>VYZM01000764.1:3010-68862 GCA_013398915.1 Dromas ardeola | reverse complement strand
TTTTATTTTTATTGGTACATCGAACCAGCCTACAGCATTGCTGGCGTCTTTCCACCAGGTGCCTGGGGCTCAGAGGAAAATTCAAATGAATCTTAAAATTATGAGACAGTTTCCCTCCCCTCCTCCCAAATAAAATAATTATAAGAGAAAGAATTGGTACAAACTGGCCAGGAAGGGATTCAAGCTGGAAACAGAAAAGCACCTTCAACGCACCAGAGTGTTGAGGACCCAGAAAGGCCTTCCGCAGGCGGGAAGGAATCAAAGCAGCTGGAAGATGGAATTTGACTGGTTTGTGAACCAGCTTCTGAGATGTGGTTACCACCCACAGCAAGGGACTTGACCCTATGATCCAAAACATCCCTTCTAATCCTCTTCCTATAAAATAATAATTTGCCTTTCTATGCACCAAAAGAATCTCCAAGTATGTTGCACACATTAAACCATTCTGCTTCACAGCACCCTTGTAGGTATGAGTCCATATTCCCATTCTACAGCAGAGTTTGCACCAGGGGTCACACTTGGAGCTCCTGTCACCACCCAGCACTCCTCTGCTCACTGAGGTCCCAAATGAGACCGATGTTGTTAGAAACTGTGAGAAGGCTACCTGCAAATACAAGGGGCTGCTTTGCAAGGTCCAGGAAATAGCAATTTTGGATGTTGTTTTAAAGCTAAGTATACAGCATCAGGAAACATACCTGGAACTGGAGGTTTTAAGTTTTAGACTCTCAGTGTTTGACTATTATAATTATTTAGCTAAGCTCCATTCGGTCTTGATAAGTAACCCCTGTTACTTTTAAAGGAATCTTGCTGAACTTACTGAAACATTTCCTGCCCACCTGATTTACAAAAGCAATTGTTTTCTTTCTGAATAAATGGGGAGGACTGTCTGATCCTTATGCTTTCGATGTAGACAGAAAAAGCAAGACTGAAATCTACTTGCTTTTCTTATGCAAATCTTCTCACAGGATTAGAAGGGAAAGTAAACAGCAGTCCAACCTTAAGGTCTTTTTCTTTTTAGAGGCAGCCTGTTGTATAAATCTGAAACAGAAACTGTTTTCATTTGAAGATCAGATAGAAGTTATCTAGTGAAGCTGATGAACAGGGGCAGAATAATCTGTTTGCATTTTTGGGAAATGGATAGCTCTGGTTTTGTTTCAAGGCAAGTAACTTTTAAATAATATTTAACGAAATAATTGACCTTGATGTTTAAACTACAACTTCCTTCACGTCATTAAGCCCACAGTTTTTTAAAAAAAATGTTTAGTATCTGAACTCTGGCGTTCATCCTGCTAATCTCATAATAACATTTGTTTCTTGTGGAATTTTGTTTGATGAACTCATCGGTGAAAGAGGAGAGAAGGAGTTCAGAACAACACAAGCTTTGCAGCTCATTTATATTCTTTTCTCCCTGAAAAATAGCAAAAAAACCATATGCAGAATAACTTTTCAGGAATAATTTCTCAGACAGAAGGAACAAGGAGAAGCTTTGTACAGCTGAACCATAAGCCTTGGAACAAACTGAGTTCTTTTAACATATATTCTGACTTTTAAAATACATTGCAATCCTTGACTACAAAAAATGGTTTTGTGGAATTTTTCCTCTTGATAATTAGGGTCTGAGTCTGCTTTTGAAATGTGAGAGAAATGGAACTAACTCCATAAAGTGTGTCTATCACATAAAGCTTTTAGGACAGCCTGATTCACACTGTATCCTCCTCTTTGTTCAACTGACAGATTTCCAACTGCAGAAAGAGGCACATATCTGGGGGCTGCCATTATCTAAGCTAAATATGTACATTTTGGATCAGTTCTATTTTATTTGAATGCTCACAGCTTCTGCTTGGGGATCTTAAGCAGTGCAGAGATATGCATTTTATTAGCTACCCATCAGTCTTTATACATGGACAAAGATGCACAAACATACACATTTACTAGTCTCTCTGCTCTGCAAGGGTTCAGAAAATTACATGGAAAATTATTTCAAATAAAAACAAACAAGCAACAGAACAACATACACATTACCATGCAAGAAAGCAGGCAAACAAACAAGGTGGGGGGAAGTAAAAGCAATAAATGAGCATGCAGAGTTTAGCCTAATTTTTATTTGGCTGTAAATGAAAAATATCGTGGCAGCAGTGGAATTTTTTTTTAAAGTTCCGTGATCCTTGAATTACAAAACAGTGGTATATACCTAAACACTGCTGTGTACCCTGCACGTCATGTACTCATACACAGATGAAAGCTCTTCCTTTATCCCTCCTGGCACATATTTTTTCTCTCCAATGAGTTCCTACTTTCAGTATGTGGATGTGTGAGGAATGGGGTTAGTTTACTCCCAACAAAGGACACGTAGCTAACGTTTCCACTGATTAACAATATTTGAATTCCCTCCTCAGTGCACAAACAGTCAGCTCAATAATGATTGCAGGCCCGGGATCTAGAGAACATGGTGGTGTTACACAACCGGAGATGTGACGTTATCTGGCAATCGGAGCAGGGTCACGCTGATCATGGGACAATACAATTTCTGTGTCAGGTATCGTGTTGATGCAGGTTGTCTCAACTTCACACAAATGTCAAGCAGTGCAGGCGAGCCCAAACTGGGTGTCAGAGTCATCTCCCATCTCAGCGTTATCCTCTGCCTTTTCCTTCCCTATGGCAAAATTGGCATCTCGGAGCATCCAGTGCAGTCCCTTAAGCTTCGGTCCAGCTTCTCAGCCCTGCATACTAGGCACCAGCTGAATGACTGGCTAACCAGCTGTGTCTGACACAGGGACAGCACCCACAGCAGGAGAGATGATGTGTGTTTGCAGGAGAGATAGCTACGGGGCAGTATCTCTTGCCCGCTTACTACAATCCCATGCTGTGGCTCAACACCAGCAAGTGAAGGGAGCAGGCACCCCCATCCCTGTGGGGCCGTTGTGCAGTTCTCCTGTCCACATAGGCTTCCTATGCCCGCCAAGCTGTGTTTTCACCACGTATGTGCTTATGCAGCTACTGCTCCTCAGTTTTACAGGGAACCAGAACATGGCATGGGGGGATGGCACTTCTTGACCTGAGATGCTACAACAGAGTAGCAGTTGTCATTCACATGTAGTTACTTGCAGAAGCTGCTGGGCCTGTTTTTTTTTTTCTTTTTTTAATTATGAGCTACAGGGAAATCACAATACAGTAACTCTTCATAGTGAATTGGGTGCTGTCACTACTATAAGTCACTTCAGACCTATGACCTGTGTGTTTTGTGGCATGCAACTGACACCCAGCCGATACGTCTTTTCCCGACAACTGAACACAGCCTGCAACATACTGGCAGTGACAGGAGGTGGCATTTCAGTCATACTGGGTAGACGTGCTCATACCGTCTTCTGCTGCTCTGGTGGTGATGTGTGCGGAACCCACCTGGCATATTGCCTCAGCCCAGGGACTGAACTGCATCTCCTCAGCACAGACTTTAAGCAGGGAAATGTGCAAAACTGGGCTTCTCTGTGAGAATGAGTACCCTCTCTTCCCTGTTCCCCTGAGGACAATTTACCGTGAGATTGTGCCAGACCTTGGGAAATTCCCTCACCTCAATACTCATATCAATTGCCCTCACACCAGTATAGGGAGCCACGGACAATGACTGTCCTAAATTGCATCAGTCTCCAGTTGTCTTGCTTTAGCATCTTCTGTCCTGAAAATCTCTTGTTATCAGGTATGGTTATTTTTTTTTATCCTCTGCTGAACCAGTATGGAGCATTTTTGCGCACTGCAGAACAGCCACTGAATATTTCCCCCTGTATAGCGGTGCCAAATTCAGTGGTTCTTACGGAGATCGTGTCAGTCAAGTTGTAAAGCTCTTCGGGGTCTGTGGGTAACATGTTATGCAAATGCCTCGGTCTACTGCTGCTTCCCTGAGTTTAAACAATATCTGTCTGGATACATTTCCTTACCCTTTCCTCCAGACATACCTCTGGCTCCGTCAGAGAGCCCTGGGGAAGCTGAAACCATGATGAAGGCGCTAGCGGTGTGAATGCATAGAGGATTAAGACTGCTAGCCGCTGCAGCATGTCACTTCTGCCTGCGACTTACCAAAGCAGAAAAGTCTTGTGGCTGATATGTCCTCCACTTCACTGGGTTACGTGACACATGCCAGAAAATGTGTCAACCCACTCCCCGTCTCCTCGGCATTATTAGCCCAGGGAAGGAAACACAGCCAAAGAACACGCACACAACTTTGACAGGTTCTGCCTAATCCACCCACATAATGACATTTCTTATGCTAAGTGCCAGAGCGGTGTAGGGAGGCCACTGCCTGTACCAGCTGCTGGCAAGTCAAAGTTAGTTTCATGGTTCTGCTTAAGAGATAGCCTGACGTTACATTAAGTCTTTGTCTCCTGCGGTGCAACGCTCAGAGAATGACATCAAAAGCCTCCCTAATTCACCCCCCGGGTCATTTGATTATAGGCCTGGCACAGAGCCGTGCTGCCCCAGGAGACCGTGAGTCACGACGACACCCATGACTATCCTCTTATTCCACGGAAGGAAGTAATGTGCTTTGAGCATAAAACAACCGGGAGTAGATTACATCCTTCCTCGTGTCAGCTTAGCCCCGCTGGCTATCGGGGCAGGCAGTGGAGAGGCGAGGGCAGCCTCTCATTTCCCAGCCTTGCTCCTCCCCACCCCAACCTCAGGGAAGCCGTTCCTCCCCACGCTGGGACACGCCGTGTGGGTAAACCACACGAGAGGGTTTTGCTCAGCCAGGCGAGGAAGAAGATGCTCTGGCTCTCTTCTGCGATGTGGTACAGTTACATCACATGGTGAAACATCCACCTCTCCTCCAACGGGACAGGCGTATCCGGTCATGAGGATGGTGTGTGTTCTCCATCCCTTGGCATTTGTCCTGGTAATTAGTCTATCTGTTTCTGATTTATTTATTTTCATGCAGTCTTCTGCACCCTTGCTCCCTCGCTTGGGCACATGGGGCAAACCACAGACTTGCCCTTAAACTACACAGAGAAATAAAATCAGAAACAGACTAACCACAAGAATCAATAGCAAGGGGCAGAAAGCACGTGACTGGATACTGCACTTCCCTTTGGAGATCCATCAGCCTCGAAATGTGATGTAACTGGGCTCACGTACCACGTCTGCGAAGGGGGTAACAGATCCCTCTTCATAACTCAACTCACAGGGTAAAACTATGCTAGCTCAGAGAAGCCAAGGCATGTGTAAAAATAATTTCTAAAGAAGAAAAAGAAGTCGGGTTTGTGTTCGCAGAGCTAATGCAATCGCCTTCAACCCTGACGTGGCTCGTGTTGGTGTTATTGTTCCTTCCCAGAATTTAGGCTTGAATTTGGCAGAAGTCAAGAAGCAAAGGCATACGCAGAACCACTTAGAGAATCAGTGTGTCTGTGTGCATGGGCCAGTTCTTTCCTGAATAAATACCAGTCACTGGGCTGCTGGGTAAAGTGGGAATACAAGGTGGCAGTCAGACATGTGTAGGGTCATACCCATGAGGCAGGCTATTTAAGGATACAATTTACCTTTTTGCCTACAAATAAACACAACCGGATAACTAACCACACCTCCCAGTGCCATTAAAATACATGTGTTACATTCCATAACTGTTCCTTGTTTGTCTCCCAAAAGTAGCATCGTTGCCTGGGAGGGAGTATCAAGACATTAATCAAAAATAGATGAGCAGTACGAGAAATGAAGGACAAGCAGATGAGTATAAATAGCTTTCTGCATATCCAGAATACAGGAGCAGCCTGAAAACATTGTGATTAGAGTCGATACGCTCCATCCAGCCACACAGACAGTGTGCACAGCTGTCATTCCTGCACTGAACATCTTATTTGACGCCCTGTGGTTCTGCAGCCCTCCATCAGGTGAACAAAGTGAAGTTATCGTTCATGTGATAGATCAGACAATAGAGAAACCCTCCAGACAGAAACCTCTACTTCTTTCTGGCTAGGAAAAGTAAATCTTTTCCTTCTTTTGGAATCCACAGAAATACAGACGTAGAAGCAGGACATGGCTAAATGAAGACAAGGTATTGCTCCGGCAAGCAGAACATCCTGTCTTCGAGAGGGGTGAGTACTTCCAAACTTTCCGAATGTTTCATTGCCCTCCAGATAGATCATAGATTTGCCCCCCGCTTCTTCCCAGATACTTTCCAGCATTTTAAGCCATAATAGAAGCAAGTATAGAGCAGAATTTAGTCTTGAAAAAGGAGATGAGACAAGTAAAGGAAAAAGAAAAATCCCTGAGGATGTCCTAAATTCCGTAGTCAACCTCCCGGACATTGCCACAGAATTTTGCGTATCTCCATGAAGACTTGGCTGATTCTGGTTGATCATTAGCAGAACTTGGTGCAGCTGTATAAACAGCAGATTTCTACACCTACAGGCCTTCATTCATTTCCTCCAGTGAGGTTTTTAATTTGACTGGCAGCTGGCCTATCTGGGCAGCTGATAAGAGAAGAAAAAAAATCACCCTTCAGTCTTTACATCTCCGCTGCCTTTCCTCTGGTTCTCATGATAGAAGCGGACAAAGGATTGAAGAGCTCTCAATACATTTGTAGCCAAATATTTACCCTAAGTGAGGTGGATTATATTTGCTTACTGTATCCATTGCCATGCTGGCATGCGTTCAAGACCGTCTAACTCCTTGGAGTACTATTGAATACTTTGAAAAAAAACCTTTGTTTATAATAAACGGTTAGCCAATGAGTGCACATTCGGTGTTGTCCAGGGTATACCAGCTCCTGAGCTCACACGCCTGGCCTTTGGGATGGCGCTTTGTCTGCCTTCACAAACACAGCATCGGGGACGGCCCTGGGATGCGGCCAACTTACCTTAGCCTTTTGCAGGATTATTAAGAGCATTTTGAAATTTTCCCAAGCATTTCAGCCAGAGAAAACGTAATTAAACAATGTTCAGAGGAAACATATTCTTTCAGGAAATAACAACTTGGTCTTAATCAGCTTGCTTTTTTGCGAGCGTACTTATTTTGACAACATTTTTAATGGAGACAAATTAAAATTATATTTACATTATATTAACATTTACATTCAATAATATTTGAAGTATTGTTTTCCATAAAGTGAAAACATTTAAGTGTTCCTTGTTTCATTTAATTTCGTTTTGAACTTTACAGCATTCATATGTTTAACATTTTTCCTATTAAATTTAATATTTTAATGTCATTATAACTTTTAGGCTTTCTGGTGTGAGAGTGATTTGACATTTATGGAACACTTCCATCATGCCAAATATATTTTCTCTGAATTTTCAATCCATGAAAACTTTAGCACCTTCACTTTTTTCCCAAGTGTTGGAATTTCCCATAAAATGGAAATGCTGTTTCCTGACCAGCACTGCTACAATTTCTTGCTCTATCAAAAAGAAAGGGGGGGAGGGTGTCACAAATACACAACCGTAAACTTGTCAGGATACATTTCTCATTGTTGGCTCATATGTTGCCCTCTTTTGGTAGCTTTTGTACTGTACTACACATAAAAATCTTAACAACTGCTGTAGCAACTCAGCATCCAAAGGGGACCGAGTGCTGAATGCTAGAACTAAGTAACTGTATGAGAGCAATAGGTTGCGAGTTAGGGACTTGAACCAGCTTATAGGGACATCCTATCAGGAGAGGAAATGCACTAGGGAATGAATGAAGCAGTGCAATATGAAACTGGGCTATAAAGGGCAACGAGAAAGAAGAAAAAGGAGAAGGATCTGTAGATACTCACTCATGTGAATAATTTAACCCCATATCCCAGCTGCCATCCTGTGATGATAAACATGACTTTCAAGTAGTTGTTCGATCACGATTTGTAAAGGGAAGCTCCACCCTGGTCATCATTCCCTTGGTCTTTCCCTGTTGCTTTTTTCATAATCTGCGCAGGGGATTTTGTAAAATTCTTACGGGTGTTGACTAGTCAAGCCCAGAAGAGTGCTTGCTAACTTTCCAAGACTAAATCCCTGCCGAAGTCAACACTTATTTTCACTATTAAATTTCTGAAAGATAAAATTAAATATTACATGTCCTTTTGCACAGTGATTTGCTAATACTAATTATAAAATCATGTGATACTAACGCATTATAAGTCTAGAATCATTATTTAAGTGAAACACTGAAGTGTTAATTTTTCCAAAAGACAGTTGTTTTCTACTATTTCTGAGCAAAATTAAAAAAAAAACAAAAACAAACCTCAGTCTGTAGCAATGTTTAGAAGAGTCTAAGGCTCTGGGTATTCACCTTCTCTTGCCTTTCAAAAATAATCAAGTACTAACTCCCCCAAAATGCCATTCTTAGAGAACAAACTGCTCTCTACTTCAGATAATCCTCAGTTATAAACACAATAAATGGTTACACAGAAGAGAGACTCCCACCATTATCTGTGATCCCAGTTCAGCATTTCACAGCCCTATTCTTTAAAGATTAATTTTCCTTGGTTTGAAAATCAGCATCAGGAATTCAGCCTCACAAGAACTCTTTTATGAGCAGTCGCAGAGATGATTTCAGAGCTCAGAAGGGAACCATTCCTCCCACCTTGAATTGTGGAGCGTTTGTGGCGACTCCATATGATCCGGAATTCTTGGGATAGAGAAGAACTCCCAGCCTTCCAATGTAAAGACATAAAGCTATGCTTTATAGGCATTTTCTGGTGCTTTATTCAAATCTATCCTAGACCCCCCAGCAATATGAACGCCCTTTGAAACACCGTCTGACAGCCTTCCAATTTTCACCTTAAAAAATACACCCAAAAGGCATGAGTTTGCTGCTTTCCTCTCTTTCAGTTAAATAATACTGGCTGGTTTAAGCATCTGCAGACCTTTGTTCTATGCATAAGAATGTAGCAGCCCAGCCTTACGGAAATACATGACTGCCTGCTGATTTCCATGCAGCCAATACGCACCTTTCAGTGGCCAAGGGCTCGTAGACTTTTGTCACGTTTCCTTGCAGATTTAACCGAGCCCTTTCTGCTCCAGTCTAACAAAGTGCTTAAACATGTGCGCCGTTTAAGCTGATATGTAGTTTCTTTGTTAAAGCCACCTCGTAGGGCTATAAAGGGAGCAGTAAATCAGCAGCACAGCTCATGCACTTTAAGTTTATGCTTAATGAGATGCTGGGTTTCAGCCTCAGTCTTTCCCCCAAAGTGATTTTTCCAGCCTTTGAATTGTTGTGGGATTCCTTCCAACTCCTTCCAGTCAGTCAGTGGCTGGCAATATTGAACACAGAGTTGAATGTAGTAACATGGAGCTTTGCATGTGAACTGTTACCTCCCTGCTTCGTGATACGTCTGTATGTGCATAGTCTTTATCACTACGGAAATTCATCTCTTATTCCCGTCTGATATGCTGTCCACTATACCTTGAAAGTCTATCAATCAGCAGTATTCATGTCCAGAACATGTACATTCAAATATATCTTCTTATATTTTTTTTCCTTTTTTCTTTTTTTTAGTGAGTTGTTTGGGGTATTTTGTATCCAGCTTTCTAATATCTGCCGGGCCTTTGATATCATTTATCTGCTGTGTCCTGTTTGCATTCCTTCCTGCTTTAGTATCATCAGCACATTTCACTATTGTGCTGTTTACCTCTGCTTTGAGATTACCATAGAGATATTAAATAGAGCGATGTCTGTCAAAAGTCCCTGCCGTGACCCACAAGACATTTCTACAAGCTACGATAACACAGCAATTGATCGTTGCCCTTTGTTTACATTCTTTCTCCCATTTCAGTCTACACAGCAGTGTTCTCCGCCAAAACAATTAAAGTTCGTTCTCTCCACATGGATACCTGAAACAGTAGCAAATTACATACTCAGTGCTCCCTATATCCACTCTCCTACATTCCCACCCAGTCTGTTTGTCTCTCAGTTCACCCGCTGTGCATGCTCCCTTGCTCACTGAGTGCCAACTCGGAGCGTGCTGACCGTAGCCTGCAGCCTTGGTCCCCGAATGTATAACATACAGAATGTATAATGTTCCATACTAACACGAAAGGTATATTTAATAAGCTTTATCCTGTCCAAGCCCATACCACTTGCTGCTCTTGATACTGTTTGCCTCAGTGTTTCCTTGGGATTAGTGGATGATTTAGCTGTGTGAAATAAGAATTTGGCCTAAAATGTGTAAGACATTTTCCTTGATTTATGAATTTTGGGGCCATTAACTCATCCCGTCTAACCTCCTCTGTGTCACAGACTATAGCGTTGCCCGTTCCCCATACACTGAGCCAAATAATTTCTGTTTGGCTGACACACATTTTCCAGAAAGGGATCCAGTTTTTATATGTACACTATCGCTTTCTTGGGCAGTTTGTTTCATCAGTTCATCACACTTACTGCTACAAATCCAAGCCTCATTGCTTGCTTAAATTTGCTTGGCTTACATTTCCACCCACTGATTCTTGTAATACATTCATCTGATGCAAGACACTTTTTTTCTTGTTGTGAAGGTAATTATACACCGTAATCCAGTCATCTCGTTTTGATAAGGGAAACAAAGCCTATTTTCCAATCCACAAGCTGTTCTTAAGCGTTTTCTCCCACCCTTTTTTAGATTTCTAGCACCCACAGCACTGTAACGCACCACTGCCATATAGTCAGCACTGCACTCAACTCGTATGTCCCTGCTAACTCGTTCAAAGACGGCTTTAATCCTCTTTCACACCATCAGACCGAGTCCTGTCTCCAGTTGCTTCCCCACAACGATACCAAAGCCTTTTCAGGCACCACCCTTGGGATACAATTTCTAGCGCATCAATACAGCCACTGTTAGTGCACGACTTCAAATCCATCTCATCTGCTGAGGTCCCGCTCGCCGAATTTGGGCTGCTCCATCTTCATAATTTATTTATCATTCCACCAACCTGAATTTCCTCCCTAATTTACTCAGCGTTGTTTTACTAGGGATGTGCTTGTCTCTCAATCATTAAGGACAGATTTGTAGCCTGCCAGGCGTAACACCCATTTCTGCAGACTGACTCCAGAGCTTCCATTTGGAGCTGACAGCTACTTTTTGACATCTATCAGTTAGTCAGTTCTTAATCCACTCAGCAGTCACTCAATAGCTATTGTACAGCACTCATTTTTTCTAAGTGCTTAAACAGAGAAGGCAAACAAGTGTATTTGAGTGCTGAAAAAACAGACTTAGAGCCTAAATCCTGCAGTGTTAGAGAGCCTAATCCCCACTGGTGCCTAAACACTTACAAGCATGCAGACTTATGTTTTAGGTCCGCAGTTATGAAACTTCATGCTTTGTATATTTTTCTGTTGGTATTAGTTTCTCTTATCTATGAAAGACAAAACTTAGACATCACAGCAGTTGGAGGGACCACATATTTTCTTTTCTAGTCACACACACACAGAGCTTTCCTTTTGTTTCTTTGCATCTCCACAGGTAATTATTATTTTTCAAAAATAATTGGCAATGTCAGTATAAATCTGTTCAATAATGCTTGTAGTATCATTGGGTGCGGATTATGCAGCTTTGGTGAATTTCATCCATATATTCAAATATCCTAAGTATTCCCTCTTCTGTTTCTATCAATAGGATTTATTTATTTGTGTCACAGTGTTTCTTTCTTGTTAATTGCTTCAAGTTATTTTATGTAATTAAAGACAGATGGTAAAGCAAAGTTCAGTATCTCATCCATTTGTTAATCCGTGGCTTATGCAGCCCTATAAATGTAGCAGGGATGTTATGATTTTGTGTTTTTGTGTGCTGTGCTTTAAATTAAATACTGGGACCAATTCCTAGTTACGCTGAGGCCAATGACAAAAACTGCCATTGACCAGGATCTCGCAGTGGGAGACCGTGGATGGGGAAAGCTGCGAGCCAGCTCAGTGTGGTGTTTATGCTTTACAGAGGCACGCAGCTTGCCCGCTCTTAGACCCAGGTCTTACCATGGACCTTTGCATCAACGGCTTCCACCCTGTGTCGGTGGGAAAAGAGCGGCCAGGTGAGGGCATCAACAAAGAGGCTTGTTCTCCTGACTTTGTGGGAACCCATCTCTGGTCTCAGCATTCTTTGGGTTTATTCTATTTTGGGGGAATTATTTTTTTTTTTCCATATGCAAGGGAGCAAAACATCTGTTTTCATTAAGGACATCTTGTTCTTCAGATTAGAGAAAATCACCAAGAAAGGGAGAACAAATAAAAGTCTCCAGAGGAGAAAGAGGCCCACCACGTACTCCCCCTGGGTAGCCATCTTGAACTGATTCACGGCGTGGCCTGCAGCCGGCAGCCTGCGCGCAGCCCCGGCCGTCCCAGCTCCCTCCCTCCTGCACAGTCCGTGCCCTGCTCATTTCATACCTGACCTCTTCACGGGCTTATTTTACCCCAGCTATTTTATTCCTCCCGATCTCTCTGTAGAGTGCTCTCCTCGCTCTGAAACCCATCGGTGGGCTGTAGCCTACTGTATTATTTTGATGCCCTTATCTTTTTTCTTTCATAAAGAGAAGACTAATGGCATCCTTGCTGGTTTGCCCGTCTGCCCACTTTGCTCACACCCTACCTTGAGCAGCGAGTGCGCCCTTCCCACGGCCATCAGTGGCCGCAACGGGTTTCTGACCAACTTGCTTCTCATCTGCCTGCTCCCATCTTTCAGTCCAACAAGCAATTTGGCTTTATCTGTTTTGACTCAGTACTAGCCTGCTCCTATTGTTTCTCACATTCTTGAGTTTCCACCAGAGTATGTGACTGACAGAAATGCAATTCCTCAATTAGACTACAAGGGGTGTGCTGGGAATCGCAACTCAGCCTAAGGATTTATGTGCTACACCAAATTATCGTAACTGACACAATGCTTCCAGCAAGCAAGTTTGGAAATATCAGAATCTCCCCCATCCCCTCTCCAAGCCCCCCCTTTCCTTGGGAAGGCCAAATTAGAGAGAAAAAGGATTTCTCATCGCTACCGTGAGTCATCCTCACACTGAGCACGTGGCTGGTGAGGTCAGCGACAAGGGTTACTGGGTTTGGACTATAGAAAAAATGGATTCTACTAAATGACAGCACAGTTAGAGCAACATGAAAGAAGAAGAGGAATGCAGAAGCCACCAAGGCCCCTAAACCACAGGCGGAAGGGACGCGGAGGCCAACTCATGCTTCTCGGAAGAATGAACAGAGACAGGTGGCATGGGACACTTTGCTCTTTTATTCACCTAACCTTTTGGCCCTTAACATAAGCTTTTACTTTTCCCCCCATGAATGTTCACAAAAACAACAGATTCACCTATTTTACTCAGCCTAGGATGGGAATTTTACAAGCGTTAGCACCACTTCGCATTCTCAGGAACACGCAGTGAGGCATATTTGAAAATTAATGGGTGTTTCCTGCCAAGTAGGTGTCATACATAATCCCTATTTAAAACGCAGATATTCAACTTTAAGCACATGCTTAAATGCCAATAAAGACAATGCAATTTAAGCAAACTGTAATTCGGCATGTTCTTGGGTGAGTGCTTCAATCAGGTCACAATCAAGGAGGATTACCCACACCAGCAGGCCGGCAGTGGATTGTAGGGTGGTACTTAGATTGCTGAGGCTACTACAGCAGGTGCTTTTTGCCTTTTTTTTTTGCCTTTTTTTTTGTTGTGTTCCTGTAAAACAAGTGTCATCCTTCAGGAAACCAGCTGTATTTGGCACCTATTGTAAGAAATGACAGTTGAAAATCCCAAACTACTTTAACCACAGAGAAAAAAAAAAAAATCTTCTAATGTTGATGTTGAAACACAGCTTTCAGTTTTAAAGGTTGATTGTTTTGTTTTTTGGGTTTTTTTAATTGTTAAGTGCTAAAGCAGCGAGCAGACACACTTTACAGTCTATTGCATCGGGCTCTTTTTCAGTAGGTTGGCTCCTGGTAACAGCAGGTTCAGAACTGCCGGTTCTAATTAAAAACTTTATTTTAAAGATACATTTCACAGTTTATTCATGGCACCCTGAGAAATTTAAATTGCTGGACTGAGCAAATGGGTGCAGTTTCTTTTCTATTGATTTCCAAGTAATGGCTTTAACTAATTGTTTCGGCAATTCATGATTGATCTACTATGCCTGTTGAAATCAATTTCTTCTTTTAGGCCAGTCACCTAGAGTGGGCGCCTGGAGTTGTGTCTATTTCTTTACCCAGGGTTTAACTGTATTTTATTTTCCTTTGTAATTTTGTATTGCATCAGTTTAAAAATGGCCAAAGATTATTCTCGCCTCAAGAATTTCAGTGACAAATCCTTTTAGTAGTCCCAGTTGTAACGGACAGACAATTGCCATCATAAACTCTGCATAAGTAGCATTGTGAAATCTGTGATTTATAAGCATATTCCATAGCAAACAATATTTTGATAACCCATGCTTGTCCCTGCTGTGGCCAGCTCTCTGTCTCAGACAGAAAACACGAGTGAAACAGTTTTCTGCCTTCTAGATTTAGTGGGAAAATAGCGCCTTCAACAGCAAAGTCTTTTCTGAACACCACGTCTAGAAATGCCCCACCATGGGTGGCTAAATTTTACTTTGGACTATTTCTCTGCCATCTAAGGCACACACTAAATGGAGTTTCAAAGGAGCAAAACGTAGCCTAACCTTTTAACTCATCATGTGTTTACAGTTATTAACCAAATGCAGAGTATGTATTATACTACTATAACTAGCACTTGTTATCTTGTATCCTTTATAAGCTTTTCAGATTAAAAAAAATAGATTGGGTGTTGTATTAACCGATGAAATAACACGTCATATCTTTATTTTATTATTTGGTTATACAAGGTTAGAGAAATAGATAGTTTTAGCTGTCCTTCTCAGTATGCTGATCATTAGCTATTGTAGGGCATGTTACCAGCAGCAAGTCTTCTGAATGACTTGTGTACTGACGGCATCACTTCAGAAAACATCATTACAATTCATTAGAGCCCTTTCTGCGTTCTCACTAGGGATATAAATACACCTCAGTCGCTTGGCGAAGTCAGATGTTTGCATTTACCAACAGGTTTGAAAGCATGACATAGCCTAGAGATTCCTAAAGAGTTTCAGACTACAGACAGCATCTTCATAAATTTTGTCACCGAGACTCACCCCTGCTTTCTGATCACACAGGCCACCTCCCGGTTTTGGTGACTGAATAACAGCCCTGAGGCAAGTACAACTGTTAACATTTAAAAGTGCTACTGGGAAATATTTAGTACATTTTTAGCTACTTGTAACACCATTAAGCTGTCGGAGGGGGAAAAAAAAAAAAAAAAAAAAGGTGATCCTATCTGACCAGCCAGTTCCTCCACAGACCTCCAGCAGACACTCCCCAGGTCTTTGGTGGTCTACAGATCACGGTTTGAAATCCACTGCAATATAGAAATGACCTAATCCTTAGAGCAGCTGAAAGTTCTTCACACCTGTGTTGGTTTTTTTTTACAGTAAGAGACAGATCTGGCTTCAGTTGCACGATAAAGACAGACATATAATTTTGACTAAGAGACATTTAACTAAACCACCAATATATTCCCTTAATTCAAAGCAGGAATAAGGGGAACGTCTCCAAATCCAAAGAATGTATTATATCATCAACTCCTTGTTTTTAAGTGGTTCCAAATCATCACAAAGATTGTGTAAGAGCAGCTGATTCCCAATATAGATATCCTTTTCTTGGGCACTAAGTCATGCCAAGACCCTGGCTGAAATTTTACAAGGAGCGTCTCAGATTGTACTTTAAATAATAGTTATTAGTCATAAGGATTGGCTACCTTTCTTTTCTTTGAAAAGAAGCTATAAATGTACCATCATTTATTCATTTCTGAAATCATCACGTTGTCCTCCAAAGGAGTTGGGTTAAATTTACAAGATTTAGGAGCACATGTTGTGGGGCACGCATTTAGGATGCCCTTACTCCTAAACTCAATTTTTAGAGTGTGTGCCCCAGCAGTTGTAAATTCTATGAAAAGTGTGTTCAGCCAGCAGTACGCACTTGAGTCTTTTCTGCAAATTCCTGAAGGTGGGATTTCCTCTTCATTTATTTAAAACAACTTCTATTTTGAATAAAAATAATCTCATAATTACTTTTAGTCTTGCATCGGCGTAGCAGTTCCAAGGTTCAGTCATTAGCCAGAACTCCAAGTTAATAAGAGTTGTGTGGACAGAGAGGAAGAAAATTTTCCCTACCCCAAAGGGTTTGTAATGTAAACTCCTAATTTAAAATTCATTAATTTTACACATCACCTTACATAACAATCACAATGCCATAAAAGAGTGAACACATGCTTGTAATTAAAGCCATGGCAGTCTCATCCCATTGTATGAAAAATAGCTCTATCATAATGGTCCTGAGTTCATGCCAGAATAGCAGCTAATCATGGGAGAAAGATGATCTAACACTTACAGAACATGAAAATAGAAATGAAACGTTCTGGTTCCAGCCTATTTTCTCTAGACTTGCTGGGTGATCTTGTGCGTGCTACTTAAGCTTTCAGTCCCCCAATTTACCCATCTGCAGAACAGCAATAACAGTATTTATCTGACTCAGAAAAGTTTTGTAAGAATAAATCCATAAATCATTAAGTCTCTTACGTAGTCTTAACAAGCTTTCTATGCAGCACCCGTCATAGATACTCTTGAGAAGCACGCATGGACTACTGATTTGAGCCCCATAATACCTCCAAAAATTAGAGTTCAGGGAATATGTGGCCGGAGCAAAAAGATCCATTGTGGTCAAACCATTTCTAATTCTGTGCTGTTTGTATTTCACCTCTAATATGCGATAAGAATAAATTTAATTAAGTGCATTTTGTAATTTCTTGCTTTATAACAGTTCAGTAAATACATATTCAGAAAGTCAGACCAAGATTGCCTACGTAAGATTTGTGGAGCAACTCCTTTGATTCTTAATCTGTATATTGTTTTATTAAAAATATCGAATTCTTTGTAAATTAACAGGGTCACAATAATATCTCACAAGGAGAGAAATTCTGGTAAATGCTACCGTGGATGACTCTTAATCTGAAAAAAATGCAGGAATAATGCTCAGTAGTCGCAGCATCGCTGTGTGCTTGTACCTAGCAATGGAAATGCTGATACCGGATCATCAAGGTCAGTAGTCCCATTCATTGACAAAACCATTCATGACGTGAGAATGAATGGAGTGTCTTGAAAGTTAGCAGTCTCTGATTCTCTGAGCAAATTTCACAGTTCAGGACGGAGCCAGTCTATCGGTGGCATACTTTCAGCATGTAATCATCTGTAAAGTCACGTCCTAACGGATATAATGAGGTCCCATTCATTATTTGCCAAAGAAGTGCAGCAGTTTAAACCTTACTCTCCTCTGCTGGAAAATTAAGTGTTTGAAATTTGGACCTGATCCTACCTTCACTGAAGTCAATGATAAGACACCACCTGATTTCGGGGGAGCAGCCGCAGACTTTTGGTAACACAGAGGTCGCATTAAATTCACTTATCCCTCTCTCACCGAGTGGAAAGCAGGTCACGGGTCTGATGTTTGCAGCAATAATGAGGAGGCTTTAGAAACTAAATGGGATGTAGCTGATGATTTTAGCACAAATTGAACTGAAATACTAATGACTTACCAAGCATTATTCTTATCTGTTGCACAACCAGCACATGATGATGTCCAGAAATAGTGTAACATCGTACTTCGGTAAAAGGTTCAAGGGCTGATGCTCCATTCACTCGCACTGACATAAATCAGGAGGCAACTTCACTGAAGTAATTGAATTACATAAGACTAAAATCAGTGAGGGGGAGAATTAGGCCTGAAAAGGACCTCCCCAAGCGGTGAAAGGGAAGAAGGTGTCACCTGCCCCCGGCCCCGTCCATCCGAGACGAGGGCAGCCCTGACCGGCTGCGCTTGCCGGGAGCCCAGCCCCAGCGGTGACGGCAGCAGCCTCCTCCTGTCACATACCCCACGGCAGCTTGGCTCGGGGTGAAAAAAAGCTGGGGGGCTGGGATCAGAGACAAACTGAGCAGGTGGGGCCACCCCAAAGGATGCCACGGGAAGATCAGGTCCTTCAATTTTACTGGGATGCCAACTCATCTCGGTCAGTCCCAGGCCAAGGGACTGACCTGAACCAGGTTGCCTCACCAGGGGGCTGAAACGCAGGTTGCGGTGAATATCCTGGAGATACCGTCTCTTTTTGACACTCGGCCTATCTCCCTGACAAACACAGCCGCCCTCAGCAGAGGGGGCTTCTGGCATCGGCTCCTGATTCCCCGCGTTCAGTGCAGGGTATTGAGACAAGTTTTTCTTCAGCGTGTCACCGCAGATTAGTCGTACACATTATTTAACCTTTGGTGAAAATGCAAATTTCTCGGTCCAGTATCAGCTCCACTCCCCCTCGGGTGAGTTGCATTCCCCTCTGTGGCCCTTGGTGAAACGCGCAGCGTGTGCGCTGCCCTGCCATACCCCCCGTACTGCCACCCAGCTCCTGCTACGAGGTCCCCTCCGGGACGTCATCTGGCACTAAGTCAGGGAGACCTGATCTAACACCAGGAACTGAAAACTGATCTTTGAGCCAGACTCTGAGGCCAACAGAGCCATGTCCTACCCTATTCAATGAGTGCTTCTACCTTCTGAGCTCAGACAGACTAAAAGTATCGTCATCCAGCCCTTTCATAAACCCAGTATCTTGTTCTATTGAGACAGCCGCAGTATTTGAGAGTCAGTAGCATGCTCAGCAGAAGACCCTTAACTCGTTCGTCCTTTTATACGTAGCAAACACCAGTACTTCTGTAGCTGTGGGCATCTTCTTTTATGTACGAAAATCTAAACGTAAAGATGAACTGTTCCTCTGCGAAAACTTAGCATTCGTTATAATGAACAACTGTGGTTTGTAAAGTTAAGGGGTCATTTTGAATAAACATTTTGAATAAACTGTTCGTCAGTATTATATCTTTAAGCAGTATTTTAGCTACTTTATAACTATCTGCAAATCAGCATCTTAAATGGCTCAGAACAATTAACCAAATTGAAGATTTAAGCTAAATCAACGCTCAACAGAATTGCAGCCTTATTTTTGAATGCTGAACCACACTGCAGAAAGCTTTATTAGAAAGCAAAGAGAATGCTATTTTTCAGCTAGAACATGTGTGTGCTTATAAAGGCACAACATTATTCACAGCTAAAGTTGCAGATGGAATACAACATTGTGAATACTGAAAATCTCATATAGTACCTTAGGTTAGGAACAATAAACTTTGCATTTTTTTACAATACCTTACACCTGAGAAGCTTTAAATACATTACAGTAATTAAGTCTGATAACATCACTGTGATATATGTCTCCATTTACAGATGGGTAAACTGAGATTGAAAGTGGTTCTTTGTGCCAATTTGTGCCTTACCCAATCAATCAAGGAACAAAACAGCACAGAACTTATGATGTCCTGGCTTCCACTTCACTGGTCAAACTTTTACCAGATCACGTCTCATGCCAAGAGGACCTCATGCTAACAACCTCATTGTATTTGAGAGTGGGACCCAGAGCTTTCAACTCCATTATTGCAGTAACACTTCATCGCTTGTAGTCGTGCCTATTATTTTAGCATATACAATTATTTTTACAGCCAAATAAAATAAGTTCAGGAACTCACATATTTTCATTTTAATTATTAATCATATTGTTTTCCAAGCACCTCAATTAAAATACCATTGAAAGTCTTTCTCTCATTTGTCAAAAGTCCCAGTAAGTTTATACCGCTTTTATGTGGTACTGGATTATTTACTCTTCATTTTCTACATGGAACAAGCCCTGACTAGTAACTAGATGGCAGACATGACACGTCCAAATCCCAGAAACCTCCTCATTTGACTTCATTGGTCTATTGAGGGTTTGGCTTTTTTCCTGATCTTGCACATGTTAGCTCCATCTTTCTGCGAACGCATCAGCCAGCCTGCCTGAGCTAGTCACAGGCAGGATTAGGAAAATTAGGCATCCACAGATGTTAGGCTACCAAAAATGAATACCAATGCTGTGAAAGTATTTCAGGGGCTTTCATTCCGTGAGAGACTCCGGGATTTGCCAAGATGGAAGGACTTCTGCCCCTGCTCCAGTGCAGAACCTGCCTTTTAAGACCCTTCTCTTTCCTCAGAGCAGCTGGGGCAGTTTCTGAGCCAGGGCCAGGGCTGATGCTCAGCTGGGAGGTGGCAGGATATCAGCAGAGGCCAGGTATGGGGATACTCCTGCACGATATCTTATCTGCATGAAAAGAAATCGCAGGATTTATAGGAGTTAGCAGCAGCGTGGCTAATGAGGACGGAGCAGCCTGATCTGTGGAAGTGTTGAGCAACCACAACTCCCATTTACTTCATCACTTTTGTAGATCAGACCCTCAGGGTTGTTTGCTTTTTGGAATAAGCCAGTTGTGGTCTACACCAGCCCGTCCTCTTGGCAGTAATGGCCCAAGGCATTCCTTGCTGGCTCTGACCAGCCGTGATCAGCATGGCTCCCGATCACAGACCATGTCACGCAGTTATTTTTAGCATATCAAATACGGAGGGAGACTAAGGGCCCAGTTTTTGCAAAGTGATTGAAATGCCTCTCGCTCAAAGCATTTCCCTCTCCAGGCTCAGTAGACTGTTGTTTTTGACCAACTACGGCTCCCCATCTTGCCACTGGGCAGGCTGTTCTTGGGAGAAAAGAATCAGTTGGATTATAAAAGCTTTAGAGGATTTGTTTATTTTATCACTTCGTTTATCTTTTCAGCGTTATTGTTCTGTCAAGTAATCGAGAGATGAAGAAGGGCTACATCACAATTACACTTTGCTTTGACTCACACAAACCAAGAAAGATGGGTCAATGGTGGCTGTCATGCGCTGCACCCATTCCCACTGCTGTCCCTTGGAAGAAGCCTTTGTTCATTTTTCCTCATTTCTGGCTGCTCAACAGGAAGGGCCAATGAAGTGGCAATGTTCTTTGAGGTGATCTTCTACATTGTTTTCTCTTTTGCGTCAGTAGAAAGAGAAGTAACTAAGCAACATGATATAGGGTTTTTTTTCCTCTGACTTACAAAATGCTAGTGTGGTTTGTTTTTTTCCCCACAGACTTTCCTACACCCTACATCACTGCCATTGATTTATCTGTTTCACTGTGTGAAAAGCTCATCCTCTACTAGCCTTGATTTGCTGAGATACCATGTACCACACCATTCATACGCTCTCCCAAAGAGTTTACTTGCAGGGCTTTCATATGGTGAGAAAATAACCTGGCTGACAGCTGTAACTGATTGATTTTTCCAAAAAAAAATTGAGTTTTCTAAAAAATTTTCCTGGGACTCTTTGAGAAGAGTTTAAACTTTTCTACAAAAAAATGAGATGCAGAGGGATCTACCCAGCCAAATCCAATTGCACTGCAGCTTGGCTACCCATCTGGGTACAAATCCTTCCCTTATCCGATTTAGAATATAGATGTAGGCATGAGGCTACCACACAACTCCTTTAGTTTCTGGCTGTTTTGCAGAGCTTCTTTGCCACTCTCCAGCCCTCTTTCCCCGTTTTCTTCCGATCTGTACTCTCACCCCACTGTCATCTCCTCCCCTGCTCTAGCTCTAAAATTGTAGCTCTTAAAATATCCTGACCAGCTCTATGTACCTGTACAGCGACAAGGAAGACCTGGCTGTCGGAGGACTATTGGTCACACACATTGAACTTAGCTCAGGGCCTCATTAGTTCCTCAGATGGCTCTTCAAGGGTATTTGTTTGGGATGGGCTGGGAACCTATCTCAACCAAAGGTAACTCCCATTCGCTGGGAGATGGAGGAGGTGGTGCCAGTAACATTGCTGGGTTCAGAAATACAACACAGCTTGTCGTAACAAGTTGCTCTGGCAACATCTGTTAACAGCCCACAGAACTATGTAGCACTTAAGCCAGATATAGCCATAATGTAGTTTTTTTGCACTGAGCTGTAGCTATTTGTACCTTTCCCAGACAGGAACATATATTATTTGCTCCTGGCCTCAGAAAACCCTACCATTTCTTTCAGGGAACATTTGCGTTTCTCTGGCGTTAGGCTACAGTGCCATGCCAGGTACACCTCAAGAACAGCCTTTTTTGGAGACGTCAAGCTCAGAATTATATCAAATTCCTTCAGACACTCCTGGCGATGCTCAGCCAGCAGCAGAGTCTCATCCAGATATCATTGCTTCTAAATCAATGGAGCTAATTTCTTACAGGAACTCCTCCCAGTTTCACCATTACTCCAAATCCTTAACAACATAGCATCCAGTTTCATATACTGTATGCAGTATTGGGGAAGTTCACCTGGCACCACCAGGCGAGACTATAGAAAAGCAATTTTGGCTTATGGGTTCATCAGTGTAACCATTTTGGCATCTTACAGTCGCTGATGGGTTTGCACAGACCAACCTAGTCTTCTACAAGCAGCGAGGTCATATCAACACGGCTACTCTACCACAAATGCAGTCTATAAAGAGGGGTAGGTGATAGGGAAGGAGACAAGGATTCCTGTTTTCTTGTGCACCATCATCATCCTGTCGCAAGTCACAATTCTTTTATGCTTTTAGCATTTTGCATGAGCAACACATGAAAGAGGTGAGTGCAAAGACAATTTCCAAAGTGAAAATTACTTGAGAATATTTCTCTGGGGATAAGGGAGCCCTTCTGGGTGTCTATAGAGACAAAAGTCAAAAGAGGTTAATGCATGCCACAGCTGTGCCATACCCTTCCTCTGGCTGTAGTAAGCCTGGTGGGTTTTTCCACTGAAACAGCAAGGGATTTTCCTATCAGAAGGCAGCTGGTATCAGCAGATCTCCCGGCTTATCTAGATGTCGCATCTCTTCCAATTTAAATGCTACATCAGTGCTTATTAAGCCTGCATTGCAAAGAAATAAAACTAAGGAAAACATTCTGGAGGGTGCTCTGGATTCTATTAAAGGATTGAATTTCTCACTTTATTACACTTTTTCCATATGGCTGAAACCTGGAGCTGCATACTACTCTGAATACGCTCGTATACTGCTAGTGGTATAATCCCACATGGTGACAAATGACCCCATTCCAACAGCAATGTATAGATCTTTACGACACCGACGCTCAGCCATGCTCTTGGGATATTCCCTCCAAACAACGAATGACTGGCAGATAACATAATGTTTAACTTCTGCCTTCACTTTTGTACACGGTTTATGGCTAACGCTGCAAAGCTACGCCTTTGTTAAGTACTCAGCCTTGTAGCAGCGTACAGATGACGTGAGATATTCCCTTAGCAGCCACCAAAGGATCTCCTTTGGTCCGCGAAGGTCAACTGTGGTGCACGGAGTGTGTCACTATCTGTGTGTAAGGATATGCTCTGGCACGCTAGAATTGAGCTGATAACGTCTTACCCCTGCTTGGGCCCTTCAGCTGCCTCTTGGGGAAGTGAGAAAGGCTGCCAAGCTCAAGATGTGCTGCATCCTGCAATTTGGCTTTCCCGAGAAGAACAACCCCTCCCCCCAAACTCACCCACGCAGTTCTTTACCCCAAGAAGAGGTCATCACACAAAAAGTAGATAGGAGGGATAGAGACTGCACACTTGACTATAACTGCAAAAGAGACAAGTCCAGAGTCCTCTTGAGATGTTGTGTAAAGAGAAAGCAATCTGGGCTGTCTCCATTTTTACAGAAAGACCTCTGTGCTTTTGTGGACTCCATGGCCTGCCAGATGGAGACGGCTCCAAGTAACACTGAGCTCTTATTGCCGCAGAAAACCAAGGAGAACTATAACCCCAAGTACTGCAGGTGTAGGAGGGAATACTTGCTCAGATGGTGATTCATGTCAGCATCTGAATAAATAAGGTCAGACAGCCAGAGATTATTCCAGTGAAGGGGAGTTGATTTGTTTGGGGGGCAGAAAGGAGGGGCTGGCTGTTTGTTTCGCATCATTATACTGAAACCCTGCCCTGCTCTGAGGTTTTTTTTTCCAAGAATTAGTTCTCATTTATTTTAATTAAGACCTCAGTTCAGCAAAACATATAGCTGGGTGCAGCCTACCTGAGCTGGAATAGCTGATTCAAAAGCAGAAATCCTAAGGTTAGCATACACTGCGTAGCCAGCATTATGTAGCCTTTACAAACATATCTGCAGCAGTTTTAAGGAGGACATCTCCACTACAGACAATTAAAAATAAAAAACTACTTGCCTCAGAGGGGGTGAGAAAGGATTAATTAGTTAGTGCTCGTGCAGCACTGTGAAGATACAAATCGTGGGACTGTGTTATTAGTAAGCAGAAGATGCCAACAGGAAGCAGCATTGTTAAAGGCACGGGGACTAACAATGGTTTTGTTCTCACATTTGTAAATGATTCTTCTGCTATTGAAAGGTGTTGGCCTTTCAGCCTAGGAGACTGAAATCCTCTTTCTTCACCCAAAAGAGCCTTCATGGGCTGTGCATGCTTTCTCACACTCCCTCACCAGCGTTCCTCACTATTAGCTTATAGATGCTAGACAGTAGTCCGTTCTCCGTAGCCCTTTTATTGCTTGGCCTCTGCTTCAGCTGCCAAGAAGGGTGCCATTTAGACTCAATTGTTACGGTAGCTTTTACAATCTAGACATGGTGTCTAGGATCGGAGACTTCCTAGCAACTTTGCATATGCTGCCGCGCTGCCATCAGAAGAGAAGGGCTCCCGGTTGCCAACAATGTGGGCAGAATTCAAAGCAGTGACCTACAGATGAAAGGCGCCCCATCCCAAAACGGGCCAGTTAAGCCATCCAGCCCCCGAATGCCAGCTCTTCACTGAATGAAATTGTGTTGTGGTGCTCAGAAGGGAGGGAGGGGGGAAAAAAAAAGCTCAGTTTTAAAGTATCTGTGGACAACGGCTGTCTAGAGCTGGGGCTGCAGACGTTCAGACCTTGCTTACGTAATATTTCTATCATGCACCGTCCTCCCATCCAACTCCCCACCCCATGCCAAGGCGCTGGACGGAGATCTTGTTCTTATTTATGCGGCATGAATACAAAATCGGAGAGAGTGGCAGAAACTTTCCACGGAAAGGTATGGTGCCTTTGGCATGCTGGGGGAAATAGCAGAGCAAGAATAGCTTGTAAGTTAAGGGAAAGAGAAGGATTAAAGAAATTGGAATAAGTATATCCAAGCATTTCCTCAAAAAGCAGGATGACTGCAGCCCTTTAAACCCAAGACTCACAGAGCAAAATATGCCACAGCAGAGCAAAGCATGTTTTCTCCCTATGTTTGTTATATTGCTCACTTCGACAAGCAAAATCCTTTTTTACGCCGTTGTCCTCAGCTCCTGCCACACACACAACCCCTGCCCTCCCTCCCCGCCAAACAGAGGCCAGCTGAGGAAGGTGATTTTGTCACCTGGAGTTAATTTATGCCGGTCTCCGCTGTGCTGTGCCGCTGTGCCGGGGTGGGACCTTTTTAGATGTCGGGATGATAGGAGAAAGAACAATGAAGCAGCAGAGTATGTGTGGCGGGTGGCCGAGTCATCCTATCACCATGTATTTGTGTAGTTTCTTTTAGTGCCATCCAATCTTTCCTTCTGTCCCTAAATGGCCTGTGTTGAAAATGTCCCTGCTTACAGTTGCTCAACTGGAATGAGGACAAATTGTTTGCAGTGGCCCCCTTCCAAATGCTTGTGCTGTAACTTTTGTCTTGACTAGTCTCTGGAGATATCTCTAGAGTGAGTTTCCTATGACTCGTTTGCACTACCCCAAAGTCATGCCGGTTTTTCTTCCTCTAACTCTTTCAACTTTGTAGCAGGCATCTTGTTTAAAACACCCCCGTCACAGAAAAAGCCAGGGCGGGCAGTGCCTTAATGCTCTCATGTCACAAGCTCCTCAGTGAATTAAAAGCAGGAGAGTTGGGTCTTGAGGGTGCCCGAGGTTACAAAGTGGTGCTAGCAGGCGAGGAGACCCACAAGCAGAAAAAGCACGGCCACCCCAAGCAGCTTTGAGTTCTTAAGTACCGGTGGAGTTAGGACTGCATTGCCCTCCAGGCTAATACATCATCCGCTTTTGTAGGTAGAAACGCCTGGCCTCTTGGACCTCCAGACGGCTTGGATTCAGCACCGAAGGGGTGGTGAAGGTACTCTTCCCCCTCACATTCACATGTGAATTAGTCCAGGATGAGAAGGCAGCAAAAAAAAAAAAAAAAAGAGTTAGCAGAGCCTGAAGAACTAAGCCAAGAAAGGAAGGGTTTGTAGTTCCAAAAACCATTGGATGAAGTTTTGCACGTAGACTCATTAATAGACATTACAGAAGAAAAGGTTCATTCCCCCCCCGGCTTAGATGCATGACCTATTAGACATATACATATCAATAATATTTGCCAAGGATAACTAAATTCGAAGACCGTTGTTTGCTTGGTTTTAATGGATGTTAAATATTAGTTATTCGTCAAAAGTACAACCTGCTTTTAGAAAAGACATACAGAGCTAATGCTGTGAGATGGTCTCTTTCAACTCCGTAACAGCAGAAAAACATGCCTGCATAAAGCATCTCCCCTTTTTTTTCCTCGCGCTTTGTAGAAGATGATCTGAGCATCCTCAGAGTGAAGGAGAGTGAAGGCTGGAGATGAGATGGCCGTGGTTCCTCACGGAGCCGCTGGGTGTACAAGGGCCATGATGGGGAGCAAGGTGGGCTCCCATCGGTCCTTCCTGCCCTCTGGCTGGAAGTAACCAGCCAGCACACAGACCCACTGCAGGTCCCCCAGGGGGACTTTTCCCAGCTCAGCCTTCCCAGGGCTCCCAAGTCACAGGGAGCCTTCCCACGCCACCCCCTTCAAAGCCTCCCAGCACCTTTTGCTTTATGTCAAGGGCAACAAGAGCGGGGAGAAAAAAAGAGTGATGGAGCTTAGTGAAGGCATCTCATGGTTATGGCCATGGGGTTGTTTAGTTTGCACGTGGGGTTGCGCGTCACATTGCAATGGCATCTCCTGCTCTGTGACCGTTTTCTAGTCTCTTGACTAAGAGAGGCAATCCCCACAGCAGACATATCCCTGTATCTCTGAGATAATGTTACTGGTTAGAAGTGGACAGAGCACGGCCAGACAGGGCATTCCAGACATCACGGGTTGCTCGGTGTTTTCAGGCTTAGCAAATATAAGGATTTTGTATGACTTCGCCATTATTCCGGGGATTTAAAATCTTTGCCGCTAGCGCTCTTTTTTTTTTAGTTTTTTCTTCTGTGTGTGTGTGTTTAACCCAAGCAGTGTCGTACTGTGCCTCTGCCTTCCAGTTAGTCAGCGAATGATTGCTTGCATTGCATTTAGGATCTCACAAAACACTAAGACTACTTTGTTTTTCATTAGCACCAGAGGGGAAAAATAAACAGGCTGGGCTCATGGTTTATAATTGCATATGTAATTACCACTTTAAGACCACTATTAGCAATACAAATTAGCTCAATGCCCTTTATACCATCTCTGCAGTGCCTCTCAGAGCGCACGTTAGCCGTCTCATTTTTGTCCATCAGGCAGCCAGATTCTAATCTTGGATGTGCCGAAAACAGCGTGATGTACCTCTCAAAATTATCTGTTCCGCTTGCAAACACAGTGACCAATATTTGGAGCCATCCCTTGACATTCACCATGAAGTTGGAAGCAGAATCTGTCCAGGCCATCTTTCGGGCCAAATCCAGCTGGTAACCATTGTGTACCAGAGCAACTTTTTGTAGAGTTACTCCTGGTTTGCTCCATTTTCAGCATCTCAAAGAATCCATGGGGAGAGGTCTGCTGACACCAGGAAGGCAGAGTTCGCAGTTTGCACGATCGGTTCCTTCTGTATAAGTAGCAAGGAAGATGAGGAGCATATTGTCAATAAAACGCAGAGGTTATTTACAATTTAACTTCTAAAAGCTGCCATAAAGTAGTGAATAGCAGTGAATAAGTTCAAAGCCATTCTACTCTGGTTACTACTTTATTCTCCCAGAGCTCATATTTTCAAAGGGACAAAGCAGAGACACTCAGAGGAGAGGAAGTCTGATTCTAAGAAGTTGTAAAAGAAATGCGTGGCCACAGATCAGGCAATAATTTTATGTTTCACATGTTTTCTGACCCTAGGAAGAGCAGCTTTAAACTGTTGCTCTCCCTGATTTTAGCGGAGGCTGAAGAATACTCCACAGTTTACAAAATAGAGGGTGGGCGTGAATCCTGAAAAAGTAGATCCATAACAGAATGTTGATCACTGAGGCCAGAAGGACCCCTTCCCTACCCTTCTGCCTGCGGCAGGATTGATTTAATTATTCTATAACTGTTCCTGTAGATGGGTGTCTGGCCTTGAATAACTCCAAGGACAGTGATTGTCCAACGGCTCTTGGCAGCTTGTCCAACTGCTGAACAGTTCGTCTACAGTTTTGCCTAATATTTAACCTAAAACTTCCCTTCTGCTTCAGCCAATTATTATTTGTCCCATCCTTGTTGACTAATGAGAATAATTGATCCTCGTCCTCTTTATAACATTCCTTTATGTCTCCCGTTATTATGTTCCCCACACTCTTCTTTTGCCTTTAGGCTAAAGGTGCCAAGTTATCTTAACCTTTCCTCTTAGATCTGAATGCCAAACTTCTTACCATCTTTCTTCAACTCCTCTAAATTCTTCAATTTGTCCACATTTTTTCATACAGAACTGAATGCAGTTACTCCAGCTATGCTTTAACCAGTGCCAAGCAGAGCGCAATAATTACTTCAGTAACCTTACTGACCCCATCTAATAACAAAGGCAAAATGCAGCTTGTAATTAAAATCTAAAAAAATAACTATTTTTAAAAGCTAATTGCCTTAACAATCAGAACATTCTACAGCTCAGAGAACACACACTAAAGAATTTAAAGGTTATTGTTCATTCAAAACATCTTTTTCAATTATATTCCGTATATTGTATTCTGGGCTATGTGCAGTTTTACTCCTATTAGGAACGGTCTGTACTGCATCTCTCACACTCCCTCCCCCTCTTTTTATTTCCTGCGGATTTAACTCCTCACGGCTCCATGGGGCCCTGTCTACACTAGGGATATTCACTAAGGATTTCCCACTGCTGAGAGCACTTCTCCAGCTCCACCAGTATGGCACAGCAGAGAAGTCCCATTCATGCTTTTAATCCTTTAGGCTGTTCCTACATCTTCCAGCCTCACTCATGTCAGTGGAGCAGAGCCAACGGTGAGGCATTTGTAGAAAGTTTCCGTTACAGGGACAATGTTTTCATCTCCTTTGCCAAGTCCGTGGTGCCCTACCTTGAACAATCCCCTTCTCTCTGTTGGCTGGCTGGTCTCTTAAAAGCTTTTCTGTCCCCTTCACGTTCATCAACACCGTATATGCCCACCACGGTTCGTAACGGCACGTACTCCTGCTTTTCAACCGCTGCCTCTTCAGGAATGGAAATCCTTGTCACGACCCAGCACAAATGATTCAACTTTACTATCATTCGGCTGACAACAGCCGTTCTTGGAAAAAGGTTACATGAATTTCTGGAATCCCCCAAAATAAACAAATTTAGATCCATTAACAGGAATAGCAAACTCAGACTGCAAACCCACTTGACTAAGCAGAGGCATTTAATTAAATTGGTTTTCTATTACGCAGATAAGCAGAGATATGACTGTTGCTAGTAGATGTAATAGTTTCTATTCTTGTTGCCTCATAGCACCGTAATTAAATTACAATTGTTCTGTTGGAAAACACATCTGTGAACACCTCCAGGTAGAAAACACAGGAAAATATTGCTACCAAAATAAAAATCAGATTAAGAGTGCAATATTGCATGGCAGATGATAGGACAAAAAGGAATTGGATTAAAATTGCAACAAGGAAGATTCGGGTTTGACATAAGGAAAACTTAACTGTGAAGCATTGGAGTATATCATCTGGGGAAGGAGTGGGGTTTCCCATACTGGATTATCTTCTAGTACAATTTAAATGAACAGCTGACAGGAATGATACAGGCATAATTGGTCCTACCTTGGTCCACACTGATGAATGAGGATCTGTTGAGGACTCTTTCACCCCTGTTTTTCTGTGATTGTACTTTACTTTAAATTTCTAAAGAATGAAGTAAACTCCTGCTCTCATTTACATTCATCTGAGCCTCTTAGATTCTATAAAGGTTGCATATTTACAAATGAGATCAGAATTTGGCTTCCTATAATAACACATTGCAACATGCCAGCAATTGCTCCATAACAACGAAAGTGCAAAGTACCTTGTTATACGGGTCTTGTCCCTTAACCAATGCATACAAGGCATAATAATCAGTGCTTTTTATAGCGAGACCTCATCCAAGTGTGTGTGTAAAACCTTCTCGTATGGCTAAGTAAAGTAACACCTCCACACATCCTCCACCTAGAGCAGAGGTAGATCTGGAGAACCCAATGAAATCAAATAGAAATACCACGTGCAAATTTATAGTGTGTAACCAGGCATTGGCTGGAGTCCAGGCAAACACGAAATTACAAGACCTAGTATGCTTGCATTGTTCTTTTGGCAGTTAGGTGTTTTCTTCCTTCTGTATTTATTACAATGTTCTGGATAGAGATTAAATTTAAAGGCTTAGTATTTAGTTTTTTGCACTTACCTTGAAATAAGATTTGCACACATTTTTATTACTAGATGAAAAAGTTGCCAAGTGGCTTTCTAAACAATTCTGAAGTTGTTCATGGCCTCTTACATACGAGTTACTTCCCTGGAGCCACATTAGGAACTGACCTCCTGTCCCACACCAGTACAACTTTACCCTCTCTGCCCAGAAGCAGAAAGGCACTTCTGCTTAAAACATGCCAGGACACAAAATCCCTGTTGTATTCCACCAGAAAATTCTGCAATAAGACTCAATTTAAAGCCTATTTAGGTTGGTTAAAAGCTTGCCATCGACTCAGTGAGTTTTGGGACAGGCCCTTAAAATATAGGTCTTAAGGACAGGAAAGCCTCCGTATACGCGGTAGTTCTTAGGGATATCACTGAGGTCAGCAGAGGCTGATTGACTTCAGCAGATCACTGAGGTCAGCAGATGCTCAGCGGGACAAGAATTTTCTGCTGATCCAAAGCTATCAGAGAAATAAGTAAGAAGGTGGGAAGCCCGAAGCGAGTGTGTCCTCTCCACGTGTCATTCACCTGCAGGGTGTCAGCGCTGCAGTGACGGGAAAAGCCAAGCAGACATCCCTACTCAGCCACCCTGTGCTTTGCAAGTGACTAAAGAGGTCAGCACTCCCACATCGTGTAGAAATGGTTGCATGATGTAGTTTCTATTTTTAAAATAAATTTAAGATTCCGTCCCCTAATTCACACAAAAGCTAACAAAATGTGATGGTTTTTTAATGATACACAAATCAGCATTATAAAAAAAAATGTAAGTAAATATTTCCCTTGGCAAGAAAATATAAAATATCTCATTCTCGTGATGTGCAAGTTTTATATTTACACAGCGTAGTGTCCCACAATACCATAATGTGTTAGTAGCATGAAACATTTTTAGCTGCGATGTCTTAAACAAAGCTTGAGTTACTGTCTGCAGTGCCCTTGAGCTGTATGTCATAATCTTCACAAGACTGAAAGAAAAGAGCAGCGAGCAGTAACCACATTAAGGTTTAATGCTTATAAACACAGAAGGTTTAACACTTGGCAAGCCAAAATTCCCCTATGACCTGAAGACATGCAGATCGTGACCTGAGAATTAAGCGCTGTGTTAAGCAGTCAAGCTGTCTCCCTAAAGAAAAGACAAAAATAGCAAAAGACTAGCTGAGCCATTGGGTCGGCATATGTCAGGTGCGTCCAAGCCCAATTCAGAGTCGATCTGTAGCCATGCGGGGCCAAGCCTGACCTAGCCCAGCCTTTCCAGGCAGGGCTTCCTAAGAAGAAGGATTTTCAGAGGCACTCAACACCCGTTGTCCCCACTGACCCCCCAGGGAACAGGAACATTTAAGCTATCACGCAACCAAAAAACACCACAAGAGAAAATTTCGCTTTGTCCCCCAAGAAAGAGAAAGCTTCTGGTATTAGGTGGAGGGAGAGAGACAAAGTTAAATTACTTTCCCCTGTGTATTCCTAGCCACAGAGATGCCCTCTTGCCCTCCCTGTCTCCCTCCAAAGGCTCCTACCAAAAGCAGGTGCCCCAGTCCTGAAAAGCCTGGTGACAGAGGATAAATTAAAATGTGAAGCAAAGGTTTTGAACTAAATGTTTAAAGACAGATAGGTAGGTCTTTGTTTAAAGAAAGGTCTGCAAGGCAGAGAAGTTGGTTTGGGAAAGACGAAGGTCATCAGAGCAACAGCTCCAAACATCAGAGATGAAGAGGAGGGAGGCATGCGGGGAGAAGAAGGGAGTGTGAAACAGCTGCCTGGGGGAGATTAAAAGGGACGCCCAGCATGCTCAGAACACACTAATTTTGCCATAGTAGATCTGCTTGTGCCAAATTCCCACACAGAAAAATCTCAAGGACATGAGACCGACCCGGGTATCACGGGTTTACTTCTCTCGCTTTCTTCGCTGCAAGCTGTGTTTAGCTTGTAAATAGACAAGGTTTCTATTCTCAAGTATTTATTGTATTCCTTACAAGATATTTTTAAAAGCTAGTCAATATGAAGCTTATCTGTGAAGTTGCTATATGATTCCTGCTGGATTAAAATTGGACATTTCCCCATTTATTGGTAAATTGCCAAATGCTATTGCAAGGAATGCTTAACTGTAATGAGCTTTTATTCCCCAGGTGCTCATTACGGAGACATGTATACACACGCACACACACACACACACACACATATATATATGTTAAATTAGGCAACATAAGACCTGCTCAGAAAGCAGAATTTCCAATCTGGAGGGAATCCTGTTATTTCAACTTTCATTTCCGTCCTAAAACAAGCCAAGAAATCAAAATATCAAGGAAATAAATTGGTGGAACTCAGAGATCAGAATAATTTAGGTTTGGAAATGTCTATAGACAAAATGCTGATGCTTCCAATTGAAAATATAATGGTCCCAGGCTGAAACGTCCTGCAATATGATCCTGTTCTCCTCACATGGATAGAAATCAAGAATAATTCTGCTAGAAATCCATGAAGTTACACTGGTGGAAGCCTTGACACGGGTAATAAAAATACCCAGAATTACAAGCGTTTTATGAAGCCAAGTGCTTTGGAAAGCTTTACGCTTTCAAGCTTCGGGGCATAAAGCAACGCAGGAATTAGGAGGAAAACTTCATGGTTCATCCCCACTGTGGAGGCCAGGCGGTCGTGCAGCCTCACCGGGGCCACGGGGAGCGTGTCTGACGGCTGCTCAGGCTAAATGCAAGAACATCTATATTCTCTTTTGTTTAGCAAAAGCTGGGATTACAGCCCACATTGCACATGGGCTAGTGTATATGGTTTGGGAATGGCGGGGTCCGAGCTGTCTGCTGGGCTTTCCAGGCGGCTGATAGACCCAGGGAGGAGGCAGCAGCCCGCTCTGCAGCGGGAAGTACTGGCTCTCCGAAGCAGCCAGGCAAACTCTGGCAACACGCTCCCGAGGAAAGTGGAGACAAACTGTCTGCCCAGGGCGCTGAACGCAGAAGTCTTGGACCCATGAGCAAAGAAACTCTCTTCGGACGCTTGACTCCTCTCCAGGGTTCAGGAAAGAAAAATTTAGATATATTCATTGCGAGGGACGCAAGGTGTCACCAAAGAAACATGCCATTCTGCTATCAACTGCTCCTTTTATTGAAGACAACTCAAAACAGCTCCTCCTGTTTAGTTTTTTTTTTCTGTTTGTTTTTTTAAAACAAAATACTTTCAAAAGGCCATAGCCTTCAGGCCACAAGCTAATCTTTAACCACCCGCTTAATTTTTCTGAGCAAGCTGGCACCAACCATTGTTGGAAGTGGTCACTTTGTGGAAAAAAAACATGGACATTCCTCCATGAAACTGGTTCTGCAGAGCACCTGGGGACAGTTTGAGCTCTGGAAAAGGCAAACGTCTCTCTGCATCACCAGAGAGCTAACGCCAACAAAATTGCCAGCTTACTTCTGATGAAAAAACAGAAATTGAGACCGAGTGCTACTGCCATCTCTTCCAAGAGACATTTCTCCTTGGTTTCCACCATCCGCTCTGAAGATGGTCCCTGTCTCTGGAGCAGCAGGATTACAGTCATGCGAACCTGTGGTCTGGTGACCATTGGGCTTCAAATCTAGTATGCAATAAACAGTTTGAACTCTATAAAATTGAGAGCTGGGCATCCAAATGCAATATGTCAATTTGTCCCAAATCTAGCCAGTTTATCGTCTGAACATGACTACAGCTGGTGTTTGTAGAAGCTGGCTAGGGAGAGAGACAAGAGCCTTTGGAGTGCCTCATCTGCAGGCACATATTTAAGGTCCCACACTGGGACTAACTCTTAGATGTTATTTTTTTAAAAGTTGAGATCACCATCTGATCATGTGCAATATGCGAACGTTCTAAGGATTAGGCCACAAACTAAAAGAAAAGACTTAAGGAAATCAATGCCCCAACTTTACATCTGAGATTTTTTTAAGAGGGATTTAAAAAATAAAAACGCAATAGCAGAAGAGCAAAAATTGGTTTTTTCCAGAGAAGCTAGGATCCCAGTCCAAGAAAGAATGCAGAATACACTGAACCAAGAGTTTTCTAGATAACTTCAGAACTAAGCTGAGAAAAGCAGGTTGATTTGCCCCCAGCTATTTATATTCAGTTGGGGGCAAATCACTTCAAAGCCATATTCAATTACCACCTGAGTGAGAGAATGCAAAGGAAGCGTCAGTCAAAAAGCTTCCTGCGGAGTGACCTGCATTGTTCATTCCTGACTCATTCCCTGCCACCAGCCCAGCAGTCAGCCTCCCGAACCACCTCCATCCTACGGTCTTCTCTAGCCTCCACGGTGATTTCTGTACAGTCAAGCACAATGGAATTGCAATAAAAACCCAACTTCAAGTCGTTGAACTCTCCCACAAAATATGGCCAGCTTTTTCCACACAATTCTACCACAACTTTCCAAGTGTCAGTCTAGGGCCTCAGACATCAGATCGGTTCTCCTGCTCAGAGTAGGAAATAGCATCCATTTCAGGAATTATTGAGAAAGCTGGAAAACCTGAAATGAATGAAATAGCTTGCTATTAGGACAAAAAGAAAAAAAAAAAAGTCCAACTTCGGAAATAAACTGGATGGAGCCAAAATTCAGTGCAACTATATTTACTGAAAAAAAAAGGAAAGCCTGACCTAATCTCACCCAAAACCCAACCACAGTGTCTGGACTCAACAGGCTCAGGTTATTTTCCCATAGTATCAACACCACAACTAGAAACAGGAAGAACCGCGTCTGTCAAAAGAAGCCACTAATTTTCATTAAGTTTCCAATACAGCTTTCTGATCAAAGTGACAGTTACACTTCAGTAAAGTCTTTTGATCTTTTTGATGCTCAGCTGAATGGAATCATCACATCTTCAGAGCCATGCACACTGAGAACATAAATTCTGACTGCTCGTTGCTGGAGAGATTGCTTGCTATTTTTATTCTGGTTATTTTCTACTTTCAAAAAAAAAAAAAAAAAGCTGAATTCTCTCTGTCAAAACCAACAGAAGGGTTGTTTAAAGGTATGGCAAGATATGCATTCCTTTAATGGAGTACATACAATAGTCTTTACAATAACTTGATGAGTTCCAGAAGTGGACTTGATACTATACGGTAAAGTCAATCATGCTGGTAGATACGTTTTGCCAAAAGTGCAGAACTGTTTCAGAGGTAGATTTCAAGAAATAAAAACATCTGACCAAAAATATAAGGGGAGGGAAAATATGAGGTGTGCATGAAGCAAATGGAGATAGCGTTAGAGAATGAATGTCATGCAAACCAGCTAATGGTTTAGTAAAAAACACAATTAGTCTTGCAGGTTTGCGTGCTGAAGTCTCTAAGCCAGCAGTCCCTGAGCTGTGATGTACAAACTGCCACTGGCCAACAAATCTTTGGTGGCTGCCCGCTGTCAGCTGGCTGAGCATTGTCTTTCTTGTCCCAGATGTTACATCACACTGAAGATGTAGTTAATGGATGTCAGACTACACCAAGCCACTGCTATCATTGCCACAGAGGCATTGACAGAACTGCACATGGGAAATGAATCAGATCAAAGGGCTGAGAGTAAACGTTTATTTCACCCATCTATCTATATGGAGATACAGAGTAGTCTGTGTCAAAAAAAAAAAAAAAAAGAAAGTTTCTTTTGTCTGTTCAAAAATGTACACCAGCAAGCTTGAGCGGTCAACTGGAGACCAAACCACGGCTGATATATCAGTCAACGCAGCATTTAAAAAGAGTTCACAAAGGAAAAAAGTAATTTTGACTCCTGGCTTAGAGAAATTCCTGGCAAAGGAAGAAACTATGCTCGACCCCCAAATAACCAAACACCCATCCACTGCATATGGAAATTATTCTGCCACCATTTTACTGCTCCAGCAGAGGTGGTGTATGGCCCTTTCGAAGCCTTGGCTCTTTTTGAAGGTTATTATTTTAAACATTTTAGAACTGGGAACTGCATGGAGCTGGCAATTACGGAATTAGAGTGCAGTGTGGGGAATGTCACTTTGAAATCATTTAGCTCAGTTCATTTCCTTTTCAAGCTCAATAGAAAGCAGATGGAGCAGGGAGGGCCAACATGCCACAGAAGAACTCCTCAGGCCTTGGCCAGCACTCTCCTCCCCAGGACTTACAGAGGGGTCACCAAATCCTCATAGAGTTATTATCCTTCAGGAGAACCACATGCTGGAATTCAGCCAGGATCCCGGTCTTTGGAGCAAGTCACCTCACTCCTAGGTTTGTGTTGCACATTGAATGTTAGACCTAAATTGCCAACAAGGTCAACAGGGACACAAAGCTCACACCAGAAGAGCAGTGCAGGGAAGCCAGAGAGAGGCCAGCGGAGCACAGCAGGAAAATTAAGTGCTTTGGGAAAGAAAAAGCTTTGATAGAGAGAAAGAAGCCTCCAAAGAGTTGTCCAATATGAAGGAAAGGCTGTTACCAAAAGAAAGCTTTGCCGTATGCAGCAAGAGTTGGACAAGAAAGTGCAAGCTCAACTTGCAGCAAAGATATGCTGAGGTCAGGAGGAAAAAAATAAATTAAGTGCAAGGGGAGTGAAGCATTGCAGCCTCTGTTCGTAGCTGATGCCGCATCACTGGAGGTGTCGAGGAAGAGTTACAGGAATTTCTCCCAGGGACCATCTAGCTAAGTGTGATCTTGCCTCAGAGCGAGGGGATGACTTCCAGGGATGCTCTCCAGCACATCTCTTGGATAATTTAATAGAGCCTGTAACAGCTTGTACTTCGTGGTTCTTTTACAGAGAACGAGGGATTCCGCAAAGGAAAGTAATGTATAATATGAGAAACAGATCCAAGTGCTGGAGTTGCAGTAGGGTCTAACAGACACACTGGGACTTAGGAAGTCAAATTCCATCCCCTGTTAATGTAACAGGAGACTTATTCTTCTCCCAGTACCTCCCTCTGCATTGTCACAAATATCTGGGACAAGTAATGCAGAGAGGCCACATCTCACTGGCCAGGGTTACTTGCACCAAACAGCCCCATACTGGTCCATGGGCCTCTGAACCCGCCCGTGCACAGCTCCAGTTTGACCCACACATCACGCTTAGCCCTTGTTTGCCCCACAGCACTAGCAAGCACATTAAAAGTAGGCCCTGTTCTAAGCTTTCTGGTAGCCATTGTCCTATATGCAGGCAGCAGCATGATCACCACTGCTCCCACTGGTTTCACCACAAGTGAACAAGTTCCTTGTGCTCATCTTTACAGCCCTTGCTACTATTTCGTACCTATCAATAGATCTGCCACCTTCTTCAAAAAAAGTCCATTTGCTTGAGGCATTTTGTCAGATGAGCAGACTTGTTCCTCAAGGGCAAGACTGATGCCAAAATAAGGGCAGCCGTCCCAGGTTGATGGCACTGACATCCTTCTTCCCTTTTCTGAGCCCTAAGCAGAAGGCTCCAAGAGAACCACGAGCTATACCAGACACCTGCAAAAGAGCAGCTATCCAAAATTCTGCTCTGTCCCACGGGAGCTGGGGTTCTCTTCCTACCCGAGATATTGGCAACCGAACATACTTTAGCACCTGGGCAAACTCTGCTTGCCACCTCCTACAGCGACTGAGGCACCATATCAAGACAAGCATGGGTCTGACTGCCTGCGTGCTCTCAGCAGAGCATGAGTTCAGCTAGTTGACCTCAGGATGACAAAGCTGGGGGAGACAGGCTGTACAAGTCATTGCTGCCTCTTGCATAACCTGCGCTAGGTCACCAATAAGCCACCCATAAGCCAGGTCACCAATAAACCCGTGCTGGCAGTGTCTGTCTTCCCCATCTGTCCTCACATACCCCTCATAGGCAATGTCCCTTTACAGCACTGCTGCCAGTCACACAGGATATACAGAGGTTTCATCCCACTTCTGTTCCAGCCACCAGGAGCTTTTGGCCCTCTCCAGATCAGGGAGGTCGCCTCAGGGCTACCAAGTATACTCATATGTCCCCAGACCTCCAAGTCAACACCATAGCTATTGCTGCCCCTACTTTCTTCTTTGCTACCTACTCATCTGCTTCTTTGAAGTGTGTCCCCACATATTCCCCCTCTTTTTTTAACCATCGCTATAAAGAGACCTGCCCACCCACCACCCTGCAGAGAGGACTGACTCATACACAACAGGCCCTGGATGTCCCAGCAGCACGGTGCTGTTGCAAACCACCTGTACTATCAAAATACAGTATTTGGCATACAAAAGCCTAAGCAGTAGTAAGCATGTAAAAAAGTAAAAGCAGACTTGCTCCCCAGCTCCTCCACAGCCGCATCCTGATGAGGTCTGCAGGGTCAGCCCGCATGGCTGGTGCCTCGACCGCAGATCCCCTGCAGCTAAGGTGGGAGCTGGAGAAGGGCTTCACAGCCTGGAGCACTCAGGGCACTGGTGACAACACGGAGGGAGGAGGGGAGGTGTCACCATGTCGTCAATGACAGCTGTCAGTCCTTCTCCTAGGCACTTGCTTTCTGCTTTCAGAGCAGCATCTTCTTTCTCACCTGGGAGTTAAAGGTCTCCACTCAGTTGTCTCCTGGCATCAGGACAGCATCTTCACTGGCCTCAGGTGTCTTTCCTACACCTTCCTGGTGAGAAGGCTCCTTTCTTTTGAGCATACACCTCTGTATCTCAGGTCTGTCATGGGGGTGGGCCTGCGCGTGGCCAGGGCAGAAGCCCTCTTGCAGAGGGAATGCACAGCCTCGTTGCTCTGGGAACGCCACAGTGCTGCCCACAGCCCAGACATCCCGGAGCTGCCCCATGCGATGCCAGAGCACAAGGCTCTGCAGAAACCCTGGCCATGGAGTGAGGAGGCTGACAGGGTGTTCCTGGATGGAGATGGTTGGCAGGAGCAGCGCAGGAGGAAGGGGTCCCCTGGCAAGGTGGGGATGGGAGCCAAGAAATCAGGCTGACGGATGGGGAGAGGGCACGGGAGTCGCGCTCCACTGCTGCGTTGGGTTAACACCATCTCACACAAATAAACTCCACCTCTGCCTGTCAGGCTAGCTGATTCCCACCTCTCCTGCCACTCCAAGAGCTGGAGCTCATGAAAGGACATGTACTCTTTCAAACATCACTTTGCGTGGCTGCTGGGGATAGTCTATGTTGGGTGCAAGGAGTCAAACTTGGCTTTTCCTTCCTCATTTTGCTTCTGGAGAGCTCCCAGGAGCAAACCCTCCTCTTGGATTTTGTTTTTAAGGGAATTGGTTGATTCAAAAGAGGGTCTAAAAGCCATCTGGTGAAAGGAAATAGGGCATAAGCAGTCAGTGTAGAGTCACCCTCCCTCCACAGCCTCATCTACAAAATTAGGAGAGCATGATCTTCTTGAAAAGGAGGAGTGGTTGAAAGGGTTAAAAAGAGGCAGAAAGGTGTTTGAACTCTAAAAGAAATATCAAAAATCTTTTTACAAACATACGAATATGTATTAAGGGGCACAGACAATAATTACATGGTTATTACGCTGAGTTATTTAAACATGAACAACAGTGTGCTTGGCAAATTAACATATAGAAAAATACTGCTCTGGTAGCTCAAACGATAATGGGACCTAATAGGATTTCCTTATCCCTAATTCCACAGAATCCAAGTAAGGCTGATTTAAAAGTTGTAAATGGGCAGGAGGTGGCTTCCGAGACAATAAAAAGCATTTCTGTGCTCTGAAAAACATGCCTTGAGGATGTGACAACACATGAAAAATTCCTTTAGCTGTGCCTCTTCTCAGCACGGTTTCGATGAGCTGAGGCTGCCCCAGTGGCAGCTGCTTCTTGTGCACCCACCTAAGCCAGGAATATATATTTGTCGTACCTTGCTTCATTTCCATATGCATCCTGCTCCTGTGGCTTTCTTGGCAGCTCCCTCTCATCTGGTCCCACACCCCACCGCATCCGCACACACAGAGGGAGTTCCCGGGATGGTGCACTTGCAGAGGACAGGCAACGCTGTCAGGATGCGCTGGGAGAAGCATCCCTGCCCCGGGCGGCTGAAGGGCTTCATCTCAGCAGGCGGCAACAGTGTTTGAGGCAGGCATGCGGGCAGAACAGAGAGAAACGGGCAAGTGAAAAGTAAGAAGGAAGTGAAAAAGCTCAGCCAGCAGAGACACAGCTGAGCTAAGTCTCCTGAAGATTCCTCGGAAAATTAGAAAAAAAAGCAAGTTTCACAACACCAAAGGAGCACATGAGCTCGCGGGGCCATGAGTGTGTGTGTGTGCAGGGCGTGCATGTGCGTGTGTGCCCGTGGGGAGGGCTTGGACACGTGAGTACCCCCGTGTGAATAGCAATAACCTCCCGGTTCCATTTTAATGCCATATCAAAAGTAAAGCAGGTGATGGAATATATGGGGCTGCGTGTGGGAACTGGCATAACAGAATGAATCTGCACGTGCTCAGTGCAACCCTTCAGGTTTAAAAATGGTATCAGATTACATAGAAATAGACGCAAGTTTAGAAATACAACAGAGAGAAGAACTAAACTGTTTTCAGCGAGATCAACACTCATATAAAATGCCAACATCTTGGACTAAACACCTAGTTAAAAGTGATTGAATTCCTAACAGCTGTGGGAAAATGCCTTCACTTGCAAGTGTTACTGGTGGATAAGCAAAATTATCTTGCTATTGTTGCTATTTATGGCAGCACCCATAACATATTAGCTGCTTTCCAAGCAGGTCATCCTCCGAAGAGGATGCTACAACTGTTACGTGAATGTGGATGTAAAATTTATTTTCTTCCATAGTACAAGTTACTCACTGTAGGCTTCAGAGTTCAAAAAGCACCACGGTGGGTGAAACCGGAGTTAAACACCCCAAGGGCTATAGCTGCATAAGGGACACAAGAGCAACCCCCTTACAGTGAGCACCATTTATCCTTTGCACAACAAGGTTTTTAAAAAATAAGATTTTGAAAAGCATGTTTGACTTTAAATTCATACTTGAAATCATAAGAAAACACTGAGGTACTCTATGTTTGAACTAACAATTTTATTTTCTTTTGTTACTGTTACCGTTTTTGTAGACAATAAAATCATCAAATACTTCTGGGAATAAAAAGTAATAAGTGAAAGCTTAGAGATTTAGAGGATAATATTTCAGGAATTTTGCCTCAAATAACCAGGTCTTTTATTTGTGTTGGTGCACCTAGAGTATGCATGAGAAAAAAACAGTGGTGTTCTGTCAAATAAAAAGAAACATCTTTCTCATTAGGACTGTGTTTATCACGCTTTCAAACCTTCTACAAATCAATGCCCCTATTTGTCATTGTAATTCAATATACTAAAAGCTGTCAAAACTGCTCGCTTTGCTTGCTAGAGACAAATTTGCTGAAGTTTTGCAGCATGAGCCAAATAACACAGCACCAGATCCTCCAGCTTTTATTTCACTCTGCTCTAGGCAGTATTCCTACTGGTTTCTGTGCAATTTTTGCCCGAGTAAGGGCTGAAAGTTTCGGTTTTGAACATGAGACTTTTTTAGAAATAAACAGTGACAGAAACCCCCATCTACAAAGCACATTGGGTGACTGGAATGGTACTGCTTGAGAATTTTATCTCTGAAATGCCAAGCTTATTTCCTACAGATTATTGCAAAATACAGACTAACTACATCCTTGATGAAATTCCCTCGAGGTCCATGAGGTCACCCCCAGGATTAAACACTGCCTGACCTTTTGCATACAGAGAGCTCAGAAGCTCTGTATTTTGACGCCTGCTACGCCTTCGGAGATGTTAGTCTGTTCCACTAAAAACAAAGATTATAGATCTCGTCCCTCATGGGAAGAGCTTTGATGAAGCAACTCTCTGTTATTACCTTGTCCAGAGACTCTCCAGGACCACACTGTGTCCTTCTGGCAATAGACAAAATAGATAAAGCTATCACTCAAGGGCAGCCTTGAGTAACGGCTACATTTTCCATCATTTAAAAAAAAAAAATGTTTTGATGCATTAAATAAAGGAAACATGTCGGGAGCTTTGTGCCGGGAGTAGGTAGGGTGGCAGGTCATGTGAAAGGCAGCTGGGACAGTGGTTAGGGCAAAGGATGAGAGTCAGTTGCTCTTTCTAGTCTTCTCCACACTACCAGCTTGTCCTGAGATTTGGACAAGTCTTTTACGGTAAAGTCTATAGACTAATGTCCCTCTTCTAACTCTTCTGCAACTTCCCTTCTGCATCTGTGAAGATCATAGCAATTTATCATGTTAAAACACTTTTACGGGCTCAGATAAAAGGTGCTTGGTATTAGCAGCCGTAGTGGCCAGTCAATGCATTTTTATCCCCTTTTGAACACGTGCCCAAAGATCGTTTGATGAGGATGTGTTCTACATCTGTAAATAAACACACCTCTGCGTAGACACTGGGACCTGGTAAGACCAGAGAACAAGAAAAACAAGATGAAATCTACTGAGAGCTGTAGCTCCTCTGGCTGGAGCCTTTATAGCAGCTGTGTGGACAGACTCCTCCCTGAGTTTTTACTCCAGTAATTATTCCTAACTTGGCATCCAGAAGTCAGCCCTGGCTTCCAACCTGAAAAAGAAAAGCAGAGAGTTAAGCTAACACACACTAGCCTCCTTCAGGCATTCAGGGCATTGTGCGTGTGATAAAGGGTTGGATAAAACAGTGGCAAAAGTCTGCTATCTTCCAAGGCTCAGGAAAATAAACCACAGACGCAATTCAACAAAGTCCTCTTTGTTCCTGAATAGAACCAACAAAATGAAAGGAATCTGGTGGAAGAGAGAAGGCAAGAAAGAGGTCTGCTGCAGGGAGCAAGTACAGACAGAATCGCTCTTTGCCGGCTCCTCTGACAGAGCAAGTGCGTGATTATCACATGAGCCTCACAAAGACTGGAATTAAAGGGGCTGACTCGGCTGTCACATCGCTTAAGCTGCGTCGGGGTCAAAGGAGTTCGGACTAACTGAGGTCAGCCACACATGGCCCGGGAAGCAGGGGTCTCTTTTTCTGAGCAACAGTTGCTCAGGTTGATAAAAATAGATACCTGGAGCCTGTGATGGCTTATAAAGCTGTCCCTTTACACCAGATTCCCACGAGGCGCAGTATGTAATCAATAGCGCTCTGACAAGAACGGACCCACCACGAAGGCAGTCAGATGGTCACTAGAAACAAGTGTAAAGGGCAAAACACACAAGAGAAGTCACCATCTGTGCTACCCCCCAAAAGACCAAGGGAAAAAATAGTTAAGTCTGACATATTGGGACACAAGTATTGTAAAATCCAAATGCAAACAGGTGTCAATGACGTACTCCAGGGGAGCCTGCTATTTGCGGGTCTCCACATCTCTTCTGTACATTATTTCATGAATCACGCCCCCAACTTCTTCTTGCAGATTTCCAGAGATGCCAGGGCCACTGAAGAATGTCCCTGCGCTAAAAATAGTACCTATTCTCTCCCATGCCCTCTGTCCCCTTTCAGCTTCCACTTTGCATGATTCAGCTCCAAGAGAGGAGCACTGACCTCGTCTCACCAGGAATATCAAACATCTCCACAGTTTTGATGAACCTTTTGGTGAGAGTGGAGAAAGGAGAAATGTACACATCAGCTGTGCGCTCCTGGCCTGGATGTGTTTGGATACACCCTGAGATTCTTGTGTTTGAAAGCAAAACTGATATTAAACTCGGTCAGTGTGCAGGCACAGAAAAGCATCTTTTTTTCTTTTTTCTTTTTGTTTTGTTTTTTTTTTTCTGGGGACTCCAATAGTGTTTGGGTCGGATCCATAGAAAAATCTATTAATTTTGTCATTGAGATCGAGCTACATCATGTTTACCATCATCATCACTTCTGCATATAGCCAAGCTCAGGATGCCAGTGGGTTTGTTGTTCCACAGCACAAACTGGCTCTGCCCAACAAACTCATATTCACCTTCGTATCCTGATTTGTGAATCAGGATTTTTCCATCTTGACATTATTCGTGGCAACAATACCAAGTTTTTAACATATCTTCTCCAAATACAGTTAGAAGGTATGTGTCCCCTTCATTCCTCAGATTGTAATACCGGGGCTTCCCGATAAACAAACTAGATCTACTGTGACACAGACAGAGTGAACAGAACTAGGTTTTCAAGCACCACTGTCACATCTCTCTGTGGACAGGGAACTCACTAAAACCAATGCTGAGAGCAAGCCAAAGAGGCGAAACCGCAGGACCCCCATGGGATCTTCACAGATGTGTTTAAGCTGACAGTGCAGGATGAGTCTGAGAAAACAAGCCCGTAGGTAAGCTCAGTTCTCCTTTACAACCTGTTAATGACTATGTGTTTAACCTGTCCTTGAGGAAAGAGCCTCTACTGTGGCTTATCAAACCCAGAGGGATTCCCACTGTCCTCAGGGAGGTCTGGGTCAGAAGTTAAACTGAGAAGTTAAACTGGAAACTCCAAATCCACTACCTGTGCTTCATCATTTGACAGACTTCAGACTGGAATTGATGTTCAGTGTCCAGTGCTGTAATAGCAGAGAACTGCCTTTTTTATTCATTTCTGCTCTTTTGAACCAATTCTACTGCATTTTCTTCTGCTCTGTTGCAAAGCTTGAGACGGTGCTGGTGCTGCGTCCCTTAGGTCAGAATCACCTTACAGAAGGACGTGCCAATGCCTGTTGTTAGTGTGTGTGTGTGTGCGTGTTTAGGCCAGGTGAAGGACAGCTGTCTCCACTGCTGCTACCTTACAGGGTCCTGGAGGAAGCAACACAGATTGAACTGCCAAAGCCAGCACCTTCAATGCTAGTGCAGGAAATGGGTAAATCCTCAGACTGTGGAATTTGGTGGCATCGCGGTGGACAGGAAGATGAGAAGCAGTCACTCCAATCATGTGCAGCCTGGGGAAGGTGAGGGGCTTGTGCTTAGGGTCCTGGAAGCGTTCACTCCTGACCTCCTGGTCACTGTGATCCACCAAAGAGTAGGACTCTGTTGAGCATTCTCCAGTGAAAATGTTCTGGTTTTCTCTATAAGGAATTTTATTCTTGTGTCTCCAAAGTGATGGGGAGTAATGCAGATTTCTCCAGCTGGTTGTCACCAGCTCCTCATCTCAGCATGTCTTGCTGGTAACTTACACACCCATTGCAATAAAGCAGCCTTGGTCTTTCACACCATGTTAAAGAAAATAACCAACAGAGTACTTAAACCAGGCTTGGCTTGACTGCAGTTTTCAACTGAGTTCAGTAGTAAAAGGAAACCCTAGTAGTTCTACTTCCCCACAGCTAGCCTTGCTCAAAGCCTAGTGTTAAGATAAATTATGTTCTTCAGTGTGTAGGATGAATTAAGACTTGCTATCACAGCAGGATGAGTTTGTCAAACACTACTTACATTAGGCAGCAAACTTTTGTTCCCATAGAAGGAAGGATTTTGAAATTAGATAACCAAGCTGAACTTGGAGATATGTCACTTGGGGCCATGATTCATGATCTATGTAGCCTCACTTAGTGCAAAGTATATCACTTTCTTTAACAGCCCTTTACAGGGGCTTTGACAGAACTATTTTTTTATTCTGAATGATATATAATCAAATTCAGTTCTACAACTTCATTTTCAGTCATCTCTGCTCATTGTTCTTTTATTCCAAGTATTCCTTGGCATGGTTTAAGAACTACTGAAGTATTTAATAGCTGTTTAAAAGTAACAGCTATAACTATTTAGACTAGACATAAATAGAAGACGACTAAACGGGTCATTACCTTTACAAGAAAAGTGTTTATGGCGAAGGATTTAAGAGAAACAAGACTATAGATCCAACTGCTCCATTATTCTCTGTGTTTTAAAGTAGAAAGCAGAGTGGATTTGCACAGTTAAGTACAGGATAAGATTATTCTGAGTCTAATAAAACGACGAAGGTACTGTTAGAATTTGCAAGCTGCTCAGCCCTTGGAAAAGTCAAGCTGCTGGTAGGGATTCTTGGCTCTAACATCACAAGTAGGACCAACATTTTGATGGTGATGCTCGGTCCCTAAATTATGCTTGTTGTGAACACGGAAGAATGTATTTTCCATGCAGATGGAGAAAGGAGGGGGAAAGGTATAAGACAGGGTGTCTCTGTTCCCTTGCAATCTATCCAAGATCTTAAGAAATCAATGGAAATCATTCCATTGAGTTCACTGTCCTCTGGATCCATCCTTACAGAGCTTGCTTTGTTGTCAAGTCCATTCCTTCTCCCCCTCTCTGTTGCTCAATTTGCTTGCTGCTGTTAGGATCTTTTTCCCAAATATTAACAAATCCGTATAATCTTTGGCCCCTAGCTGAGCCTTTCTTCTATGGCACACTGCTGCACTGTATGCGTGACTGCATGGTTGAGGGTTGCTCTGGAAATTACTCATAAAAATGAATTGCCTGGTAATACCACAATTGTCAATATGTGTAGGTTGCAGCATCCCCCCTGTGGGCCATTGTAGCAGATTATAAAACCTCATTTCCAGGAAAGTTTCAAAACTTTTATTTTCTAAGGAACATTAATTATCAGAGTCCAGATGACCTGTCCCATTTCTCCATCCACTTCCTCTCTTTTTTTCCTCATCAGACATGATAGTTTGAAGGCAACTGGCAACAGATCACATGTCAGGCTCCTGGTTTTATGTCCCCAGTTCATATCAATGTCAGCTGAAGTATTTAAAAACAGCAAGACTCATAAGCCTAATGCCCAAACCAATGTTTGTATGTGACCATTTCTCCGTTGTTAAACTTTTGTAACAACAGATGATTTACAAGTCTGACACTTACACAGGCATATGCTTTGGCATTCTACAGGCTTCCTGAGACTCATGCCCTTCAGCACTGCTTGTTGACCTCTCCTTCAAACACAGGACTTTGAGAGATCATCACAATGGCCAAACCACTCTGGACCTACATGCTTGTGAAAATTCTAGTCAGGCACCCATCAGAGTGATGCATTTTTTCACTGACAAATTATATTCTGTTGAGACCAGGACTTTTTGCAGTTACTTACCAGTTCTTATGAAGCTCTTACCCAGGAAAGGTTCTCATGCCTAGGATGAGACTTGAAATACATCAAAGAGTAAGAAAACTGTCACCCCTCCCAGATAATCATCCTATGATCAAGGCACTGACTGGTGACACAGGAGTCCAGATTTCAAGTTTCTGTTCTGCAAGATGTCTGAATGTCAGAATCCTGCATCCCAGGCAAGCTTTCTGGCCACCAAACTATCAGTTATTCTGAAGAACAGCTTCCTCGGTCTCTCCTGTTGGACCTGTTTCACTTTTATAAATAATTAAACATTAATTGGAAGAAGGACTTAGACTGCCCATTGGACTATTGCATTGGTCTTTCTCCAGGCCAGTGAATAGGTAACTATTTGTACAAACTTGGTAAGTTGCAGAGCGACAAACGTAGCTGAGGGGGTCCCAAAAACTCAAGGGAAAAAAAAAACCCAAACCAAAGCCTTGTGGTGAAGTCATTTAGTAGACTACAAAACACCTGTTTTTCAGTCCTTGACCTGAATGAGGTAGAACAAGGACTACGAGCTGTTCTAGGGGAGGCTTTGTCAAGTCATCTCCAATGGTCATACTTCCATTAAATTTTGAAGAGATAATATTTGAAAGTCGTACTATTTTTTTCTGAAGTGAAAAAAATCTGTAGCTACATGATCCTCTGACAATTCCTTTGCATTAAGATGAAGGTGTTAAGCATTTTTAGCATCATGATAGCTTGATTCTTAAAGTTCCGGAAACCTCTGCCCCAGACATGAAGAAGCCGCTCACTGTTTCAGTTCTGAGTGGGGTGATTTTTTCCTTTGAAACCCTTCCCAGCTTCGCTGGCATTTTTCAAATGAAGGCTTAAGCCTATTACTTACATACTATCTTCATATGACAGATACGACATTTAGTCATATTTAGTCATACAGAAAGATAAATGAAGGCAATCAGAAAAGTTCAGTGATTAGTGTAAGGTTACCATAAAAGACCACATAAAAGGTAAGACAAGGACTGGGGAGGTTGACTTCTAATCCTCTTACCTATCCACTAGATAACGTTCTGTAATAACTTTAATGTTTATGCTTGGTGGTCAAAAACATTTCTTTTCAAACAGCTCTTTGATAAGGAACTTTGATTAAGCTCTTCGATTAGGAAATAAACCCCACGTTTTGAACAGATTCACCTCTCTATAACCATTTGATATCAACAAGTTGGTATTCCTGTACACCGTGCAAGGTTCTGCTTTTTCTTTAATGTCATATAATACTTCATTTTCATAAGCACTCACATAAATTCATTTAAGAGTTAACCAACTAAAATATACAAGTATGCAGGAGGTTTTATGAAGAACTACAACTTCAAAAGGAGTTGGTTTAGGAGTCATGACCTTATTTTTTGCAATAACTTATGCATCATGAACTTACGTAATTGGCAGCAGATAACATATCACACTCTCAGTTTTATGTCCTTGGTTTGACAACAGTGTCAATTGAAGTATTTGCTAACTGCAGAACTAATGGAGCCTCATAGCTGAAAATGTTTTCATTCCAAAACTGATGTTTGTACCAAAACGTTTCCCCTTTATTGTTCTTTTTAACATTACTAAATTCAGCGTAAGAAATGGATAGGGATATACAGATAATTTGGGACATCAAAAAAATCTTTCTGCATACTATTTATCCTAGTGAAATGGAAATAGCTGAGAAAGAAAAATATACATTTTTCTAATTAAAATGTCATCATAAAGCACAAAAGCACACACAAGAAATGGCCCTGGAGCTCTAAATCTTTGTTATCTTTTGAGCAGGAGTCAACGTTAAGATAAATTATTGTGAAATGAGTGACCTGGATTTTAAAACACTTTACTAGGGTAGACTTGAGCCTACTTCTTCCTTTTCCCAGAGACTGCATTAAGCAGCAGCCAAGAGGCAAGGCTAGACTGGTCCTCTATGCTGGAACGGCACACCTATACATGGCTGAAAAGGTCAATTTTCTTGGGACGCAGATCTTCATAAGCTACAGCAGAAAATGTGTAAAGTAACAAATCATTATACAAAAGGGAGGGGGGTTAAAAGGAACCTTAGTGAGTTACGATCCTTAACACCCTTTTAAATTCAATGGCAAAGAAGCTCAAATATATTGAGGCTCGTTTCGAGTGATCTGAGGCTTAGGAATGGGACTTATTTGTGTTTTAGCTCTGAAATATGTGTTTTGTGGGGAGCAGTTCTGTTTCAGGACACTTAATAATTCAAAATAACGTACAACCTAGAGGAAGAGAATGGCTGCAATTTTATTATTTTGAAGTTTTCTGTTTGACCAAATTACAAACGAGTGGCAGGAAACAATCATACGCCATCTGTTCAGTAGAACAGTTGCTATTATGTCTCATCTGAACCTGAATTTAAACTGACCTGAGGAGAACCAGCTATGTGTTTTGAAATCTGGCTAACAGTAGATTATCACCGGCAATGTCGATTACTTGGTAGACACCTTTTTTGATTCAACTTTATTGAAAACTTTCAGTGTCTGGGAGAGTAAATTGCCAGCAGTGACACTCCATGATGTAGCTAAACTAGGGGAAATTATAAATAGCAGTCAAGGAAGAGAAAAAAATATGGTGAATAGCAGGAGGGAGAACAGAAAATTAAAATTAGAAAAATTAAAACTGTTATGCATAAGAAAATGGGATGCACGTTCATCAGGTGGAAGAAACGCAAAGAGGTGCAGTACCGAAAGACACCACAGGTACAGCATGCACTGTCACACCGCAAGAAAACAAAGCCTTTTGGAGATGTTTATACAAAGGTCATCCCTCCTGAACAGATATGGTGGTGCACTTTGGAATCATAGGGGAAATTTGGCTTGAAGGGATGCCATAAACTGACCAAATCCATTACCATTTCTCTATGCAGGAACAACTAATCCACCTTATTCCCAAATTCTGTTTTACTTAGCCTTTTCTTAAAAAACTCTCATAATGGAATTTCTTCAACTTCCACAGTGCTTTGCTGCTCTTATCATTACAAACATTTTCCTGACGTCTGACTCAAATCTCTCTTGCTGCTATATAACATTGCATTCAGCTCCCTCCCAAAAAGATCTGGATTGTATCTGCATTAGCATTTTGGTTCAGACTAGAAGTGCACTTTTTCTTCAAAAGTGGAGAAGTCTCCAGATCATCTCTACTCATTATGCTCTGGTCCACACAACAAAGCAGCCTCAGACTCAAAGACTTTCAGAAAAAACTAAGTCAGAAAGCGCGTTCCAGGAGTGCATGTAAGGATCTCCAACCGGTACATGTATCCAGTTTGAGGGAACAGTCCAGAACTATCCCAAAACCCTAAAGCATGCATAATTGTGGAAGTTAAGCCCTCAGCACCAACCATGTTACTCTACGGGTCCTGTTTTGCATTCACCCCACGCTCTTACTAGGCCACACCACTTCCTACCATAGATACAGCTGCTGGCAAACATTCGTCGAAGAACAGCAAAAGCTGTGGTAGGATGGAGGAACTCATTTATTACGAAAGAGCAGGCCAGACACACAAAGAAGGCAAAAGGAGTTTTATTGCCATCATTTGCCCTGGTCCCTGTGACATAGAATATTTATGTTCATGCAGCAGTGCATGACCAACACCCCAGGCTGGTCAGCTTGAGGACACAAAGGTGAACTGTAATAGCCAACAACTATATAAACTTTAAGAGCGTCAGATTTTAATTTGGTATCTCAGAACATAACCAAGGATAAGATGTAATTAAGATAAGAAAAAAATAAATAATTTCAGAAGACAATGTACTTGCATGACGTCTTTTAAACAATGGAACAGTCTCCCAGACTCTTCCTAGTAATGGATCCTATTTGCTTGGTGCTTTTATAGCCAGATTGGCAAATGCTAGAAAACAGCCCGCAGGATATAATCTTGCTCTGGCAAGGAGCTGGGCTGGATGATCATTTCCATCTAAGCTTCCTCTCAATTCAGGCTAAAGTTTTAGAAGCAGGATCTCCTTCTTACTTTGTATTTGCCGTATGAAACCATATATCAGCTGGAGCTCCTGGGTATAACACTTAGCTGCAACAAATGCCAGTTAGAGCTCTTGAGGTCTGACACAAACCTCCTTAGAGATGACCGGTGTGTCTCCACTGATTTGGGGACCCTCGGAACCAGCTTTTGATCCCCACAAAAATGGCTGTGTGTCTGCAAATGGGTGAGAAGTCAGAGCCACTCTTCCCCCTTAGCTACCCAAGTTGGCAAGAAGAAGCCCAGCACCGGCACGGGTGTTGTGCAGCTCTGTTAACAGGTTACTTTGCCTAAGCTGATAGTTCCTACTAGTGTCATGCTGACACGGGGATACAGCTGCTGGATTCAGGCTGACTTGTACCTTGTCAGCCTGCTATGTGCTCAGAGGAAGTTTGCACCTGCTTTCGTGGAAATGTTTTTAATTATTCTCTATGTTAATAAGCAAAAAAATCCCAGGATAACAAAACAGCTTCTCCCTTTTGACTCATTCCGTGTGCCTCCTCTCTTTAATGCCTGTCATCAGACTGTCAGTACACTGAGGCATGAATCACCTTTATTTAATGTCTGATACAGAACAAAGCACTTTGACCCAACAAATGCAACAGAGACCCAGAGAACTGCGCTGCACTCACCGTCAGCAGCTGAGACTTTTACTGGTTCTTTGGGACCAGCTTGTCCTATTGAAATGTCTATAACGTTGAAACCTTGTTCTCTAAAAACTTGTTTCTTAAAAATGTCCCGGTTTAGCCACCCATAAATGAAGACATCTAAGCCTTACAAGTCATTTTGAAAAATCGCAGCCACATTCTTGAATGGAGAGGCCACATTTTTGTTTCAGCAATATGGATGTAAATTAGAATCCCTCCTTCTCTCTTTCTCAAAATCAAAGAACAATGCTCTTTACAGGGCTATATATCGTGCCCCGTCAACACACACACATGCACACTAAGACCAAGACCACCAATAGCAAATGCAGAATTATTTAGTGCCATGTGAAAGATAAGTACACACAACACAGAACAAATAGAAAAAAATGGAAAACGAGTTTTAAAATTAAGATTACAGAGGAGAAATAACAGGAGAAGCACTTAAGCATATTGCTGCCCCAAGCGGGTGCGGATTTCAATGGAAAATAACTACCAAATGTTTCCAAAGCCAACCACAGAAATCAAATAAGATTCAACTTAAACTCAATTTATTCTGAAGATTTTTTTATTATAGAGGCACACATGCATGTAGTATTCGTGGTTATTTCTCAAAAATTAAACTCTTCTGGGCTCAAATTTGTGTAACACCAAAAAGGGTTTTAAAAAGAGAAATCCCTCTCTTCTGTGAAACAGTTTCTGGGAACTTTCCTGGAAATCCCAGCAAGACAAGCCAAATAAAATCATCTATGGGGAATTGCGATTGTTGCAGCAAATATGTGCTTATACTCTGATTCATTTAATTAAGCCCTTTGAGTGAATAATGGGATACAAAACAAGGGACATACTGAAGAAGAGTAATCAATCTATAACAAGATCATGCCAGTTATTAACTGTACATTATACAAATGTAAATCCAGATCAGCAAAAAAGCCCAACTGCACTTATATTTTACGGTTTTTCAATAGAAGCTTTAAAGCAGCATTTTTCAATGGTGTTAATTTTAAATTGTATGACTAGTGACAACAATGTATACCACCCAAGATTTTAGCATGCTGGGAAAATCTCATTTCTCTTTTGAAGTTATATTTCAAAAAACCCAATCATTTCTGAAGGATACTAATGGGGACCGAGTGAGAGAAGAAACACACACAGTGAAGAAGTTAAAATAAAAAAATAGATGTATAACAGACATATTAAACATCCAGATTACAAAGCCTGGGTGGCTATTCATTTCTATTTCACTTTAAATGAATAGTAATGTGTGAAAATTGTACAAGGAAAATAGAAACTGTTCTTTCATAAGCAATACTGCTGTTTTCAAACAACAACTGCACTGTTAACACATTCATTTGTATTGTACTGTATTAGCAATAGTCAAAATTTGTTATGAACTTGTGGTTATTGAGTGAAGTTCATTGATAGCCTCAGTGAATTCCTTTTGGACAAGTACATAAGACACTCAGCAACTATGGATCTGTGGCTGTTAATGGAATTGTCTTTGGGTAGGTTTGCAGTTACATCTGGGTGAAGACTGGTCTCCAGTGGCCCGCAAGTAGATGTACATCTACCCATGCTTGTTATGGTACAGTTTGGAGGAATGCCACTTTGGAGAAATGATATTAAATCATGGGGAGAATGTGTAACAGGAAGAAGTGCAGGACTCAAAGATGGAAACTGAGATGCTGCTAAAATTAGACACGACGTTGATAACCTTTTAATGAAGCGCAGCAACACAGATGAAAAGAGAAGCACATCCCTTACATTAGTTTCTGCAGTTTCTGATGCACCATTCATAACAACACCACAATTAAGGAATGCCAGCTTGGACCAGGACTTCCAACAGTCTTTTAAAATGTACGTTATCTCTCAGTATGGCCTTGAAAATCCGTCTTAGTCAAACCTTGAGTGCGTCAGATTACTCATAGTTTCCCATGACATTTTGATGTTCAAGTTACATAAGACACCAGGTTGGATGAGATCAAATATATCAGCTGAACAAATTTAATGCAATTCATTTTTCCCACCAAAATAAAAAACAAACAAACAAACAAACAAACAAACCCATATTTTAAAGAGAAGAGTTGCATTTTGGGCACCTGCACACATTTATAGCACTATCCAGGTACAAATATGGCAAATTCTAGGGCAGTTTTACACAACTCAATCAGACCAGAAGAGAAAATAAAAATTTGCACTCTTGCAATGCACACAGGGGGAGAAATGATGCATTCGAACAACTGCTTTGTCTCATATAGAAGAGAATGACTTCACCCCCAGTACACAACATACCTGAACTGGCAGAAAGCTGCTAGTAACCCCTTTAGAACAGTCATCCTCATGTACTTCGGGACACAAATGCCCAGGCTGAACTCCAACATTACATTGTTCAGCCCTCGAACGGCAAAAATCCATCTAGAATTAAAAAATGGTACATTGAAATAACATACAGCAAGTAATGAATTTTGCAGTCCTTACTTAGCAAAACAATTTCCTCACATCACCTTTACCAGAAAGTGAAGGCTGCAATATAATATACGGTGCTAAATTAAACCTTACACAAACATTACTGACATGTACAGATGTACACTGCTTCAAGTGCTTACTCATCGTATGTAATTCAAGCAAACAGCAAGTTACTGGGGGCCAAGGGCAAGCATTACAAGAGGATTTTTCAGCTATTCAGAGCTGTGAATCAAAGGTGATGTATTGTTAAATTGAATGTCTATACAAGAGGGCTGCGGTTATGGAATTTGATGGCAATGAACACTGCACTGAATATAAATGTCACCTTATTTATCATCCCTTCTTATTTTTAGAATGTTCATTGCAAGGAAATATACTTAAGCAACTTTAATTCTTTACTAGAAAGCTCTCTGTAAGAGAAAAAATTGATTCCAGAACTTTTCAGAAAGAATATTTTAAGTTTCTACAGTTCCCGCAGCTGGGAAAAGAAGCACCTAGTCAACTACAGTCTATAACAGTATCCATCACATCAGGTCATTTTGGGATACTTCCATGCAGGTGTTTAAGAAATTATGGCTCGATTTCCTAGTGGAAAAAATAATGCATCAAACACCAAATAAAGTAAATCATTTTTACACACAGAAGGAAGGATAAATATTTTACAAAGTCCTTCCCAGAGGGATTATAGCTTAGAAATGAGAAAAAGTTCCAAACAACGTCAAAAGTGTGAATCGTTAAATGCCGGCAGCTGCATCACTGCCTCCTATTGCCACGTGCTCAAATTTGGTCATCTCCTGTCAAAGACCAAATGGCCAAAGTGATGGTGGCACCCACTAGTCAAGCAGCATCTGTCCCAGTTTCCCAGATGAGACACCGCTCACCGAAAACAGGACTGCTCAGTACAGGACCTGTTCCTGTTTTCTCAGTACGAACGCTTTTCCAGCTTGGTTCCCCCCTTAAAATGGGGTCATAGCCATGGAGCCTGCTAGGCCCCAGCTTGGTTGGTTCTTGACGAGAGGTGGCTATTAGCACCAAAATATTCCCATTAAACCACAAAAATCTAGGATCCTCCCCTTCTTGCTTCTTAATTGTCACCATGACAGTGTCAACACTTAAATCACCAGTACTGAACATATGCGAGAGGTGGCCCAGTTTGCATCTCTTGGAGTCGTTACCTAGACTGCTTTCAGACGGACTATTGCATTTGATTTATATTTCTTAGGTTTTCCTCTCAGCCATAAGGCTGGAGAGACAGAATGGGAATAACGCTGGGGGAAGACGGCCCTCGTGGCACAGAGAAGACAGCAACATAGCGCCCAGTTCTTTGGGTAACAGAATAAAACTGCTTTAAAGGCCAGCTCCAAAGCCGCTGTTGAAAGGGACTGATGTCATGCCAAGAAGCAAGTGCTTCTTGCAATATCTCTCTGGCATCTCACTCAAGAAAGAGGAGCATGATTTATCGCAATAACTGAGGTCATCTGCCTATAGGAAACACAGTTACAGCAGAGTTAAGCCAGGGGGAATACTCCTAATAATGGAAATCTAAATGTTTAATATTTTAACGCTTTTAATATTATGACACACTCTCAGTGTTAATTTGGCCTAAGAGTAACTATTTCATAAGCACGGTGGTATTTTTAAGCAAAGCCCTTTGAATGCTTTTAAAAGATGTTTACAGTAGTTAAAGAAATACCACGTTTTAAAGGTACATTTCTAATTACATTCTGGCAGAACCTTAGCTGGAAACACTACCAGCACTATTTTGATAGCAAAAGCTGTGACAGTTTACATCAGCTAAGGTTATCTGCTGTCTGCTGATTATCACGATTACACATCATTACAAGAATACGGTCAGCAGAGATGACATAGACAACACAGGTGCCGAAATTGGGAATGAGCTTATGAGATCTGTGGGTGTAGAGAACAGGACTGGGATATTTCACTGGAAGAACTGAATGACTTCAAGGACTGAAGCAGTGCAAGCACGATGAAATCCAGAATTGCCTCACTCAATTTCGCGAAGCTGGCAGCAAAAAATGTCACTATAAACTGGGCACTCGCCAGCTGCGCATGGAGGAGAAAACTCTAGATGGTTCAGTCAAATTCATGGTTAGCATGAGCCCCTAAAGAGAGGCAGCTATGGTAAACAAGTACAATTCAAAAACACAGAGGGTATTTCCAGCAGCGAAGGATGTGCCGGTCATACGTCACTGGAATACTGTGTAAAATTTAGGTCACCCCTTTCAAGGACAGACACAGCTGTGCTCCATATGGGGGAGATCCACCGCCACAGCCCTGTCACACAGCCCCCGAGCATGTGCCTGGGCTCCCATGTTTGTGTCTGGGAAATCCCATGCCATGCACCACATGAGCAGGAAATCCAGCCTGTGGGAAACGTGAAGGACACAGATGGCCAGAGAAGGAACAAAGAGCCCGGTGCTCTCCGGTTGTGTACTGGGCTCACCAAGATGGGCTGACTCCATGGAGCGTTGGCTCATAGAGCAGAGAGGCTCCAGAGCCACCCTACATAAACTTTTCATTTGTCATTTGGGTTTCAGGTAGGCCCAAGCTGTACTGCACAGCACCGATCAAATAACGTAGCGCGTGTAGGGTACACCCAGCATGTCCCTGACGCGTGACATCCGTTGCCCAGGTGTTCAGCTGTCAAGCTGCATATGTGTTTGTCTGTGACTTCCAGACGTCAACCAGACTGATGAGAATGATTGCGCTGAACCAGTGACCGTATGCTGTGCCAACGCAAGGAAAAGAGGAGAGGGTAGAGCCATCTCTTGTTCTCCAATTAATCTCTTCGCATATGATGCAGGAAAATGGACTTGACGTGAAACAGGTGCAGAAGACTGCTTCGAGGAGGATCAGAGAAAAGGAAAATCCATCTCACAAGAAGAGGCTGTGAGCACATCTGAATAAACAGGTGCAGACCGATGTGAGCCTCAGTTGGCCTCGTACCGGCCCAGAATCCAGATAGACTGAATTAGCACAGTGCTAATGAAGTCTCCAGCAGAACTCAGCAGCTCAGGCGTAGCATTACACTACCATAGCCCTGTAGGCATCAGGAGAGGGCCAATTCACATCCCAGCTCACTCAGATCGTTAGCAGAGGGAACCTGAACCCGCCTGTCCCCATCGCTGCCAATACACCCCACAAGAGTTTGGCTTGGTAACCCCAGTGGAGCGGTGTCCAAGGGATAGGACTGCCCTCGAGGATCTTAAAGGTCTTTTCCAACCTAAATGATTCTATGATTCCTTAACACAAGGAGAAAGGGGAGGCAGGAAAACTGCCTCAGCAAAGAGACGATGTTGGCACACAAACAAATGCTGTAAATCCGCTGTAGATACATTTAAGCTGGAAAATGAATAATTCTAACCATTATGGCGGTGAGATCTTGCAGGAGCTCTCACAAGTAATGGGGGCAAAAATGTAACTAATTTTAAGGTGATGCTTGATGTTTCTGAACAAATCTCTGTAACACAGAGGTGTCTGAAATACTCCTAGGTGCCCTATAAGACCCCACCCCACAAATCACCATTAGCTGTGAACTGCAAACCGAAATCCAATTGCAATCAGGAATTTAATTAAAAGCAGCTCTTCTGAGCTGGCTGCTGGCAGGCATTACGCTGGTAAAAAGTGACAGCTGCTTCATTGGCAGCGCAATGTCAACGACTGTAAAAGAGGCCAAGGAATAGGCACGGGCCACCACTGCCCGAGGACCACCCCGTTTTGAAGAAGGTATTCGCAAGAAAGGCTTCAAAGCCTTTTATCTATGCTTTCATCAGCTAAGATCCTTTACTCCTACTTTAATTTATATTTTGCTGCTGTCTTCCATTTTTTTTTTGGCTCAGTGGGAGCACAACGCCAATTAAAATTAGTTAAGAAAGAAAATGTCAGGTTTTCCAAATACAACATAATTGTTCTTAAAAAAATGTTCCCTCGGTACCTAGTAAATCCAGGGTTTGTTTGCAATAAATATGCATTTCAGAACTCTTTCTCCTTTCTACGAGCGGGCTTAGATCACTTTGATCCATTTTATTCACATATGTATTCCCCGCTTTATGTAAGTATATGAATCCCATTAAAAAAGGGGGATGTGAATACCTTTATTAAAAAAGCCCCATTTTCTTATTTCAAGAAATTCAGACCCGGTTTCAGGTAAGAACTAGTAGCAAGGGATTAGTACTCTCACAAAATCAATTTTATTAAAATGTCAGAAATAAAAGTACAGTTGGATTCCGGGAAGCGGGTTTGCACATATGCTAATATTCAGAGGCAATTTGTGGCCCTTAAATTAAGTTTCACAGAGGACGGTGGATCGCTCCAGGTATCCACAATAATTCGTGCACTGAGAAGAGTGAGTTGGAAACCAAAATTTAATATCTAAGTTTAAAGTACCCGTTTAATCTTTGGTTGTTTTTTTTTTCTGCCGGAGCTTCAGGTGGAAACGTTGGGCGCTATGAAATGATGAGCTGTATCACATAGCGATGCTTGTCACAGTTTCTCCCTGTGAAGAGACTGTATTGCTTAGTCTAAGAATAACTTTAAAATTCACAGAAAGTAAGAACTGTTGAACAGCTAAAAATAAAAAGTCATAGGAGGACGCGCTGTGAGGCATAAACATTGAGTGAGACCCTTCGAATCCATTGGAGCTGTTGAGCTAACCTAAACATTTTGGGTCAGATCCTGATCCCAGTGAATGCAAAATGATTTGTGGTGAGAACTAATGTTTCTGCCTTTATTTCTGTTTTCCTGCTAATGAGTATCAGATACAACATTGCAAGACTATTCTGTAAACAAAGTGCAAAATTAATCATTTTCAGAGGAACATTTTATTCACAGTAGGCTGTGTAGGGAAGGAATTAAGCCTAAGTAAATAAACAATGAAGGTAAATATGAATACACAGAGAAAGTGAAAAGATCATCAGAAGATGCCAGTTAAAAAATGACTGGATGTATGCTGAAAGCAAAATATACTGCTTATGAGGAAAATTCAACGATTGAGTAAAATGCTGAGTAATTTCATCTGACCATTAAATTATTTGCAGTTTCCTGCATAAAAGGAAAAAATAGAACAGAAATTCAGGCCCTTGTAACGCCAAAGATCTTTTCTTCATCCAAGAGCAGAGAAGCTAGCAGGTTTACACAATTTTATGTCAATTAAAATATTCCATATAAACAATGCATTCTTGTCCAAACTAACTGACTCCCACTTCCAATTCTTTCTGGGCAAAGTTTGAGAAAGAAATACTGCACTGCAATATAAAATAAGCAAATTGCATCTATTTTGGAACAAGTGAAGAGTTACACGCAGTTCAGATTCGTCAAAATCTTTCTATCTGGCTGCAGAGGCCTATGATTAGGATGTGTCAAACCTGTCCAGAAACTTCTTTCTACTATTGGTAAACAAGCCACGCATTAAATTAGGAGATTAAGATGTGTATTCCTTCCAGTTCTTATGTATGTTTAGTCATTAATCCAAAACAGCATTGCCAAACCCCGACCACAGAAATAGTAAAAATAAATACCAAAGGTCTGGGAAGAGAAATCTTGAGGTCACAAAGAGAAGGTAACTTCAAGGGAGTATCCTGGAAATTAAGACTTATAAATCATCGCAGGCTGAAAGAAACAAATTTCAGCAATTGCATAATGCCATTTTACATGGCTAAAAATAATAAGAGTCGTGGGGCAAACGCCAGGAAAAAAAAATCACTGGAAAACTTCACAAACATTTATGTTCAAAGAGAAGGCTTGAAGTGAGCGAGTTATTTGACGAGAGCCTCAGTGCAGAGCGACGGTGCCTTCTCGCCTCCTGTTTGGCATGCCACTTGCTTCAAACAGGTCTGTCACGCTTAAAGCGATCATTTACACAAAACCAGATCACGTTATGTATGTAATATACTTTTTAGTGATGTTGGGGATTAAAGGTCAGCAGATTAATCATCTCTGTTCTATATTCAAAAGTGGGCTGATACTGCTGCCTTTCTGGGTAGAGTAAACTCCTCCATTCTTGCTGAAGTATTTGTTCCTCCACTCTACAGCTTAATTCAAAGCCGTTAAACCACTGCTGGGTAAAACCATTATATTGTAGAAAATGAGGGTCACCCTGAAAAAGATTATCCTAGACATGATCCCTAAAGATTTTTCTTGAATAAATGTTTTTTTTAAATGCTATTTTTCCTGCCTCTCCCTCTGAGTCTGTTACAAATTGAAAATTCAAATGTGCATGTCAGTTCAGGCAGGGCACATGCAATCGCCTGAAAACCTGCGAATTGTTAAATGATATTATTTTAAAATTCTTTATATTTTACTGCGCCTGCTAAGGAGAGTGAGATGACGGAAATCGCACCCTGAGTCTTCAGCCTCTCCTTTTGTCTGTTATCGTGCCGCATGGCTTGGGCAACATCCTGATCGCAAGGAAGGTGCCAGGAGTTTTGCCACGGGTGGCTCACGGCTTTCACCACACCAGCCTCGGGGCTCTGAGAATCAGGCTGTAACAAAGGCTGCCAGGCAGCAGGGAGACTTCCCCGTGGCAAAGGAGCTCAAAGGAGCGGTGTTTCCTTTACCCCAACAAAGCCTGAAGTCTGTCAACTCAAAAGTATCCTCTTAAAATTTTGAGAAAATGCTCTTGCTGGGCTGCCATTTAAAAGATGACAAACTAACCTTAGTTATCAGCCTGCTACTCTCATCTTTCTAAACGGTGTTAGCGTTTTGAAGTTTGCTGTCATATAACAGAATACGTTTACTGTGTTATAAAGCGCTGCACGTGGTGAATTTTGTTACAATCTTCTTAGAGGAGATTTAGATTCAAGCAAATTGCATCTCCTCGTCCTCCTCTGCATCACACCTGAAGCCAGTGTGAGCAAAGACAATGGCAGAAGTATTTTCTCTTTCTGCCAAGGACTTCATCTGTATTCAATGTGTATAAAGTTGCCACTTAAGTATAACTCTGTGGGGTTCCACTTCTGTGGAACTCTGACTAGACTGTTGTCTTTGCTGCAGAGCAAACCATTCAGATGACTGTAATTATACCGTACTACCAGGGGGTCCAGCCTGAGCTCTTGAGCCACAGCAGCTTTTGAGCAGTTTGCTTGATGGGTAGCAGAGATGTGCTTGGCACGGGGGTTTCTGGATAATCTGATTTCCTAATGCTGGAGGAAGCGTGTTAGCAGCTGCTGCTGAAGTTGACATTGCTGGCTCCCCCCAGAAGCCGGCTGTGCACCCCATTCGGCTACATTGCCCAGCAGGACCTTGTGACAGCCACTGTCATCTCCTGTACATCTCCTATACTACACAGAAGGGTAAGACTACATACATTTTTCTTGCAGCGAGGCTTGTTCAGGAAATTTCTGCTTTTAACACATTCTCACTACGCCGTTCCACCCAGGGGCAGTTTCATAATACTGCTAAGGCAGTCTGATGGGATGGTCCTGTTACCCCTGCCTTGGCCACACGCTGCGGCCATTTGTCTTGTGCTTTCTCTGCGTCACACATGTGATCATTTCCTTTTGTCATGAGCCAGTTTAGGGAACGAACCTGGCAGGAAATAACTCATTTTTCTAAAGCCAAGCTTTTCTGCCCCCTTAGTCCCCGAACCAGGTCACCACAGGATGACGCAAGACAGAGTGCAAGCAGAAGTGAGGAAGGATTAATGGGGTGGAACGTTGCACCTGGCATTCATCAAGTTGCACCGTAAGTTGTACTATTACACACTATTTTAGGGGTCCTAAGGTAAACCCAGACACCAAAATCATCTGGGTTTAAAACCAGAATTCTGTAATCCAAAACCTTTTGGTTATCTAGTTTCTCCCACAGCCTGACAGGCTGGTAGCACGACAGGGGCACTAGCGAGCAGCAGCGTGGAGGCAGGTGCAGAAACCCATTAACACATCAGGAGAACTGCACACTTGGTCACGCTGCAAAGCTTTGGTGGGTGGCTCACAGACTCAAGAAAATATTGGTCTCCGCTTCCTCAGGGCAAGACCCGAGTGTTGCACTAACAGACCTGTAGCTGTGGAATCAGTCCTCCCTCCAAATTAAACAATTCCTTCCCAGTTCAACCCAGAGTCAGCAAGAAGTGGGGGGAAAATTTAAAAAACGGTTCAGTGCAGGGACCTCATTGTCATAGATGACCTATTTGTCATGTATTTGAAGGTGAGAATGCCAGGATGGGGTCAGAGAGTCAAAGTCCACGGCTCTGCTAGTGATTTTATACAGCAATCTGCGGCATGGCACTTTTTTCTTTCAGTTCTTAAAGGTACTCAAAGCATTGGCTAGGTGCTTGACTTTGCATGTTTTTTTATGAGTCACATATATATATTTGGGAAAAAAAAAGAAAAAAAAAACCACACCAAACAGGAGGGAGGAAAAGGAAAGCAGGTGTCATCTACAAGTGGTGAAAGATTAAGAGGGACGTAGGTCCAGAGACAGCCAGACCCATGCACGGACTCCAGCTTACAGTAACGTTTTTGCAGAGGTGTCACCAAGAGCAAACAACTGCAAATGGAGTTTATCCGCCTCCGATTTCAGCAATATAACATATAGCGACAGGAGTCATTTCCCACTGCACCTCTCTGTAGTCACTGGGTAGCTGCTTACACGAGAAGAAATTGTCCAGCTCTTATTTCAGGGACGGATCCAAACTTCAGCAAAGACTTTTTCGTTTCCTTCACATAAAGTTCTGTTCTAACACATTAATGACATGTAGCTTAGATGACATGAGAGGTGGAACTCTTCCAAAATACATTTAGTTTCCTGTCAGAAAGTATTGCGTGCCTTTGTGCAGGAAATTATAAAATAGAAAATAAACATGTAAATATACCATTTCAACACATCCTCTACATCAAAGCGGACCTGATGTTTTTAATTTCAGCTTTTTGAGGTTTTGTTTTTATAAGTTGCTGAATTTATTTTGTAGCTCCTGTTTATGAAAAGACCTTTAAAAGAGTTATAAATTACATTTATCAAATGAAGAAAAACTACGAGTATAATGTTCTCAAAAAGGGAAATAATTTTGAACCCTGTATGTGCGTGCATGTGGACGGTCACACACAAACTTACATATATATTTAAGTTAGTGACTGCTGAACCACAGACCACATGCAGAAGAGTAAAAACCACCCATAACCAGATGTGCCACTGTAAATCCCGTATTTTAGGATATATTCGATGAACTCCTCAGTGCGCAGGAAGACACAAGTTCCCACACTATTAGCAGCAGCGATACGGATTCCTAGAAAGAACGACTACCTTCACGTACCTAAAAATAATCCTAGATCCGACCGGGAGGTACGGCCCTTGTGAAGTAGAGAGAGGGTTTACTGGAGTGAAAACACATGATTTTGAAAACCGTCCAGCATAACACAGAAGTGAGAACAGCAGCGACACGTCACTTCAAACCTCCCGAGAACCAAAGGGCTGCAGAAGGAATTCCACCCTTTCCCACGGAGTTTTGGATAAATACACGAGTGCTGTACTTTGACTGAATGCATCGGTGCATGGCGTGTAGGACCACGCGGAGCCACCGTTTCGCTCCGAAACAGCGGCCTCGGGTTATATATGAATTTTCCTCTGCTGGGAAAGTGTAGCGGTGGGCTGCTGTAGCAAAATGCTTCGGTTCTCTGCTCTATCCACAGCTGAATAGGAAACCCCAATTGAAAAGTTTCCTTCAAGCTATAAAAATAAAGCAAAGTTGTTTCCAGCGAATGGAGAAAAAGTCATTTCCAAAGTCCCTATCCAGCTACAAATACGCTATACAAGACCAAATACTTTTTTTACTTCGGAATATCTCTGACTGATCTAGTAGAGCAAAGTTTGTTGATATTCAGGGTTGCAAACCCATCTGTTTACTCAGGCTTTTGTCTGTCAGCATAGTTGAAGAGGTCGCTTTGAGAGATCAATTTTTTTTCCTGGGGGTTTCTTCAGAGCTACCACAATTTGTTATTGCGTCTGTTTAGAGGCTTTAATTTGTGGTTTTCAAGATTGCATAACTGCACAGAGAGGTGGTGAGAGGCCCACATGAAGAGTTCAAAATAAGTTTGACAATATAGTAAATATCTACTCAGTAATTTTCCCTGGACTGAGCACCACAGAAGGCCAAAAAAGTTATTAATCGGGCTAGTGTGTGAACGTGGCTTTATGAGGACTGGAGCATACATTTCCATTCAGATGCTAAAACGCTGAATTCCCTTCACTTGCTGTTGACACCACCCAGAGACGATGCACCAGGGGGCTGCAAACCAGGCGCCTGATTAGATTGCTCTGAAACGGCCTATTCGGAACCAGATAAAGAAAGAATAAAATGAGATTTTAATTTTGCCTTTTATTCATAGTTCTCGTAATAAGTTATATAAAAATGAAGTAAGCCGCCGAGACTCCCATGAGGAGGCTCAGCATTAATTTTTCCATTTTGCAGATGTTAGACGGGAGGCACGGAGACATGCACAGTCACATTTGGAGAAGTGCGGGCTGCACCCAGGGGGAGTTGCAGGTCTTCGGAGTCTCTGGGAATCTGCAGCCAGAGACGTGGTGTTGGCCACAAGCAGAAATGGGGGTCAGGACACATACGCACATTGAAAGTTTGAGTTGTGTGTCCCCAGACTCGGCGCGGCAAGCACCCGGGTGAGCGGCAGCTGTGGCAGCAGCTCAGGGATGCGCGAGTCCCGTTTGCATAGCAGAGGGCAGTGTTCAGCATTTTGGACAACTCATATCCCTTTGGGAAGAAGCTGGTGAGGAGATGATGTGCATGCTGCAAGCTGGGAGCCCTGCATCAATGGAGCAGCAAGGCGGTGAGCAGAGCTGGCGTAATTTGTCTAGGGCTGTGTCTATACACCAAACTAAATTTAAGCTCCCTACCTCTGGGGCAGGTCTCCATCTAGTCCAGTAAGAAGGAATTTACATGCCATAAATTCCTCCTGACTGGGTGAAGGCTGAAGGTGGCCAGTGTGTTCTCAGCTCTGCGTCCTTGCAAGCGCTTTGCGACTGACACACAGCCCACCCAACCTAAAACCAGCCCTCGCATGTCCGCTCCGTGGACAGTACATAGGTCTACTGACCTCGTCCATGAGGTCACGCTTCGGCCATCTGTTTAAGGACTTTGCTAGACCTACTCACATCAGAAGCTGGTGTTTATTACTTCGCTTGACAACAGAAAAAAATAGTATTGCTGCCCCGCGGGCCTCAGTAAGCGAGCGCCCGCCCTGACAGGCCGCTTGGCTGCGGCAGGAACAGGGGCACATCGCAAAGGCGGCGCTCCCCGGCCACCTCCACCACCCCCCGCCCTGCGACCCCCCGCGGCACCGGCCGGGCCCCACCTCGGCGGGGAGCGGGAGGGC
>VYZM01000758.1:0-43953 GCA_013398915.1 Dromas ardeola | reverse complement strand
GAAGTACTTCAATAAAAAGCAATAAAGAAAAACAGTTTCCTATTCACAGGAGCTAATTATGTTTACTAAAAAAAAAAAGAAGAAAAATTCAGAAATTTACTTTCAGTAAAATGCAAATAGTAGCAGAGGGAGATAAGTAAAAACCCAGTAGAATTGCTTAGTGTGATTTTGCAATTACAGCTTTCAGAGGCAGAGAGCTAAAAAAGAATAAAAAGTTGCTTTCCAGTAACACAGAAATAATAATGTTACAACTAGCCAGTAAACAGAGGCAGAAAATGGGTAACTAGAGGAGAGTGACAGAACCAGATTTTAGTGACACAGTGATAAAAAGGAGATAAAAAGCAGCAGAAAACACTGCTGCAAACAAGTATTTGTAAACACCAGATGAAGAGCAGCTGAACGCAATAACTCAGGCTGTAACATGGCTGATAAAGCAGCCTTGCAACATTCTAATCACCTACAGTCCCAGGACTCCTTTTTTCGTGAGGAGCAAACAACTCATTGTTTTGATAGAGCAGTAAATTTCATGCATAATTTTGAAGTGCTGAAATAAGATGCATCCCTTAGGAAAGCAGACAGTTTCCAAGTAATTGAGAAATGGACACTGGAAATGGAATTACAATGCAGTTTGGATAGAACAATTCCCATATGGAGAGATTCCTGCAGAGCGGGACGTCCTTATTATGACTCCTCTTGGTGCCCAGAAGCAGCATCGCTTCTACTGTTTGACTCTGCACCCGTAACTTCTGATCATCCTATGATCATGTATATGATCCTGATCATCATGTATATGGGAAGGAGGGATGTAACATAACAAAAGAACCATCAGGTACAGGTTATAAGAAAGGACGTCCAGGCTTCATAGAAGTCTCCCACAGCCATCTACAGGTGCACATAAACTTTGACAGAGGATTGCCAGAAGGTATTTGAGCATCTTAACTTGCTTCCTGCCTAAAAAGCAGGCAAGTGTCAAACAGGTTTTACATATCACCGTGTTCCCACCCATATACTTTGCCAAATACACCCCTCAGAACATACCTAAAGGGCACATAGGTCTAGCTAATTAAAGCAGGGCAAAGACCAGAATGAAATGTCACTTCAATACGATTAAAAACTGTCTCTAAGCATTTGTCTTCATTGCATTTAAGTGATCCTGAAGTATAGAGAAATATGTGCATGGACCTTGGGCCAATAATAAATTCAACAGCAATTGAGCCTCAGAATGCAGATGCATGACATAAATGTGTTGGAAACAAATTAGACGCAATAAAATAATTGAACATTACTCTTCGTGTAATTAATTTGTTGCTAACTGACATTAATTGTACCTTTCCTCTCGGATTTCTGTGAAGCTATTCTCAAGCACAGTTTCTAATTTGCCTGAAGCCTTGTGAGGAAGCAGCATGTGCAATAACACAGGGCGATGCTTCCCATACCTCCATGCTGTTACATTCTAAATGACTCCTCTTTGCACAGCCTCATCCCTCTTTTCTATACATCTGTAATAGAAGTAGAGCCTTTACACTTGGTGAAGGCTTTTGTCATCTACATACTGTATATAACAGATTAAAGCTAGCATCAGGAAAGAATCAGAATTCATGGCTTTGAGAAGGCATTCTAGTTTTTGCTAAAACTATCCCTGCATACCCACATTAACAATAACAAAAAATACAACTTATAAGCCTCTATGAGCATTCAGCTCTAAAATTGCCCCAGATCCTGACAAACAGCATGCAATTAACAAGATCAGAACGAGAACAGAACAGGAACCAGATTTCTAAACCTCTCTGGAGGGTGCCATATCTGCACACATGTTGATAGGACTATTCCCTTTACTTTGGTGATTATACTGCAAACTGTTTGTAACTCTTTCTTAGACTAATAAAAAATGCACTCGAATAGAGCTTCACCCACTGAGAGCCTACAAGTTCTTTTTGCACAAACTTTCCCTGTCATAAAAGAGATTCCTAACTGTTTCCACTGACCTGTTTGGTGGTTTTGGATTTTTTTGATCGTTTATATGACAGTAATATTTTTTGGTGTACATCTGACAAAAGTGCATCAAACATTAAAGATGGCAGAAGATTAACTTTTACCAGCTATCCCTATGTGATAATTTGGTCACCACAAAACTCTTTATAAATTGACAATCATCCTCACCCTTAAGAATTCAGCCTTCTGCTTCCTTACCTGTAGTTAATTCTAACAGAAGTCAAGCAAAACACAATTAGGTGACAGTAAGTTTTAGGGACTCATTAATCTGTCATTCCATATGACTTTTGGTTGTTGACTGTACCTAGTGAAACTGGGGAAAAACCCCAATAACTCATAGCGGTGTGTATGCAAATTTTAAGCCTTATTAAGCACCAATCACATATTAGAAGCCCTGAAAAACAGCAGCAGGATTTCCTTGTCTTGCATCATTTTGTCTGACAGAAAGATTTGGACATGGTGCCTACTGTTGTTCTACAAGGAAGAAAATATTGTTTCATAGTGTGTTCTGTGTGATTAAGTGTTCTTTGTTGCCTTGTGTATTTTTCTGCAAGATTCCTGCCAATTTACTGTGGTAGCAAGTCTCCTGCAGAAACTGCAAACGGAAAAAGAGCTGTAACCTAGGAAGCTTTTCCCTACTGGTACTTGTTAGGCTCTTACTGAAGAAAAGTCAGCTGAGAGAACTCGCAACTCTCAGATTCCAAAGCCAAAAATTAAAATATGGCAGGTATCAAGTTGTAACCTGCTGAGCTTCACTTTGCATTTTTTAAGGTACAAGTGCTCCCCTGTGCAGGGACAGAAGCCTGGCCCACTGGCACATCTTTTTGTAAACTGTCCAATTCAAATATTTTCATTGGGTACCCATCATTCAATATGAGTAATAATTTTTCCCTCCCTCTAACTAACCACAATTTACTGGTTCAGTTGAATTTACATTTTCCACATGCTCTTGAGAGGTGAAGATTTGAATATTGCTGTTGCCACAAATCAGTTTGCCTTGGTTATAGTTTAGTTGTGGCTTGCTTTATTTGTAAGGGATTTACTAAGACAAGAGGTACGCAACAAATATTCCTATACCCATTGGAGCTGCCTTCTGCCACAATATTTAAATCTTTGGCACATATTACAAGCATATATGCAAGTTTTATTAGATTTATGTACTTAGTCAAGCATTTAGAGGCCCAACTCAAGCTTAAAATTACCAAATATTAAGTGCTAGGTAATTCTGTAATCTCATATATCAAAAGGAAACTGCATGTTTTACAGATCTAATCTTTGTGGCTTTAAAGAGACATGGAGCAAAGTAAGTCACACATCACTTGTTTGATTAGCAAGCTACTTCATCATTGGCTGCATACATTCTTTCATCCTGTTTTAGAACATGCAGGTAGACCACAGCAAGGTTGTTTTCCTACTGGTTTCTTACTGGTCTAATCCATGTGGACTTATATCCAAAGACAGTCTCTTAACTGAGTTTGCATCTTTTTGTACAGCAATGTTAATAAAGTATCTAAAGCAAAGCAGAAAAGGGACTTGAAGCAGTAGGTCGAAAACCCAGAGAAAGTTTTAAGAATACGGCTGATAGAGGGACAAAATCTCTTTTTCTTGTGCCATCCACCATAGCTGGGGGAAAAATTAAAAAACAAGATATTGTATACAAGAAGTATTAAAGCCCTTCAAAAGTCCTTTTGAAGTCATAACACAGCTGCATACGAGACTGTATTCTCTGATTTCACATGAGTGTCTGTGTGGGATTTCACCTCACTGTGGAGTGCAGGTCTCCCCCACCCTTGTAATGTAAAGTTAATGTTCAGATCTTTCACTCCTTCAGTTACTTGCAAAGGTTACAACTACACTAAAATTTCCCCTAGTATTAGGCCAGCAACACTAAGATATTAATTGCTTATAAAAAAAAGTGACCTAAAAAATTAACCTGACATTCATTCTCATCACCTGTGCTTCATAAGCATTTGTTAAAAAAAAAAAAGAAAAACCAAAACAGAATCGAATTTTATCATAAGGATAGTGCTGAGAAGAAGGAATTATGATTGCCAAGTTGTAAAAATGCTTGAATGTTTTCAGAGGCATAGGCCTGTGTCACTTAAGCATTTATTTCCTATCGATCTTAATGGAACTCAGGCACCTCTATTCCTTCGTGCATCTGAGACTTGCATTCTTAAGGCCTTTCAATCATGGTGAAAAAGTGTACCCTATCACTTGCTAAATAAGTTCACTCTAGGTCATATTTATGTCAGCTTTCACACAGGCAATGCTAGCAAAGAGAACAGCAATCATTTTCACGTAGCTTGGGGCTTGAAACAAGCTCTCACTTATACAGGAGTAAATTCAGGGTAATTCCATTTACTTCATTTGATTGGATCTGGCCTCTTGCCTCTGACACTGCCTGTGGTAAAAAAACCCCTGTACTGTAACATTTTTTTTCCCCCTTCAAAATAAGATTGCATTTTGAGGAGAATGCTTACTAAGAGGAATGTCAAGTTTTCGCACTGCTTACAGAGATCGCTAGCCTCTCAATATGGATATTTAAGCACAAGCAACTAAAATTATTGTTTTGCAAAACGAGAGGAGGAAGTCATGCACAGATATAACACTTACTACAAAACACGTTCCCCTTACACACACAATTACTTTAGCCTCTCTGCCCCCCAAAAAAGAAAATGGAATTCTAAACACACAAGATGCCTATAGTTATGTCACCACATAAACTATATTGACAAGGGCAGAAAGAACCACGCTAAGGATTAGTACTCCAGCAGTTAAGAAAAAAAAAGATAACTCAGATACCTAAACATCTTTCCTGGCGCAGTAAATTATTTTTACTTTTTTGTTTGCTCTGACGTAACTATTCTCAGCAGTAGCCTGCCAGGCAGGAGCAGGTGTACAGCTGCTAATGTGCCAAGTAACACATTGCTGAAAAGGGGAGGCAATTTTAAGCACTTGCAGAACACCTTTTATCACCCCCTTAGCAGACTTCCACATTTGGCATATCTTTGCATCACTACTCTTCAGAATGCTGGCTTTTCTAATTAAATATACAAATATTCCATAACAACTTACTTACAGTTCCCTGTGATAATTATTCTATCCACTGAAAATTATGGCAACTGGAATCCTCTGCACCGCAGTACATACTGTGTATGCCAAGAAAGAAATCAAAGCGTGTCATCACTGTTGATAGAAGGATAAATATAGTTGAAGTCAGATTAATATTTCCAAGATTACTCATTTCTACTTCAAAAGAGAAGCAAAGATCATGTGCAAAATGACAGCTACCCATCTGGGACTAGAAAAGTCACCATATGGATGTCTTTTTGCTAATTATAGATAAATTTTTGAACTAAGGGATTTAAAAGTAGGGATCTGTCAGTTCAAAAATATACTTCCTCTCCTCCCTCATTCAGGCAGTGCTTTGGTGCTGGCTAATCAATTAAGCAAAGCATCGGATCACATAGATTTGCTTCACCTTTAAGAAGGCAGTTTTCTCCTGCTTCATGTAGTATAGAGTCACATTTGTAGCTCAATTAAAGGAAATCTGTTACAATGATTCTTTTTTTTTTTTTCCCAGATCAGATGCACCTCTATAATCTATTAGCACAATGGACCACATATAAGGCAGTCTCATGGCCCCTGATACTACTGCTTCATGTACGGTATCTCTACCTGAACTACAGTATATAATCCTGAAAAGTCTCCCAAGTAGATGAAAAGATATTTCAATAACATAATTATCACCCAAAGTAAGGTCTTCCAAGAACAATTAATTTACATAAATGATTAAGTATGTATTCCTAACGTTGTGCAAGTTGGCTGCTCTTCCACTATAAGATTAATTTTTTTGTTGTATTTTGTCTGCTGAATTGACTGATTAATTCTCTATCAAATTACTGAATTGGTTGCATGTATTTATAGACCAATCACATTGTTCTTCAGCCTTCGCTTTAATACACTAATAGAGTGGGTTTCTTGACCTTGGGAGATGTTTTCTGTATTTTAAGTCAGGAAAAAAAAAGCTCTTCTAAACCCCGCAGCTTTTGGCCTCCTTCTAGAGCTGCAAACACTAGACGATACTCCCATAGCAATTATATCAGTGCCAAATGCAGAGGCTGCACAGTCTTTTCATGCCTGCTTAGCATTTTATAGCATTTATACATGGATTGCATTAGCCTTTTTGTCACTACAGTAGAAATTAACTTCAGCACATAAAGGTAGCTGATGTGAAGAAAACTGCATCCCTAATGAATGGGGAGAAAAAGGCTTTTCCAGAAGACTACTGAGAGCACTCATGTTATGCTCATGACCTCTGACAAAGCCTCTTTTTCCTCCCCTCTGTTGAGTATAGTTAAGGTCAGGCAGGGCAAGCACATAGGATGTCACCTGTCTTTCCCAAATGGGCTAGGGGTGTGGGGAAGAGTTAAAAAAAACAATTAAGTTCTGACCAACAGCTGCACTCATCACTCCTCTCCAGAGGAGTTTAAGATACCTCATGCATCTTCATGTGTACTTTACCCGTATGAACCCAGTATGAGTTCTGGTTAACATACAGGAGATATTTTTTTATGCTTTTCTTCTCCTGTCCTGGTAGAGTCTCACATTCTGTTCATCGTGAAACCACGCAGCTATCACTGTTATGCACAGAATTAGTCCTTGTACCTGCCCTAGACACACCCGAGTATCTACTTCCTAAAGATTGCCAACAGTCACCTTTGACACCTACACATCAGTGGGACTGAGGATGAAAAGGCAGATGGAAATGGTAATTGCACCTCATCTATTTAGTTTACCGCTTAGAAGACAGCAATTTCACCTTGCAGAGTCCCCAGCTGTCTCGGGAGCTAGTGCTTCCAGGGAAGCAGGCTGCCTGCAGGATCAGGGAAGGTGCTTTCAGCAGCTGGTGAGCAAGGGCCTATATTCCAGCTTCTCCCATTACCTTCCCTCACAGCCCAAAGGGAAAAAATATGTAACAAGATAACCGCAAGAAATATATTACTTTACTTATGTGACTTTTAATACAGGTGGCAATGATCTAACGCAATGACTGTCTACTGAGTAACATAATTCTCAATATGAGCATTAGTTAAGTAATCCTTTATCCCAGATACGATTCTTATCCCATCAAGGAGCTAGATTAACACAGCGTTATTTCCTTCAACTATAATGCTACACCATTTAACTACAATAGTTAGCTCTGCCCTCATCACTGAAGCCTTATTTCCAATCATTTTGTTATGAACAATTTAGTAGCTTATACTTTATCTATGCCATGAAATCTGGAAGTTCAACCATGCATAAAAGCCTTTTGCCTGTTGCAGTCTCACTCCCAAACAAAGCTTCACAGACATCCCCTCACAGACCACAACCTGCAAAACCATCTTACACCACTTCAGTCTCTATTAGCTTCAAGTTTTCCTCATCTTATTGTGTTTTCCACCCTTGCTTTCAAGAAGTAAGATTACAGCACACGAATTATTTAGTCCTTCAGCTAAACCAAAGAGCCTATACTTTCTCAGAAAAAATGCAGGAAGCTAGTCGGCCTTCCAAAGGATCATCTAAAATTCAGCTTTAAACTCAATCTGACATCCATCCTATGGACAAGAGTAGTAGTTTTTCTCAGCAAAACAAAGGTATGACAATGCACTAAAATTCCAGGCCTATGTTCTGAGCTATTTGCTTTTAAACACAAAACTACCTGCCTCTGCCCTACTCCCTCTCCTCACACCACCTCAGCAGCCATCTTAGTGCACAAGCCGCTACCACATTCACACTCCAGCTGACACCCGAGGAAAAGCTTTTCCCTTCCCTCACGCCCTAAAGAAATACCAAGCAGTCCTTCTATTATAGCTCTCTATTTCTCCAAGTCTCAGCTGTGGCTCTCTAGTAACACCCCAACCCTTTAATGTGCTTCAAAATCAGTCACAGATAAAGCAGCTGCATTCCCGCTCAGCGCGTGCACAGCACAGCCACCACAGCCCAGCAGCAGACAGACCCCTCCAAAGCTCACCGTGAGTTAGGCAGCAGGCCGCAGACGCCTTCTTTTAAAAATTCTCCATATTTCCTGAGACAGGATCCAGCTTCTCCGGGCTGACCACTGCCATGCCCACGGACACAGCCTCCAGCCCAGACGCTTCACCCCAACTGCCCACAGCTGGTCCTGCTGCCCTCCAGCCCCCTGACAGGAACCGGCTCCTCCCTTCCCCACCTGCCGCGCCGGCTCATCATCCCCCTCAGCTGCGCCTTCTAGAATGGTCTTTTGAAGACTCAAATTAAATCCAGGCCTCCTTATTTGTACAAAAACCTCAACTTCAAAAAAAGAAACGGGAGGGTGGTTGGATTTAGGAGTTGTAGCACTGAGCTTTCTGAGCTTTTAAATACATAGCTCTGAATTAGCTCTGGAAACCTTAGGTCTGTAGCACTGAGCTTTGTGAGCTTTTCAATACATAGCTCTGAATTGGGTCTGGAAACCTTAGTGAGAGGCACAGAAAGGCACAAGGAGTCATGAGGTCCTTAACTATTAGTATGATGATCAAAGAGCTGCCTAAAGGCAGCATGAACAGAAACATTCGGGATAAGCTCCTGAAAAGCTCACCTTTCGTGAGAATCAGTCATTTATGTGCTACTGAAAGGCAGCATCTGCTTCCACTTGAAGTTTGCAAGGCCAAACATGAAAGAATTTAAAGGTTTGTTTTTGCTTTGAAAGATCTGTGGTTGCCATCTCTGCCCTGTTGTGTTCAACAGAGCGCTAATCTGCAATAAGGCAGTCAAAGTCAAGCCTCTTGCTTATCTGAACGATTAACAGTAAAAACCCATGTTTCTCACCTTTCTGGAGACCCAACTATTTTCACGACTCACCTAGGCCTTTCTTTACCCCTTCCATCAAAGCATACCGCTCTGCAGAAAGTAATGTCACATTTATGGGGCTGGAGAAAGGGAGCAGAACTCTGCCCTAATGATGCGGGGCTTGCTCCGAGGTGAGAGGGGATGGGTAGGCAGAAACTGCTTCAAACACAGCATAAACTCCTGTAGCCGCCATGCTGGTTTTTTGCGCTCCTAGGCTGGATTTTTAAACCAGATGACTGTACAGTGGATCACACTTTAAAGCAATTACCTCCAAAACATGCAAGCATTTTAGTAAAATATCTGATTTTTTTGGCAGCTGATACATATAGTGAACTAACTCGTGGGATGGTAACATCCCATTTACATATTTCCCAGAGATGTCAATGTGTTACAACAGAAATCAGGTTAGTTCTTTGCTGCTTTCACCTGTTTTGCTTAGTTTGCTTAGGATGGCTTCTTTTGCATTCAGCCTTGCATTAGCACTAAGGAAGAAATTTCACATGGAGTTTCTACTAAAGAGAACACCTTTCCCAGTTGCCCAATGCTATCCTCTGTCTTAACATGAAACTCAGGGGAAGAAAGGAGGAAATCCCTTAGAAAAACAAACAAAAAGAGAATTTTGCCTGTCTGCAGATAAAAGCATTGGTATTGATGGAGTTAAGGGATCGGCACAATCAAGTTGTTTATCTGCTGAAAATACGAAGCACAATGTGAATCATTACAATTCCAAAGAAAAGAAGATATATTTGAAAATGAACAAGAGCATATGCTTATGGTTCCTTAAAATTAGCTGCAGGCCACTTGTTTGTATCCCATGATAATACCAAACATGAAACAAAAGAAGAAAGTTTCTATATGGTAAATTTCCTTTAGGAGTGAGTCCAAAAGTGCATGGGTATGCAATGAGCATTGCTTGGGAGAAAACACATCCGAGGTTCCATTCTACCAGAACTATTAGTAATGCAGCCACTTAAATGCACTAACTAGAAAGTTTGGTGTTTTAAATGTAGATCTTCCCTAAGTATGGAACAAGTAATGTGAATTATGGTCCTTTTGATACAATGCTAACTTTCTAAATACATGCAGACATATTTAGGAGAACAGGATGTAAGGTAATGATCTGTCCATCCATCAAGACGGTTTAGCAAAAAAGGTACTTTGGAACAAATGACATGGGGTGCGTAGTGGGGGGCTGTTTGTGTGTCCTATAAGTGTACAAAATTTTAATCACAGACAAATCATGCATTCTGACGTACTGACACAAATTAAAGCAATTAACAGGCATATACCCTATACAGTATGTTATTATACTACAGAGTTAATGCTATTATATATATCTACACCTAAGGCAAAAAATGGTTGCAAGCAACTACAAAATGAAATCGTTAAATCCTGAACAGAATGTTAGAATATCATCCCAGATGAAAATCAATATACTTTATCTGAAAAGACTTTAATAAAGCCACTCATGAATTCATGGCATGTTTCTTTGCCTTAGCACAGACTAACAAATATCAAAGTAGTTAGAGTATGTAACTTGAACAACAAATAGATTTTCTTTCATAAAACTTTAATTTGTAAGGGTGCTCTACATTCAACTACCACTCAAATCTACTGTGGATATCTTAAAAGGAACTTATTTCTTACACCATGCTTTGTGCCATATATCATCTGTACTAAGTACCACCTCTAACCTGTATTACAATAATGATTTTGTTAATAGGTTATTCTGATAACTTTTTTTTTTTTAACTTCATCATTAAATAATATAAAGAAAAGGGAAGAGCCTTGCCTGCATGGAAGAAGGATTTGTTTCTCTGCTCACTATAAACAAGATTTTGATAACTTTTACAAGATGAAAGGTTTTCTCTTTTCCTTAGTAGGACATTTCTTCCCTAGGCAATATTCTCAAGTTTTATGTTTATACCAAGTAAAAGAATTCTTATGTGACATCATATATGTCCAATGTGCTTTGCAGACCTGTAGTCACAAAATGGAAAATAACGCACCTAACAGACTGACTGAACAACAGGAATTACCTTCAGGCATTCTGATTGTTTGCACAGCAAAATAAAAATAAAAAAATCAGGGCAAGCTGGCAGCCCAGCAGCCTCATTTGCACTCCCTGGGGACTGGGCTGGCACTGATCAAGAAGGGGTGGCCTAAGACCTGTCCCTTGTGTAGAGCCAACACAAGCGGAGCTGCTGATGAGGTGATAAAGATTCCAATGTGGCACTACCTTGGAAATGTGTTAACGCCAGCCATCACGGAAAATATCAGATGTCAGCAAGCATAAGGTGCTTGTAGGAGGGCTGGCAAATGAAGGCCTCTCATTAATCTCTTACAGATGAATGATGCCTTTGCTACAATCTCACACAGGTGTTTAAGGAGACGACTTGTCTTATGTTTATTATCCAGAGTACAAGAACCTGCACTGAAATTAGAGAAGCTGCCACTGGAGATGCACTCCTACTCTTCTCAGCACAATAGGTCTTGATCTTCTCTAGCATAGCTAGAGGAGAGGAGGAAACGTCACAGAGGGAACCTACTTCTACTATGCAGTAACCTAGAATTTTATAGTTCAAATAAATATTCATCCCAGCTTCAAAAAAAAAAAAAATGCTAGTCTCAGTAAGTACTGATTAAGCTTTTAAGAACTACGAGAGCTTTAATTGTGTATTTTCTTTTTTCTTTTTTTTAATGTGTGTGCAAATGTATTATTATGACAATTAACAACAGTTTCTAGCTTCAAGCCATGGCTGTGTATGGCAACTTCTCTGATGACTAGATTCCAGTGAAACAGTCTACATGCTGTCCATTGCACAGAAGGATGACTTCTAGAATAAGGTACTGCCACGGCTTAGTCAAGAGATCAAAACCCCTTCCTGCCCTTGTACCGATGAAGTGCACCATGACATGCTACACATTTACATCTAGGAGGCTTAGAACATTTGAGTGCAGCAGACTCCAGACTGTGGAACAAGTTTTAGATTGAGTTGACGCTATTATGCTACAAGATGTTACTATACAATAACACAGTCTGACCTAGAAAAAAAAAAGTGATGTTTGACCTGGCATTTGTGTCACTGGTGTACGGATTATGCCACTAAGAGCTGCTGGCCTTATCCCTTTGTTTGCGAATATAGCCCAAGTGTGGATTTCTACAAAAAGCTCAGAGAAATTTCAGCATACTTTTGCAGGTTACTGGAGCCAAAGCCATAGTTCAGAAGGCATGCTGTTTCACCATTTATTCAAAATGCACTTCCAAACCCTTAGTTTCATCAACTTTAGTGAAAAGTTAAGGCTGCCATTCAAATAGTTACGCCTTGTAGAACAGTCTGTATAAAATTATCCACTGTTTTGATACTCATGCAGTGTTTAATGTCAGTGGGTTAAACCACAATTCCATTTTTGTATAATCATTTTAACAAAGCATTATTCTTCATTGGTATGTGACGTTGCTATGATGGCCTCAGAAAGGGAAGCCAAGGGCTGCTATCAAAAACATGGAGCACAGTGACTGTGCTTTAATACACAATGTTTCAAGCTTCCCATGAAAATTTAATAATTTTTGACGTTTCAAAGAAACATCTGACTTAACAAGTGCATGTGCCATTACTCATGTGTATTTAAGTGCATGACATTGTTGTCGTTTCTTCTTCCATTTCCACCCTCTGAAGAACATAACAGAGAGAAAAGAAAACTTCCCCCAAAATATCTTCTAGTCCCTACAGGCTGAAGACAAAACAAAGATAAACATACACTTCAAGGAATGAAGTCATTCAAGAAAATTGTAGTTTAAACTTTCTTCTATCTCTTGCTACTACTATTGTTCCACAACAGACCAAGATCAGAAGAACAGTAAAATGGGAGACAAACCCTGAGTCAGTACATATGTGTGGCTTAAAAAAGTGGGTTTGAGTTCAAAAATAGGTAAACTCCTCAGATCTAAATAATGTACAAAAAAAAATCTCGACACCCCAGAAAATTATCAGGAGACCAAGAAGCAGGTAATAGGATTGTTCTGTACATTCTGTCAGTAGCCTTTTCTCACAGGATATAAGAAATGAGCTTTTCTAGCAGATGGAGAGAAAGGAGGGGCACAGCATGTTCTCTTTTTAAGGAACCTTCTCCTAGAAAAGTAGTTTGACAGGTAGATATAAGTTCACATAATCTACACATTTCTATAGCTTGGGTAAGTGTAGCCTATTAGTGAAGGATGATGTAACCTATGTGACAAGAGGCTTGAAACTGAGGAAAGATGAAAGAAGATGCAAGATGAAAGAGCTACAGTATGTGATGTGCAACTTACACTATTATTCCTATCAACCATTTCCCCCAGCTCTTATAGATTAGGAGTGAAACACAATCTGCATAGAAGTATGAATATATTGAAAGAGCCATAGGCAGCAACCAGTGGAGCAATGAAATTGGACAAGTATTTGAAGGACACTTCAAAGAGTTCTACCCTGGGGAAGAAAATTTGTTTTTTTTTTTAATCTGATTTTTTTTTATTCTTATGGTCCAGTTGCACTATAAGAAAAAACTATTTCACCTTCCTTCTGTGCTCTGAGGAACAAAACCAGCAAATTTGGGAGATTACCTATTATATCTCGGGGTTTATTACTCAGTATAAAAAACGTAAACTTCAATATTTCATTCCAATTTCCACCAGAAGTCATTACTACACACTATTTTATTCTCCAACTCTCTCAGAATTACTAAATCATTCTATCGCCCTGGCTGGCTTTTTTATTTACTGCCTTTAATACAAGGCTAGTTGGAAGCCCTCCTTTCAAAATCTATATTTAGAATGTATATTCACCAGATATAAAACAACATAAGCAACATAACATTTTACTCGTTGTATTTAAATGGCATTTATCATATGAAGCTCTGAAACCTTAGTTTCATATGTTACAGAACTTCAATAAAAATTCTGACAAAAACCTTTCCAGATGCCTGTCTGTAACTTCCTTCACAGTGTTTACATAAGCCTCCAGCAGGTGAATAAGTGGCAGATGAAAATACCTATTTCCTGGAAAAGTTTTGGAGCCTTCTACTGCAATATCCAGTACCCTGCATTAGGGTCTTTGCCATGGAATGAGCTAAAAAAAAGCAGCAACTATTTTACTGGCAGGATCGCTGAAACAAAACTGTTCAGGTTATGCACTTACCATGTTAATAGTATAGACTGTGCTAAAGAAGTTGGGACATAGTAAGTGATAGAACTTCTGTGTTTGCGTCACTTATTAGCTTCCAGATATAGAACCTGTGAGAGCAGGAATAAAGTGGACAAAGAAGATTCAGCATCATGTGCTAATGCATTACAACTAGCTACATGACAGATGGTTATAAATCTTTAAACTTCTATGGTTGTTTGCAAATAGCACTCAAAAATAATAAAGTAAAAACTGCTGTAATTACATTATTTCAATGTTCTTATGTACTTATACACTGGTGTGTGAGGTGTACTGGTGTGTGAGAAAACTAGGGCCCAACTCCATATAAACTCCAATGTCTATAAGTACTTTTTCCTCCAGCCCATGTGCCGTTCTCTGATACGTGGTGCTTATCCTCTGCACTCCCCTGTCCTCATGGTGCCTTAGATCTCCTGTGTCTGTGGGGAGACAGACTCTTTCTTCCTCCTCAAACATAGCCCTAGCAGCGTGTGTAGCTGTGTAATACCCTTGTTTCTAAATATTTTACAGATCTGCAGGATCTCGTCACTGAACAGCTTATGTAGTCACAGAAATAGCTAGAGACAAAATTAGGGCCAACATCTCGTGATCATCCGTGCCTCCATAGGAATCACTAAGCTAAGGCATTTGAAAATGTTGTTTTGAGGACCACACTTCTAATTTTTTTTTTAGCTTGTTCTGATTTTTTCTCCTGCATACGACAATATTTAAAGGACATTAAAACTTTTATAACAGTTCGTGTCTCATATCAAGGCAAAAATAATATACTTTCAGCTGTCTTGCTTTGTATGAAGCTTTTAAAGAGCTTTTATTATCTGCAAACAATAATTGACAACTCAAGACAGAATTACTACGTGTGATTTTTTCCAAAGGGTAAACAGATTTCTTTCTTTCATTTTGTCATTCTTTTTTCTCTCAGTGTACTTTGCCCTTCTCCCTTGGGTAGCCTCCAAACTCTGACTTTACATCCCCTATGTACATACCAAGAAATCCACAGTTTAAATCAATAAAATAATTCAGATTGGAAGGGATCTCTGGAAGTTATCCCATCCAGCCCCACTCACAGCAAGGTCAACTTCAAAGTTAGATCAAATTGCTCAGGGCCTTTTTTGATTATCTGCCCGGATGGAGAATCCACAATATCTCTGGGCAACCTGTGCCAGTGTCGGACTGCCCTCACCATGAAGCACCTTTTTCATTATATCTAGTTGGAATTGTTCTTGCCTCATCTTGTGTCTATTGGCTCAGTCCTTTTGCTGTGCACGTCCAGAAGACTCTGGCTCTGCCTTCTCCATAACCTCCCATTAGGGGATTGAATTCAGCAATTAGATTTCCCCCTGCCTTGGCCTTCTGTTTCCAAGACTGAACACATGTAGGTTTCAGTCTCCTGTTACGTCATCCCCCAGCTCCCTGATCATCTTCATGGTTCTCAGCCAGACTGGCTCCAGTATGTCTATATCTTTCTTGTACTGGGGGTCAAAAAGGACGCAGTACTCCAGATGCGAGTGAAAGTTAAATTTGCCTCAACTTCTTAACATTCAGCTATATTTAGAGTAAGCAAGGTATTTAACTTCCAGTTTTCTCTCAGTATCTGCAAGCCACAAGGAATTCTTGCCAGTTCTGCAGCGAGATAGTATTTTGGGGAAAGGCCGCAAACAAGGTGAGTTTCATATACATTTGGAGTAACAGTAGCAGTAGTTTTCCACAACTACCTCGAAAATCAAATAATCATCTTTTCCCCTTTGGGATGCATACATATCCCACGCATCCTGGGATGCATGTAAAAATAATCCTAGTCCAAATCTAAGAAAAGTAGTATATTTAAAGCAGTATATAATGTTTAAGAAAAACATAGTGAGTTAATGAAGGAAAATAACTCCCTCTCTCTCAAGGTGGGGCATGTTAGCAATCTATCCTCTCCCTTTGTCTCTGTTTCTACCATATGTTAAAGAGGCCTATCAGCAAGGTAGCTAATCTATTTCCACAGCAGGCATTCTATAAAACTTCTGCGTTACATATGAAGGTGCTTGTGAGGCTCACCAAATAGAACTCTGGTTCAGAGCTGAAAGGACATCCCTAGTTTGTATTCAGTTTATAAACCATTCTTTGAGTACAGACTGATTTTAAAGAAACGACAAAAAGACCAAATGAAAAGCAGTAATGATTTCAAGTCTGATCAATCGAAAGTAAAGGTTGAAAATTCCTTTACCAGTCTGTTCACATATTTGTTCTCTGAAACAGCTCTCAAAGGAAAGGGCCTAATAAATAACATTTAATCATAGATTCAGGGTTCCTATACAGAAAAGCTAAGAACTAGAAACAGGGACAGAAATGTTGGTCACAGGGGGACAAATACATCCCTGTTCTAATTCTACCGGAACCTATAATCTTGAATTGGATCCATAGAATACAAACTTGAACAGATATTTCAGTAATAATTCAATAGAAGATTTTATGAAAGAATAGTTTTCAATAAACATCAAGTGCAAGTGATAATAACAAAGTTCAAACTGCCTCAAAGGATCTTCTCTGAAATAAATAAAACTAAGTTAAGTCCCTGTTCAGAAGTATACTCCCATAGCCAGCTTTGGGAAATGAAAATCTAACCTCTCTCATTAGCCTACTAAGCAGCTTTTCACACTTGCAAATTCTCAGGAGCCTATGTAACATGGAATCATCTGTACCTTTAGAAGCTAACGTGCAAAACAATTACATGAGCAGAGCCCGGATCAGTTAATCTGGTGTTTTGTAATGCCTTCAGCTTCAAGAACTAATTGTTCAATGTTCTGTTCTCCAGAATATATTCACAAACAATTCCCATGAGCCTGAACGTCCTTGCTAATTACCCCAATGATATCCATTCCTGCTCTCCTATCATCTAGTTCTGTGATTCACTTCTATTACTCCTACATGGCCGGTCTTTGCTGAAGTCTGCCATCCTCTCGATCTAATCCAGACCCTCCCCTCTCGTCCCCCAAGAGACCGAGTACAAATCATCATAAACTTCATTTCAGAAAACAATAAGTCTGATGGAGGAAAAAAAAAAACAGTTCCCTGCGACAGAATTGTAGGCTGCCAAGTCCTCCTGACAGAATGTATATATTCTGTTCCACAAGACACAGGTATAAGGGCAAGGTGACCCACTTACTCCAGGGCATACTTTACCCAGTTACTGGGGCTTTCGTAGGTGCAATCGCAGCATCAACCATTTATATAAGCAAAACACAACCCATCAACCCAAATAATGTGTTATCTTGTGGAACACTAACAGGAGAGTATCATCTGTCCTAAGGGTGAAATAAAGCAAGTGTAAAGTTCATATTACATACTCTGGCTGATTTGTACACCTGATCATCTGAACCATGATTCTTGATCCAGATGAATCTATAGCACTGAAAAAAGGTATTAATGATCACCTGATAAAGCCGTAGCTTAACTTTGAAGAAAGATGTATTGATAATTTTGTATGCCCTTGCAATAGGCAAGTATGACTGTGTAACTATAGCAAGCTCTTACGGCACAGTGCCTTCTAGAAAAGTACTGCTGATGTCTAGGCTGGTATATTTAAAAACAAGATTGACTGCAGGCTATTTATAAGTACTTCTGCTTCTGCACGCTAAAACTTGAAGAGTTTAAACTAAGAAAATACACTGACTTCATATCATTTGTTTCTCCTTCAACAGAAAATTGACCAACTCCCCCTCAAAATTCCCAATAGCTAGGCAGAGGGAAAAGAAAAGGAAGAAGAGTGCTGTGAAAATGTAGCTAAAACAAAATAACATTTTTTCAAAAGTGCTTTCTATCCTGGAGAGATTTTAAGATGAGCAAATTTGTTTTCTCATTGACTCCTTATATTACACCTGGATCACTTGCCTAGTCCTCAAGCGGAAAAAGTGAAACGCAAGAATACATGAAACCTTTTCATATATTAGATAGTTGAAAATGGCGTGGCAACACTTCCTTTTTATCTTGACTTGAAGCTTTATTTATTGCTGATGCACTAAATTGACAATTGTCCTAAAAATCCCTACTTCATGGGAAGACGTAAAAGTAACAAAACTTCTTTTTCACACAGTGAACAATAAAGTCATGTGCAAAAGAGTGATGGTTAATGCACAAGACTTTCAGACCAGAACATCAGAGAGATTTTTGAGAAACAAAAGTATGTACGAAGAGTGACAGATACTTAAAAGTTTTTCTGACAGCTGGACCTTTCTTGAGTCAAGATTTTACTTTCTTGAGTTGCTGTTGTGATATTTATTCTCCCTGGGTATTCTGTAGCTCTTTTGCTCTCTTGGAGCTTACCTTGCTGGAAACCTAGATGGCCTGAGGTAGGCTACAAAATATACTGTTGTATGTAATAGTTTAATAATGTGATAATATTTGCTTCAGTTATTGTGCCTGTGAAAAACACCTGGGAAGTTTATGAGAAGTTGTCACAAAACTTCAGCACCCAGATAATATAAATATTATTATTTCAATAAAATTACCTTAAATTCCCAATAAAATACCAGGACATGAACATGCAAATGCATCTCCAGTTTGCCTTCTGGTGTAAGAGGCTGAGGAGCATGATTTGGATGCAGGCAGGAGAGAGGTTAATGGAAACAACAGAATGTTTGGAAATCTCAGTGGAGTTGGAGCAGTAACTACAGATCAGCCTCTCACTAAACTAACTGTTTTCACCTTTTACTGCACTTTTTGATTGTCATACTTTATTTTTATAGTGACAAAACAGTTTTTTGAATTAGACCATCAGTCTGACTGTGGTTGTTAAAGGACGGTACTGCAGCCCAAGATTGCTTACTAAATTGTTAGTATCACTAATATAACTTACTGGATTCGGAACATTATTTTTATCATTTGCAGTATTTGAAAATGAAAACAGGAGGTGTGCTACAGACAGCCTGTCAGTAGAGGCAGAGAGATTCAAATAATGTGAAGTTCCCATCTAAACTTGCTCCTAAACTATTGCATGAGGTCTTAATCCCAGTGTTACCAGGCAACGCATTTACAAAATCAAATGCAATTTTTATTCTCTGTGAATGTTTTGAATATTCTGATCTCCAGTTTTTGGTCTCTTCCATTATTTACTCACTGTAATTACACTCTATATTTGTGCTCAGTACAGTCTAAAAAGCTTGATTTCTGCCAGAGTTTTCTTTAGGACAAAGTTAAATCTATGATGAAAATTAAAGTTTTTGAATAAACATTCACCTGGAAAGACTGTGGATGATGAATTAATCCAAAGGATTTTCTAGGAAGGCATTTCATGATGTTGGAATCAGATTTCTGTTTCTCAAGGATTTTATCTTCACTGATCCTGTTCACTGCCTAGACCAATAGCTTAAAAAGAATCCCAATCACATCGCAGTTTTATAAAGGTAGAGCCCACAGTCCCAAGATGGGCAAAGTCCACCTATGCTAGCTGATGTACATCTACTGCATAAGGAAGAGCTCGGCGCTCTTTAACAAGGCTTTTTTGCCTTTTTTTTTTTTTTTTTTTTTTTAATACCTACTACATATGTGGGACAAGGACAAGAGGCGCTTATGCATGTTTCCCCCAGCTGGGACTGGTGAAAAAGCTAGAGACTGAATGTAGAAGATGCCCTCAATTTCAGAGCTGGGTGAATACTTCAGTTTGAATTTTACTTTTTTACCGAAAAGTCCATGTAAGTCAGCCAGTGCTTGGCTGACCCAAACTTGCTTCCACTTCTTTCAAAATATTTCATAATTTTTAGAATTAAGAATTATTCTCTTGCCCATATTATTCTCCACCCTACAAATAAACTGAAAAATCATTATATATCAGGTTTTCCTCAGCTCCAGTCTATTGCATTAGTCACAAGACTGGTCTTGATGTCTTGTTGAATAAGCACTCGCATTTCTGATATCACTTAGGCCAAGTATACTAGCATGCCTGATTTGGTTTATTTTTAAGACCAATTTTCCCATTAAATGTGATTTTAAAGCAAAATCAATCAACCCTGTGTGTATGTAACGGTTCACAGCTTTTGTAGTTCTGTTTGAAAATGTATCAGACTGAAATACTCCATGTAGTATTCACTCTTTGTTCACATTGTTCTTCCTTTCAAACATGTCACGCGAATAGGAATAGTTTGTTATTGATGTTGTCCCATTAAAAAATCTGTTTTATGCTTACACTAGCTGTGGTATATTGAGGCCATGTAAAAAATGACAAGAGACACCCATTTTCCTGTTTTTGCATCTGCAGACAATATCCATTTTCTAAGCATCAGACAACACCATCAAACCTCTGAGCTTTGCTTTTCATATCTCAAACCTCTAGTCAATGTATGAAGAAGAAAAAGTAATACTTAGTTAATAATGAAGGCTTAAGCGACTATTCAAAAGAAGATTGAATCACTTGCAAGTGCAATATAATCGGTAATCAGGTGGTGAGGTTATCCAAAGTAACTGACTTCTGCATCTGCTCCTGCCCATAGAAACTTCACAGCATTCTTATGCCTGAATTTCATTTATACTGCCAAATCCACCTCAGTGTAATTATTCTAAATTTTATTGAATATGATGGAAGTATAGCAGATGCAAGTTCACACATCATTTTATTTCCTTCTATTTTAGTCATGGCCACATATTTTAAACCTTTATGCAAAAATATGGGACCTCCATTTACCACAAGGGCAAGAACCTCTGCCATCTTGAGAACTAAACTTTGAAATTCAAACAAAATGAAGTGGGATTCCACTCAGCTGCACTAAATCCCAACTACTTTTTTTTTTAAATTTATTTTCACAAAACCAACTGACAGTCTTTCCTCCTTTTTTTTTTTCTGTTGCTACCAGTTTAATATCACCATATGACCTATTTGCTTAAAAAACAAAGAATAAACAAAAAACCTCTCAGTTCTTTTAAAAAAATCTAGCAAACTATTTTCAAAGCATAGAAATCACAGAAAAAATTACAGATGTCTCATCTGGTCTGTGCTTAACTGAAAATTAAAAATGTTGTTGCAATTATGATTTTATATTTTAACTCTGAAACAAAAATTACTAGGCTTTAAAAAATAAAATGGCTGAGTTATTAGAGTCTGTGAATTGCCTGCTGTGCCCAGGCAGTAATGTTTTCTAATGTGTACGTCTATATCAATATAATGACAGCACCATGCTTCAGATCAACTGGATACTAATTACAGATTTACCTGATAGACTGGAATGGCTCCCAAGGAGCTGTTGCACTCTATTTAGCAAGTAAGTGATTCTCCTAAAAGCTGCATAAGGACTTGTAATGCTAAATAATCTCATCTGGATACCATTTTGTAATACATTTTTTTCAAAAAAAGTTTTGATGAGCTTCAGCTAATACCTTGCAAAGATGTGGCAGGCCACTGCAGACGCTTGGAGCTCCAGACACCGGGATTTTCCTTGAACCCACAAAGTCCATTTGCATAGAAGAGAGATTCCAGCCCTTGAAGCAACTCCTCAACTGTCAGATCTAGTGTCTTCTTTAACACTGTGAAAAGCAAGAATTCTCCATTTCGTGTGTTACGAGAACTAGGATACATGCATTGAAATTATGAAGCAGAATATTCAACAAAAAAATCAATTCATTCTTCAAACAACACACTATTAAATTTTGAATCTCATGACTGCAAGAAATTGAGGAAGCTAAAGGAAAAAGTAGGTTCAAGAAAGATGAGCACAGGGAATGCAGCTAGCAGACCGTTAACATGGTCTGGGTACAACCTTACAGTCAAGAGTGATCTAGAGCTCTAATATTTTGAAAGTAAGAGGATGAGTTGATGGAATAATTGCCTTAAAGACCCTAAGTACCTTCTGATTTTTCACATCATTGAAGCAGCTGAGGCTGATATAGAGCCCATAGTGTGTATGCTAACTCCCACTGTACAGCATAAACAATCCCACTGCATCTTGTGGGAAGGTGTTACTCAATGTGAGCAGAGTATCAGGTTGTGAGATGTAATCATTGTTTACACAAACTTGGAAAGCCTTAGAGAAAGACTAAAAAAGACAAATTTCAATGAACACTCTCTGAAGAGGTGGTTAATTTCTTCATGACCTGTTACTAAAAATGTAATCAGTGAAGTGTAAAAAGGGTTTTATACTCAATATAATTGCCTGCTATAACGTAATGGTAATAATGAAAACACCTACAGTAAAGGCTTGTTAACTCAGTGCGGAATATATGATCCCTTTTGCAGTTTAAAGCAGAGAAATTATTCTGAGCCAGCATCAAGAAGAATTAGACACTTGCTTACGCTCGTTACATCTTTTTGTTTCAAAAGCACAGTAGCATAATCAATTGTTCCCATCTCATTTGGAAAATCAACACTTACAGTTCCTATTATGAATCATCGTTCTCCTTTCTATCACTTAAAACAAACATGTTTTGCTGTTCTTTGATTGTTCTTGTCTTTCAGGTTTTCACTTCTGGATAATAAAATGCCGATCACTAACTACGCTAAGTAATTTGGTGATTTCTGAAATATGTACCCTGGGCAAAGAAATGAAAATTACACAAACACAAAAAAATTAAAACGCAACACAAAATATTCTACAGTTTATAAACGTGGTATTCAGATTACATTGTGGACAAATTCTTGTCATTTACCTAGGCTGATTAATATCTTGCTCTAAAGGAAAATTTGACATTTGTCTTTAAATAACTTACATTGCATCGAACACGGTAGCAAAAGCCATTGCGCCCTTCTGGATCTGAATTAAATCACTAAATCACTGGATACTGGGAGGAAAAGAAAGAGAATAGCTGAAGAATTCTAAAATTGTGGCAGAATTTTCGTAAGTATATGGTACTTCTTACTTTTTACACTGTAGGGTTTTTTCCTGACACTACTCAGGAAAAAAAAAATCTACAAATGGTCAATAATCTATAGCTCATCATTACAGATCAGATTCTTACTTCAGAACACTAAGTAGTATCTTATCCCTTCACGTTGAGATTTATTCAACAGAACTAATCTGAAAATGACAAGAGCCTTCAACATCAGTAATTATAAGCCTGCTCGTTCATTTTCCACAGATACTTCTGGGGTTTGTTGCAGTGATTTTTGCCTTGTGTTTTTAAAATGACTTGTAAAATATACTAATAAACATATGGCAGTGAAGTAAGTCCAGACAGCAGATCATAGATGAGAAATTCTTGGAAAAACAAGTGAAGGCCAGAAATAGCCATTGCTGCTAGGAAGAATTCCCTGACCCCAGGGAGTATAGAGTTTTATGTATCTCGTTTTGTTATTTTTTTTATAGGGTGTAGGTCTGTATTTTGCTAAGCTTTAAAGGTTCAGATCTTCCTTATTTCCTCACAAATAATCACAGCAGAAATAGCTCAAGAAATTATTAATAGGAAGCTCCAGTTTCTTATTATTGCTGACTTTATCTAATTACTGCATGTTACTTTACACTCAGATATACACACATGCATATAAAAGCCTTCCGCCTTCCCTTACAAAAAATAAAATTACAGTAACTCCTGCAATCAGATTGAATGTAATAGGATTATCTGTTCGATCTATTTACTAAGTGCTTCCATGCATCTTCTTCAAATCAATAGTTATACTTAATAAAGAACTGTAAAATGCGTAGCTATTAAGAACAAGAAAAAAAATTAAAACACTATGTGCTTTTGAAGTTTATTTTCAGTAAACAAAGTCTTCCCTTCTTCTGAAAAAAGAAAGAAAGAACACAGTATATTTTAATGCTACAAAAGCTGAAAAAATGGGATTTTCTAAGGAATCCAAGGAAATCAGGCACCTATTCCCTTAAGCTCCTTTGAAAGTTGTAGCATTTGTCTTCAGAAGTGCTTACAGCCAGCTGGAGAGAGGCTGGCTGAAAGGATCCCATCAGGATTTTGCAACCCTGAAGTCATGTAAATTGTACCACCCTCTTGATTTGCTGGAGCTTTTAAGTAACATAGACAACATTTCTGTTGCAAAAATCACAAGTGTACCCCAGCATGCCCTAAAAGGCTGGGGGCGAGGAAAGCACATTCTAAGCTTAAAAAAGAGGAGGGAAACATAAAAGAGCAAGATTGCCCAGGGGAGGCTGGTTATCTGCGAGATGCATGGGAATCGGCCATCCTGGAGCTGAAAAGGCAAGGCAGGACTGAGAGCAGGGGACAGCTTCGCTGGTCTCCTCTGCCGGGAATCCCTACGCAGGGAAACAAACAAATGATGAAAATTGAAAAGGGTTGTGCCGAGCTGAGAAGATTCACTATGAGGCTTAACTATGTACCTTCTGCGACCTAAAGCCAGATCCCACCGCGGACGGACGTGCCTCTCAACCTACCCCAGCCTGGGCAACTCTGCCGGGAAGGGCACTCGGAGCCCCTGGGAACAGCGCAAGGGGCAGCCGCTGAAAGCTGACAGGACTGTGAGGAACTGCAACAGGGCTGAGGAACCTGGAGACAACACAGCCTTAATCTGTACCTTTCAATATTAATGTTGTGTTAATACAAAAATAGAGCTGAGTTTGGGACTTTCACAGTTGTTTTGTACTGTTGGGAAAAAGCGGTCCTGAGGATCAGTTGGTTCATATCCATTGAAAGAAGGGAAAGAGAAATGAAGGCGGCAGCCCAGACAGCTGCGAGGGAAAACAAGCAAGATGAAAATCATAAACCATGGTCTGTGAGGGACTCTTCTGTCTTAAGTCTTATTCCTAGTGATAAGCTGATTGCAGTTCTTTCCCATGAGCATTCCTACCGCACCAGAATTTGGAAGCAAATGGTCTGTTTTTTTCCTTAGAAATTTGAACCAAATATATTAAACTGAACTTCTTGCTTAGACACAGTATCATGGTCAGTGAATGGACACAAGCTCAGGCTTTCAAAAACTGTAGTTTGGAAGAGGCACAGTAAATGCTTGTAATACAGTTTTGTTAAACAAATGGAGATGTGTGAAACCTCTAACTAGTTCAAATTGAGTCTTGTGCTGAGAATGCTATATGTTTATAAAGGTTTATGAATTTGTTTTTATAGCTCAGAAGCCACCAACTGTTGCTCTCAAAGTCTGGCTATCTTTGTTCTGTGTCTGTATGGATGGAAAGATGAATTTTCCAATATATGATTAGCATTTTGGCATTAAATAAAACAGCTAAATGGTATATAATACAGTACAGGAAATATATACACTTTCAAAATTGCAGAAGTGCATTGAGCATATGTCTCAAATGGTAAGAAAAGTAACTGACCATATATTAAAGGTCTGATCCTTCTGCAAGACATGCTGCATTTGATCCCCAAAGAAACAAGTTCAATAAAGAAATAAATACCACTGCATGATAAAAACAGTGAAGTCAAACACAGAGAGCTCCTTTCATGCATCATTTTTGATTGTCCTACTTTGCTCTGTCAGGAACAGCAGTGACAGCTTAAGCGTTAAAGCTTTTTGACATTGCAACAAATCAAACAAAGCCTAGTTGCACATTTTGGAATTTATTTTATTCCCACATACCCACATCTAAAATATAAACAAAATAGGGAGTTTTCGGCATTCTCAAACAATAGCAGCCACTGGGGACTGTTTCCAGAGATCATGTTTTCCTCATATAAGGATTCTCGCTAGTTGAGTAGAAAAAACATACTTGATAGCCAGCTCCAGCAGCCAGGCTGGCCAACACAATTATTGCACATTCTGTCAGCACATTTCCTCCCTTCAGCTTTACTTCTCCAATCTTTTTCAATATTGTTAAAATGAGCAATCATTCGTGATTCACACTCCCAAAAAAGGCAGAAACCAACAATTCCCAATGGCTATAAATTATTAATGCAATTGTGCCAATCACACAGAGCTTAGTGCTTTTAAAAATGGAATAAGATTATCTGCACAGCTATTTTCAATCAGATTCATCTCTTATTAGGGGGCATTATGCATATGGCTTGCTTTCAGAAAGCTATCTTCTTTAAAAAAGATTATTGCACAGTCATTTCTTGTGAAATACTATGCAAGCTCTACACACCAAATCAACTTTTTGTTTCAGGAAATAATTATGTGTAATGGGTATTTTCTTTTGTAGATCAACTGATTCTTTCCAATGTAAAAGCCTGTTCTGTTCTCAGTTGTTACTCCCATTCAAACCATCCCTGCTTTGAGTTGGTCCTGACTTACCCCAGTCTAGCAAATATATAGGCAGACCTAGTGGCTGCAGTATAGAATTTTTTTGCTGCAATAGCTGTAACAGGCTGTAATAGAAAAGTTTGTAAGTGTAACTGTGCAATGTATCTGTTGAAATACAGCTGGAGTATACGGCTGTTTCAAAAACTACAAGTGAGAAAATCTTCCTTTCTGGTACACAAAAATCTAAAAAAATCACAGTCAAGGGCAGCAGAGATTCAAAGGACTTAATTATAAAGGTCAATTTTGCGGAATCCAGAAGGTGGTCAAGGGAATTATTTTCTTTGTATGTTCTCTCTGACAAACGCTGTTCAAATGTTTGATAGATTTTGGACTCTGTCCTGCCAGGCTCTGCACCGGAGGGAGTATGGAAGAGACTACACGAACTGGAGACAGAGGATGATTTTATATTTACTGTTGCATCTTCTAAGAGGTTTTTAAAATTGCCTTTGTACTCCCAACTCGATAGGACATGCCCAACATCACACCATCGTGTCTGGGATCCATCAATACACCGAATGCAAAGAAACTGCAACCAAATTCAGAGATGCCTCAAGTTGCAGGAGTAGAAAGTTATTTTTCTATTCCCTTGAGTATGCCCGGCTAGCAAGGTGGAATCTGACCTGCATTATATTCAGATAGTTTGGGAGCTGAAATACTGAAATTACAAGGTTAAAGACACTGATTCAGAGCACATAAACACATTCCATGTAATGGAACTTAAATATATTCTGAGTCAACAAAAATGTCAGTAGAAGACTCTGGCACATGCTTAACTGCCTTACTTAATCTAGGCCAAAAAGCAGCTCTCACTTTCTAAGACCCTTGCTTTTTGCTCTAAGCATTAGATTATTTTATTTCTTGCATTGATGGAAAAAGTGATCTTTAAAGCACTGAGCTGTCAAAACACTGCATCAGGATTTTGCTATATTATTTTACATATTTCAGCTCTGTTATTTCAAGTACTGGCAATCATCATATTGAACACATCTTCTACAATATGGAGAACTGTCTGATTCTTGTGGTCATATGCCATGGTGCCATTTAACAACATGTATTCCCATCTGTGAATTTGCTTTGTGGCATTTGGCTTGTACTTTATTTTTCCCATCTAAAAGTCTGGCAATAGTTTCTCACTATTATTCTGATAAGAGTGTGGGTCAAACTCATTCCACTGTGAATGCGCATTTGTACTTGCAGAGAGTGAGTGATTGATTGGTATCAGGCAGAAGTGACTTCTCCTGTTACATTTCTGGCATGTTATTCTGTGGTTAATCAGTTCTACTGAGTGTCAGTCAAACCTACCAGATGTGACTCTAATGGATGGCTGATAGTTGCCTGATGTCTGTTTTGTCAGTGATGTGGCTAGAGTGCTCCTGAAAGTAAAGAGAAAAAGAAAAAAAAAGAAAAAAAGGAAGAAAAAGAAAGAAAAAAAAAGAAAAAAAAAAAAAGAAGAGCATGTAGCTTAGCAAGTATGAGGAAGCTGTATGTAGAAAATAGCTGTATTTGTGTATCTCTACTTTTAAATACTCAGTCAGCTGATTTTTTCAATAGAAATTAATCACAGGACTATCTGCCCTTGTTTAATCAGGAAAGATTCACGCAAAACAGTACTTGGCATTTTTTGGTATGTCCTTTGGGGGCTAAAAGAGTGTTATTATTAATTTAGTCATTTAAACGCTTAGCAGTTCTGGAACACATGCATTATGAATAATCTTCACCAACACCACAGAAATTTACATCACGACTATGCCTTTTTGGCTGAAGCAGAGTCCCATTGAAGTAAACACAGTCATGAAGACAGAAAGGAAGATTGTTCACTCCCAAAAGGAGCTTAAAATTCAGTCATAGTGAAGGACTGAAATTCTTTTCATTTAATTAAAAACCATAAATCCATCCAGTTTTAGACCCAATATGAGTCTAAGACTGCAACTTGAAATATCCCAAGATTCCTTTTCCATTCTGGTTTGTATCTGAGGCTGGCCCTGGAATTACCAGATATTTGACAACCAGGAGACTGGAATTTACAGCTCATATTTATGGCGGATGTGGTGAGATTAATCAAATTGCAGACATTTAAGTATAGGGATATTTATTCAAAAATAATCTTTAGCAGTTGCGCATCCCATTCCACTGGATCTAAACTTTATTTATTGATCTGAACAGACCTGATACAAATTTTTAACTAAAGGTCAATTGTTTCGTTGTTGTTTAAGACTGTATTATATTGATGTTTTACTTACCATATAAACAAACTTCTATTGTGTATTTGCCAAGCTTTGCAGTAGCAGTTAAATCAGCATGCTGCCTGCACAGTTCCCTTATTCTCTTCATTCATTAGCTTCAGTAATATTATTTGTTTCAGCAGGATTTGGCTTCAGAAAGCCTGCCTGTCATCTGAAAATAAAAGTAAAATGTGTAACACTTGCAGCCAAACTCTGCTCATCCTATTCAATTTTACTAGAATCAACAAGATCACCAAAGTATGTGCAGCACTAGTACTGCTTGCTATGGAGTAGAGCTGAGTAGTGGAATGAAACAACTTCTAAGGCCTGAGGCTCCTCAGAGAGAAAACTTCAAAACTACCTCCACATTTTACAGTTTTAAGGAATTAAAAACATCGTTGGAATAAATAAATCTCAAAGTTCTAGATGAACTTGGTAGGTGAGCTTGTTTCAGTAATTGCTACAAATAGCCATTTTTGTTTTCTGTTTTTGTTTTCTTTTTAAAGATCTGATTTTTAATATGGTAGAATTGATTAATGCTAGTTTCTGAAACAGAAACTGAATCCAAAGTTGGATTTTCTTGGAAATTCCAGAGTATGTTCTTGTCCTAATGCAAATCTATAGCTGCTGACGGCTGACAGAACTTATCTTCAAATCTATTCCTAACTTGGAGATTAAAATGATGCACATGATGTCTAATGGAGAACATCAGGAAGGCAGTTTTTCTAAGTTACAACTTAGAAGATTTTTTTTATTCTGTTTTTAAGCAAACTATAACTTAAATCAAGCATAAATTATAAACCTTGTAATGAGAATGGAGATGGTAATTGTGATTCATTTTGATCAGGCAGTAAACATGACCCTTTCTCTTCTGACACCTTAGAAAATAGAGATATACATCAAAGGCAAAGCACAAATTGACCTTAATTCCCTGACCTAAAATATTTATATGCCTTTGTCACTTTTAATTTTCAGTGAAAATTACATAGTATTTTAGACACACCCCCAAACAGCATTGTGGTGCTTTTCTATTTTATTTATAGGTCAAGAATAAGTCAAGATCATAGTCTTTAGTCCTAAAACAGTTGTTCTATAGAAGCACATTTCATAAACTAGAAGTGAACTTGTTTTTTTGGCAGTTTTCTGATTGGTGCAAGTGTTTCGCTTTTCACATTGCTGAGATATCATTTAAAAATAATATGTTAAAGAAGAATTCTGAGGAAGAAAGTCCTTCCTTACCTTCATCATTTCTTCCTTAAGCTAAATTAATGATACTGATAAATGTAGAGAAATTATTAATTATTGTAAGGACCCAGAATTCAGCACATATTATTTTTATAGCTTCTTACACACTTACTATGTGTAAATGTATGTATGTGTCTGTATATATGCACACAACACACTCCACTTCTTTTTTATGTGTGACTTCCTTGCACGGTAAACAGACAAGTCACAATGAGCTGTAGCTTTAATAACTCCTTGTAATAAATATAGCACAAAAATTTGGCAAGGAGGATACAGGACATAGATAACGTTGATAATGCCAAGAAAAAGTATCTAGAAGTGATTTTAGAAAAAAGAGCAGTTTGGCAGTAGGGATATTTACAGTACTGGAAGCACAGAAGAAAGATGAAGCTAAACTTAGAAAATCAAAGGGACCAATTAAGGAGAGCTAAGGGAAATACTATGGTTATAACTGAGTCTCTCACAAAGGCAATGATCACCTTTATAATGTGCACAGCAATGCTCTCTTATATGTGCGAGAAAAATGGAGCACTGAACAGGAGAATTTTACGCTGCATAAACTTCTATAAAGTGGCTAAACAAAACATCACAGAGCTGACTTCATCCCGTTATGAATTTAGGGAAATCATGCGTCCACTCTATTTATCAATTTACCCATCCCTGCCTATGCTGTAACAGCAGTTCTACAGAACTTAATTAACTGGTACCTGTAAAGTACTGCAAAGTTAATATTAAAGCAGCTAAGCAAGTGCAAACTATTACTATTTTTGATATGGAGACCTACTCCTTGGAAAGAGATAAAAGTTTTACTGCACATGTAGGAATAGGTTAGGCCCTTAAAAAGAGCAGTGAAGAAAAAAGCAATCTCAAACCTCATAGTTTTAATTGGGGTCTCTCTTAATTTGAAATTTGCAAGGAAAAAAATAGGTGAAGAGATGAAGCATAAAAGAGAGCAGTAAGCATTTTGTACTGTATGTAATACTTCTTGAGTGCAACTAAAATACAAAGCAGGAAGAATAGCAAATTCTATCTCATCTATCAAACCAGTTCCTGTCATGTTAGTGTTAGGGAACCCTTTTTATGTTCTCAGATGTGGTCATTACCAGTAAACAAGTTGTTACAAGTGACAAAAGCTTGCTGTGGGAAATGCACAGCGTCAGTCCCACTCCTCTGGGCAACACTGGCACTGCACGAAGGCCAGGGGCCAGATTCTTTACTGGAGCATCCCACTCACACAGATCTGCTCTGCTCTTCAGCAGGCTCTGGTCCTCACAGGGAAAGAGACCATTACAACAGAATATCTAGTAAACATGTAAGAGGATATTAACAACACATATCTATGGGAGAACAAGAAAGATACTCTCTCAGTAATATTGTCTCAGCCAGTGACAAGTATATAGGTAGGCTCCCAGACAAATACGCTCTTCGACAGCTACATTCTATAGTGCAGAATCGCTGCAGAAGCGCTGGTTTAAGACTCAGTCCTTAATGGCTTTCTGACAAACCTTTGGTTGTAGCTTCAGCGGCAAGCAGACATGCTCTTTCAAATTGCCACTTTATTTTTAACATTTTCATTGCAAGCTACTACTAGTATGCTGTTCGCACTCATTTTTTTCCTATGTAGACATTCTCATCACACAAACAACAACCTGCTCTAACAACTACCACTGAGCACCTTCAAACCACTGTCTTTTGTGTCTTTTTTACCTTCATGTCCAGTCGATCAAGTACAGGAACACAAGCTATTTTTGTCGGACCCGCAATATTAATAATGAGATTTCAAAACATTTCTAAGGATAGTACTGAGGAAATGTATTACTGAGGCTGACTTATTTCATAAACTTGTCAAGTGATTTGGTCACTGCTTTTAAATCAACATCTCCAGAACGCTGGTGGACTTTTATGTCAGAGAAGATACAGATGCTTTTACAGCTTCATAACTGTTTTGTTCCTTAGGATGCTCTAAGCTTATCACAAGGTCAGAAAGACAGGATAAAAACTTCCCACAATGAAAGCAAGCTGTTAGGTTATGTGGTAATGCTGCCAATGCAGTGTCACTTTGGCACTGCCTTTTTAAGCGTTCTTTATGCTTGTTACGTACTCAGTGTTTGCCAGACTGCACTCTGATCAATCCCACCTGCTACACCTGGTAATTCGCGTCCTTTTAATCTCTCAAATTACATGTAAAAGGGACTGGGTGCTAGGGGAGTGCATGGGTTAAACTGCTGGTCTTGAATATTGCACCAAAGAGCCTGCTGCGTGAGTTGCAGATCACAAAGTATGAATGTTGAAAAGATGTATTGCCAGTATGAAAGTATGAGCAAGGAATTTCTTAATTTAACATTCAAACTCTTCAGCCTCATCATGTTTATGGCTAAAACTTCTTTCAGGTCTACAAGTCTAACCATTGAATCACATTGGTTTGCTGCTAAGTAATCCCAGGCACTGGTAGGAGCATACCAGAAATCTGCCTCAAGGTGTGTCTTGTAATAAAATGCAAGTAAATTATAAGAAATATAGGGGTTTTATGTTCATACTACAGTTAAGAACACTGAATGATGGCACATGAATTAGAAGTGATGTGTTTTTCATTCAGTATCTTGTGGAAGAACTAAAGTGGTTTATAAGCCTCCTGGCCTGGCTGTTTAACACTAGTTTTTATCACATTTGCTTCTCTACAACACACTTCTAGCAAACTCTGTTAGATACAATTATAAATCTTGATGTACCTATATATTAGCCCCTTCAAATCATTCAGATCATCCTCTCTACTCCTCCACATGCCATCTTCATCATACATGAGCACGACGAGCATTCTGAATGTCATTTGGGTTACCATGAAGGCCTACAAGTAAGAAGATAATGCTTGCACTTAAAAAAAAACTAAAAAAAAAAAAAAAATCACATACACTTGACGATGTTTTACCCACACCCAAAATTGATTATATGTAGCTCTGAAAAACAAAACTCCAATAAAAAATTAAAACCGAAACATAACACTGCAAGAATTTTCATATTCACTAGCAAACTGCAAAAAGTATGATTCTGGGGATTCCCCCACTCTTAGGACCAGTATTTTTTAGATTTGTTGATTTTCAGATTACAGACATGGAAAAATAATGGAGAGTGTCCAGGCACAGAAACAAGCATCCAGATGCTCTACTCACATCTTAATTAGTGATAATTAGTCAGTAATCTGAAATATTTAAAGTATCACGCATGACAAAAGATTATTTCCACTTTGTGACTGTTCTCTAACTGCTTACTTAGATTGATTAAAAGCAAAACCCAAAATCTTTCAACTGCCTAGGTAACACATTTTCTGATGTTCATCGCTAAATTTTTAGATAATATTTCTCAAGAGGTCTTGTGTAATTAAAGAGGTTTTAATCACTAGGATCCTGTAGTGACGAAAAGCTGTTAATGATGTGGCAGAGTGTGCTGAGTACTAGATAGAATGTAAAGGAATCTACGGATCTTCCTCGGGGGTGTTCCCTTCTGCACACACAGACTATCTAACGTAGCCATGCAGGCAGCTCTGGATAAACTGAAGAAATAATATCACAGTCTACAAGTTCTCCTGTTTTAATAAATAAATGACCTACTGCTAGATCACATCTCCCGCTGTCTGTTCAGTTGTGTGTTAGCACCCTGTGTCAGTAAGCACCTGGCCATCATTGCCACAGCATCAGGCTACTTCACAATCATTCATGGATTTCTTTCTCCTAATTTACATGTCATTTAGCAAGACATCATTCCTTATTTCCAGTTCGAGAATTGCAGTGACAAGAAGTCTGTGATTAAATTGGAAATTCAGCTCCTGCCTCCCAGGCTCAGTCCACAGTGCTGTCCCTGGTCCACCCCTACCTGGTTTCTTCTTCTGCTGTAGGGAGAGGACAGCATGTAGGAGTACTCCATTGCTGAGATGAACTGTAGAGGGTTGCTCTCAAAACATCCTGCAGCAAGGTTTTTCCACAGTTCTGCCACCTCCTAAATCATGTCATTGCAAGAACATTTTGTGAATCTTCTGTACCAGGAAGATTTTGCAATCACCTGCAGTGCATGAGCACACAAATAAAATTTATTTCATCTTTTAGGAATAGTGGTAATGTCTTAATCCCACAACTAAACACCACAAATCAAAGCAGCAATTCATCATGAGTGGAGACCACATAGCTGAAGCCCACCACATGCACCCACAAGCACGCACACAGAATCAGAAGGAGAGGAGACAAAGGAAAACAGCACATAACTACATCCCAGATAAGACTTAGACAGAGATGAAGCATAGTATAACACCCCTACACTTTGGTACAGACATGTCGCACTGCAAATGCAGTTGCACTTTAAAATCTGCACGTAATATATAACCTACCTGGAAATGAATTGCCGGCATATTCGATAGAGTTTAGAGGAAAAATACAGTGGCTGCTGCTGAATTCCCAGGTCAGAGGCCTTGCCCTCTTCAAAGCTGGAAAGGATCCAGATGTGATGCTAGAACGAGAACCGAGAGCAGTTTATCCGGGATCCAAACGTCTTTCCAGTGAGATTAATTGAAAAACTCCTGCCGGTTTAAGTGGACTTTAGCAAAACTGACTCCTGTTTTGTGGTTTTATCATATGTTTTCTTAGTTTTCACATCTATTACTTATTTTCTAAATTGTTTTAGCGCCCTTTGTTAGGCTGAAGGTACTGCGTCCATTTGTCATGTTTCCAAGAGGCAAACTAGCCTGTTTTAACACATATATTACAAATTATGTATTATTATTGGGTCAAGAGGTTCTATTAGCTTTTATGGGACAAAAAAACCCTGTGAATTGTAAGACGTTAAATAATTTATTACCTCTTGCAGAAGACAGGTAGTGGTATAGATAGCTACAGAGGTCTCTAGTTCCGTACAGTATGAGTTTCACCACTATTTAAGTCCTTGGCCCTTGCACTTCAGATAGGTATGTTCTGCAAGCCACAGAAATTTCTAACCAAAGCCTGAGTTCAATATGTGTGCAATATTTCTGAGTCCCAAAAGATACCGCAACATTTGGTACAGCCAAACATCTTGCTTAATTCATTATTCACTATTTAAAATTTTGTCAGAATTCCAGGCATGAAGTGAAAGAATAAAAAAAGTAAGATAAAGAAGTTAAGGAATCACACACCATCATCAACAACATAAATAAATCAGAAAGCCCATATGCTGAAATTCATGAATCCAAATTACATGACGAAAAACTTACACATAATAGAAATAGCACAAAACCCACGATAAAAGCATGAAAGGGGCACATTTCCAGTGCGTAATTGCCACAACTAGTAACGCCAGTAAGCGTATGTTTTTTGTATGAACATGTAGCTTTATCAAGTGTGACAGTAAACATCCCTTCCTGATGCTTCCTGTAAACTTTTGCATTCCCCTAGAAACACAGTGGTGATCAGGGGTACACAAAAAGCTTTTCTGTCAAAGCTCCCCACCAAACCCTACAATTTATGTAGCAAACTCTGTGCTCTTCCCCTCACAAGACCACTGAATCGAGAGAAAATTCAGCCTTTTCCATAAGTCCTTGTACTCCAGGAGCTCCAGAACAGGACTGGCGGAGAGCTGAGCTTCAGTATTTTGACCTGGGGACAAGGGCTGCATTCGACATTAGTCAAAAGCTCTTTGACAAGTCTCTTGCAGTTTGCACAAAGAACAAAGCAGTTTTGCAGTTTTGGCAACCCAGCTTTAGCCTTTCTTTGTCTTACATCAGTGATACAGTGGAAAAACACCACTCTTGCTTCTTCTTTTAATGGATTTGATTGACCTAAAGTTACAAACCTGATTTTAGCTGCATAAGGATACTTAGCAGGCATTACAGGAGTCTAAGAAGCAGCCTGAGCCTGCAGATGGCAGACCAAAAGTGTCTGCTTCGAGGCAATGGGAAGACATGGAAGTTTAAGGGGACAGGTCATCTACCTACGAGTTACAGCAGAAGGTGCCCCTGTATAAATGAGCTGTAGCCACCAAACAAAAAGGCATTGATTTAAGGTACACTTAGAAAATGAAACTACAAGGCTTTATCAGCAAAGATATGTACCACTGATGTGATCAAAGTCCAAAGAATTCACAACTATTCTCAAATTCAAAATACAGCTGATTGCAAATCATGAAAGTGCACTTTGCTATATCAGTTTATAAAAACCTTCAAATATTCTCTGAAAAGATACAAAACTTGATAGGGAATTATACTCCTCTGAAAGGATACAAAACCCATGATACTGGGTGTTGATATACTTACCGAAATTTTTCACAGGAAAACCCTAAATATTAATTGCTCTGTGCTGCCACTGAATAAGGTGTTAGCATACCAGTGCTAATAGGGAAATAAGATTTTAATAGTAAATTGGTTATACAATACAGAGGTTTTACATATTGAAAATATCATCTATCCCAAAAGTTAGGTTTCGTTATCTGAAGAGACCGGCTAAAATTAGTGGCAGAGCATTAATAGTGTCACAAAGTTGGAAATTGTAGGTAGGAAAAACACAAGAGAAAACAGGATGTTATCAGAAACCTTCAGGCTAGAAACCTGCCTTTGAATTCCTAAATGTGTGATAAGAAGAGTTATATAACATGGTTAAAGCTTGATAAACAAAGCCTGTCTGCTCAGGAAGCCAGAATTAGACCATTTGTTTCCTATAAGGAGGAATGTTTAAAGTTATTTCTCTGTCAATGGTAAAATTATGAATAAACCTAACGAAAAATATAGACTCTGTGGGAGTAAAGAATGTGCTTGGCTATAACTTCACTTCTGTTTAACTACAGAAGTACTGCTAGTTAAATGTTCCTCTATCTTAAAATATCGCATCTAGTAAGATAGCTCTCTATTCTAATCACCCACAGAGTAGGGAAAAAAAAGGAAGTGGGGCACTGAAAACAAACATCTTCTTGGTAGTCTAACCACCTTCATTTGATGAAAATCTCTAGAAAATAAAATCAGCTTTAGCCAGCTTAACAGTATCCTTCTTAGCTGTTAATGACCTGTTGTAAAAATACCAGTATTATGGGAAAAGCGTAAAGCTTTTAAAAAAATTACCAGAGGTCATAATATACATTTACGGCATTCTCTTTTTTTTTAAAGTGAGTGAAAATAAGGGTCACTGATAGCTCACACAAGCAGCATTCAATCTTTTAAATACCTCCCTAACTGCGGAATGTGGCCACTTCTGGTGTTCAAACACTGTTTGAGTGTTCAAACAGCATTGTGTGTATTGGATGAAAGGTACTATTTTATTTCTACCTCTTTCTTCTGCTATGCACATAACCTGAACAAGTCCGACAGCATACTCAGATTTCTCAGTCTGGAAATGAGTTTTGTAGAAGTCACAGCCATCCTGACAATGGACAGGCCCATTAGAAGAGGCATAATAAGTCTGGTCACTCCTAGGTTATTGTTTCTTACGAAGAAGGGAGGGAAGCTGCAGATCGGGGAAGAGGCGGTGAACAAAAGATGAACATGAATCAGCAGTGCACCCTTGGGGCAATGGATGCTAACTACACAGTTAGCAGGAGCATAGGCAGCAGGTCAAGGGAACTGAGTATTCCCTTTCATGTAGCACTTCTAAGAGCTTGGCTGGTGTACTGCCTCCAGTTGTGTGTCCCCCAGTACAAAAAAGACATTGACATACTGGAGCCAGTTAGTTAGGAGGCTGGAGCGCATAATGTACCTGGAGATGATGAAGTCAAAGCCAGTGTCTCCTCGGAGACCAGCAAAAGGTCAATAGTGACAAGACACAGTAAAGACAAGTACAACCACATACACCAAAAAAAGGATTTTCATAGTGAGGGCAGTCAAACATTGGCACAGACCTTGGAGGTATTTAAAACTTGTCAGAACTAGACCCAAAGCAACCTGATTAAGCTTTGAAGTTAGCCCTGCTTTAAGCAGATAACCTTCAGAGGTCCCTGTCAATTTAAATTATTCTATATTTTTACTTTGGATATAAACACGGTATTTCAACAACACACCATATATCAGAGTATATTCCCTCAACTACTTCTAAAATAAAAGGAACTCGGTAGCAAGAATGTACTCTCATCACTGTCCAATTTTCATTCGTGACTTTCCTTTACAATGGTAAGATACATCTCCACTATACCATGTGGTAGTATTTCTATAACAGTGTCTGTAACATTTCTGTAACAGGTAAAAAAAGCTATATTCTAAAATCACCATTTTGCAGTGATCCCAAAAGAACTGTTTAAAGGAATTACCTAAGAGTTTAGTAAGTATGCAAATAATAATTTCAACCAAGCCGCAGAAGAACCATCAAGCTCTGATTTCCTCAACTTCACTGCTCCTTGACATCTTTTCTGTAGTACAGCTACTTTGAGAGCCAGCGTCTCCTAAGATTATGGCAAAAAGAGGTGGGAAACAACATGATTCCTCTTCCAATAAAGAGGGAGGTGAGAAGGTCCATGGAGCCTGCGAACAGCAAGCATGGAAAATCCAGCTCCCTGAGAAATCAATGGAAACTGTATGGGGATTCCAAAGCTCCATTCGCGTAGATATATTTTTACTTTGTTTCTGTTTTGCTGTCATATTACACACTGTTAAGAATAGGTTTCAACACATCAGCCACTATAAGCCTGAGTCATTACAATGGATGGAGTTACTTTTCTTGAAGAAAATATAGTGAATGCAATTTAACTCTTAAAATATACTCACAGCTTGGAAATGCAGAGGTGTGCCAGTTTAACTGAATGTGTAAGCACAAAATCTTCATGCGTTCTTGTAGTGAAAACCGTGCTGAGAAAGCAGTATCACCCTGTGTGCAATCACATCCTCGGGACAGGAGCAACTACTTGTGTGAATATCACGACTCACTCTAAGAAAGCAAATAAGCACATGAAATAATTGAGTAAGGAAAGCAGTAGGAGGTTGATGTGTAAGCACATTCTTTGCTAAGCAAAAGCAGCACAGATTAAGTGCTTCTGAATGTCTGGAAGTCTATTTGAGCTGAGCAGTCCTGATCTGCACGACCTTGTACGACTACCTAGGAGTCAACAAGAAGGATATTATGCATAGCTTGAGCATGCTTCAAAAATGTAATACAATTTGTCTGAACCATGGATTTTTAGAGATCAAGAATACTCCTAACAGAACCTGAAATATTTCTTTCTGAGAAGGGTTGTTTGCTTATTCATGAATAAAATAATTTAAAATGAAATCACACAGGCAGCTTCATAAATACTGTATACAATCAGAAGTAGGCAGACATGTATTTCGTTCTGATCACTTTCCAACAGGACTCGGTTTTGGAGCTACTTTGCAGGGAACAGCAAAATACTAATCAGATCTATATGTTCCAAAGCTAAAATAATCCAGAGATTGACATTATTTTAATATTCTTTCCTTCCTACCACTTACATTACCAAATCTAAGTGTCAGGGTTACCTCATTAGCCTAAACCAACACTCCTTCAGATCAACAGAAAGACATCCACAGCCTTCATTGGATTTTGAGCAATTCTTTATGAAAGCAAAGCCCCTGCAGCAACATCTGTGACTCTGGCTGGTTGTGCCAGGGTCCCCAGCGTGTCCCCCTGCCCAGGGCCGGCCTGCTGGTGCCCATGGCCGCAGCAGAGACAGGGCAGCCACGGTGTCCCCCTCACGCTAGCCATGTGGGGCCAGCCAGGGCCACCCCTGCATGGACATCTGCCTTGGCTGAGGGCCGGGGCTTGGCCCACACCGCTCCTCCTGCCGGCAGTCACCAGCGGAAGGAAGAAGCTGGTTTCTTCTCAGGCTCCAGCTCTCCTTTCATCGGGACAGTAGCTGGAGAAATACAGAGAAGCTTGGCAAGTAAAATATTTATGAGGTTATTGTCCTTCTATGACTTCTTTTCATCTGGTTTTAACACAGAATTGCAGCAGAGGGTGGGCCAGGCCTGCACTGGAGATCACAGCAGACCCGGGCTGATGATGGGGTTACTCTTTCCGATGAACCAATAATCTGTGGTTTGGAGCAGCCGTTGAGCCTTAAGAAATAATTCCATTAAATTAAATCCAGCTTTGTGTAAGAGATACGTGCCACTTCAGTTCTCACGCATAGTCTTTAAACAGAAAAAAAATAATCATTCATTGTTTAAAATTCATTACAGAATAATAATTTAATTGTAAGTCAAAAGTAGAATTTAAGTTTGTTTCCGATACAAAAAAGTATTTATAGAAATCCAACAGGGGTGTATGTGCGTCTATCATGAATGCAGTGAGAGCCTGTTTTATCTACAACGATTTGTTTCAGAATTTATTTAAATATTTTCCCACTATCCGTACTCTGACAACTGTAAAATAAACAAGATGATGATGCATTACCATCCTGTCAGTAAATTAGGAAGCATTATTAATACAAGTATTCATAAAGATCTGCTAAAAGTTGGTTTATGCCTGAAGGCGACTTTTGTGTGTTTCAAGCACGATGATGATTTTATGGCTTGGGCTTTTAGAAATGCCTTAATGAAATGTTAAAAAAAAATTTTGCCGAGCATTTTTTGTTCCATTTGGGACTGCTTCTAACACTGTTTTTTTTACAGCAAGATACATTACCTCCTGGAACTGATATGTCACTTGAGAAGTTTAAAATGGATCTTAGAGGACTTCTTAACAGAATGTGAATATTACCATCTTACCTACCCGTGTTTTCTCACGACAGACAAAATCCTGGGCAGAGCCTGATGGTTAACAGTAAGTTAGCTGAAAATTTGTATTTGTCCTCAAATTATTTTTGAACCAATAATAAGTTGCAGAGCTTTAGCTTGAAAATTATGTTGGAGAGAGAGATTTAAACTTGTGAGAGGAACAATCTTCTACCCAACAGCTCTGCAGGTGAGCTCAGATCTTTTTCTTCTGCCTGTGGGCCCCTAACCTACTTTTGTGCAGGGGGTTCCTCTCACCATGAACACACCAGTTATGCTGGAACGCAAGACAGAAGTCTCAGTCCTTCTCCTCAACATTGCTCCCCTTTGAATTTACGGCAAAATATTCACTGAAACCAAAAACGGAACTCAGTTGCCATGTACCCAGGTGTCCAGACTGCATTTTCTTCTTCCTTCCTAAACACCCAGTAAGCCAGGGCAGAACACAGCTTTTCCGATGGCAGCTCCTCTCGCTACTCTGCACAAAGGCAATGACCCCATTCACAACTGCTGTTATTCAGTCCTACCCTATTTGTGCAGATGCGGCTTTCATTTGAACAAAATGGCAGAACCAACCACAGCCTGTCCAAGGGAAAGCCTCCTCCTGCCCTGAAGCCATTCCTTCCTTTCGAGCATCTTCTCTCTCCTCACCCCCTCATGTAATCTTATCTGCTCTTGGTCTCACATCAAGCTAAAACTGTGCAACATAACTAATACATAAATCAGCAATAAATATTCCACTGTGATACTAGATCAAAGTTAGAAAGAGCTGCTTAATTTCGGGGCCCACTGTACCCCTCAACCAGTCAGGCAGGTGCTGCACCTTACCCCGCCTTTGCACATCTCCCCTCGCCACACAGAGGTTTCCCAGGGACAGTCGCTGCACAGACCTAAATGCTGAGACTTCAGCACATCAGGAAATATTAGATCAAAAGAAGAGAGTAAGAAATAAACTGACATTTTCCACACAATAAATAGCTTATCATTAGCATTATATAAAGTGTTATGACAAAATCCATTTTGCAACTATTGACAGGAGCGTGGAAGTTAGTCTTTAATCATGAACTTTCAAAAACTGCCTTTGAAAAGGAAAGTCTCCACTCTTGCTTTGGCACATTTGTTTTCATTTTTTGATTTATTGGCACAGAAATTAACAAAATCACAAAGTATATCTTCAGTCGTCACCCTGGGCCTTTTTGTATTTGTTTGGGCTGTTCAGACTTTAGAGTTACTTTGATTCAGATAATGGAAAACAGTTACTCAAATCCTTCCACTAACCACTGGATCCCAAGTCAGCCAAGGCTATGAGATGAATCTGCCTTCTTTTAATGCAAACACACTACGCTGTAAAATACAGAACTGAACTTTATTTGAAAGTAGGCTAGAATAGGCTAGAATTTCTGAGCAGAGAAACTTTGAGTTGGTGGGCAAAATAGACTAAAATAAAAGGATTTGTTAACAGATCTACTCCCTTCCAGTGAGATTCTCACTGGCTGAAACCTTTTCTTCAATCATCCTTTCTAGTCCAACACATTTCCATGGCTTCTTGCTTTCCGGTAAGCTCTATAAACTCCTTCTCGACTACTATACATGGAAAGCCCTATCTGCCATCACCTCTAAGGCTTGCCTGTGACCTGCTTTTCTAAGAGGTGCTCCTAATCATCACCTACACTCCTCACCTCTTTCTAGCTCTCTCCCATGCTTTCTGCTCCAAGGTCTTGCAGAAAGCTCTCTGAGCTGAGAACACACAGCTACGCTGCAGGAGGGTCCACTCTGCTATTCCGCTGGCCAGTAGGTCCAATACATGCTAGCTGGAGGAGATGCTAGGAGCCAAAACTGCCAGGCTCTTCTACAGAGAACAATGATTGCTGCCACTGTATTTGAGCCCTCACTTAATTATAACGATTTTAATATTTACCTTTATCTGAAGGCATGATCAAGCATTTACCATAATGGGATCACTCTCCAGTCGAAGATTAAGTCTTCCTTTCTAACCAGGTTTATCTGCCTCCCGCCTTTAAAATACCCCCTAAGACCTGCAGGCCATAGCAATGTAACTTAAAATGCCAAAATAGTACAGAAGTCCTCTGAGCCTAAGACATGCTCAATGAATGCATAAAATCCAGCACAAAATACCCTTGATGGTGATGGCTTTTATACACTAATCTTGCAATTCAAACACAGATCCTCTACCTGAGACTTTCTTATTATTTCTTTTTTCCCCCTTGTTTTATACTCCTGCATAAGAACTAACTAATAATTCTCATAAATCTTTAGGATAGGAAAAAATTGTCTATCTCATTATCCAACAGGAATGGGGTCCACAAAAAAGATGACCTGATCAATGACAAGAAATGATTGTCAGAGTCAGGCTGAAAACTCTATAAGAGCATTAAGCAAATTGGTTTGTTGGACAATGTCTAATGCAAATTAGGAGGAAAGCTCAATTTGGAGCTTGCCAGTTCACCATTTAAGTTAAGCTCAAAACAAATCTGAACACTAGAAAAATACCCTCATAGTCAACTAAGATGAACAAATGGTTTAAAGACAATGCAGCAACCAAGAACCCGGGGTTTGAGCACTTCTGAAATTAATTGAGAAAATGAAACTCATATTCTCAGACACTTCAGAAACCAACATATCAACATCCATATATAACATTCTTTAAAAATCAGAAGAGGCACATAGTGAAAGGTTAGTATCTTGAATGTATTCTTCTCTGGTTTTCAAAAATAGGCTGTAACTAACAAGCATTTACTCAACAGAGTATAAACCTCTTATCAGTTGCCTCTGAAACTAAGCTCAGTGAACCCACTTGATATAAACTTCAGTATTTACAAGGGCTTACAAGATCAAAATCAATTGTTCATACTAGTGTTCTGAACTGTGGAAAAAAAAGAGCTTTTGACTTCTAAAATTTTCACACTTTTAGTCTAATAATCAAGAAGAGGAACTGCTGGTATTTTGAAGATATCAGTATACTCCTGCTGGTATATTATATTCTCCTCCTCTCCACAATTTTTTTGGGAGAAATTTCAGTCAAAATAACCGTTGTTTTAAGCAACCTAACAGCCAGGGAAAGAAACTAAACATAATAGCATTTGTACTCTATTGTTTTGCTTAATCTACAGATTATACTTAACTACTGTTAAGTATAATCTACAGATTATATTTAACTACAGAGTCAGCAGATTAACTCCTGCCTCAGAGGCTGGTGCAACGGCAGAACATTGGTCACTTTGATCAGGGACTGATATACAGGACACCAGGCATGCTGGCAACAGGCGGGGAAAGCCTGACCCAAAGGGAAAGAAGGATTCTGGGACAGGAGTTAGCAGGAGTCATTGAAAGGGCTTTAAACTAGGTTTGGAGGCGGACAGGGATGTAACCAGAGTTACTAAAGTGGTGCCTGGGAGCAATATGCCAGTGTTGGTGGGTAAAAGCACGAGCAAGGTCTTGCAGCCTGTTGTTGCAGTGGAGGTGGGAGATGATGACCCACGTGCTAGCAAAGACATGCGGAGTAATGATAGGCTGGCAAATGCAGAAATGTCTGAGCGCGGTCAGGTGGGAATAAGGGCTTGTCCCCCCAGTAAAGTGGCAAGGCAATTAGCCAAGATGAAGTGCATCTACACAAATGCA
>VYZM01000745.1:46272-63077 GCA_013398915.1 Dromas ardeola | reverse complement strand
CGCGTGCTGAAATACTCACTTGGAACCAGCGTTTCAACCGTGTTTGGGTAGCAGCGTAGTAGGGCTTGGGTGAAGTGGGGGTAGGTCCCTGATCCGCGGCAGTTTTAACGTGGGTAAGCCATTAACGGAATTTAAACCCTCTCCCCATCTTTGATTCCAGCAGTGTTTGTGGGTGTAAGACTTCACTGCTTTCTACTCCCTGACTTTCTCTAGGGGACAGACAGCGACGTACTGTAACAAAGGCAGCCACAAAGGCCGTGATTTGGCTGAGGAGCTGCTCAGTCGGGTAGTTGTGCTTGGTGTCCTGGCCCCTCTCCCTGCCTCTCCTCCTCCTCCTCCCTGTGCTGGGCTGGCAGAAGCATTTGTGTGGTCTCATGGGCACCAGGCGGATTAGAAATAGAGCTGTCTAAAGAATGAAATTAGTATTTTTTTTTTTTTTTCCACCCAAATCTGTTTCCCAATCTGGTTCACTGCGCAGCTGCCTAAACACTTCACCTGACACAAGGCAGGGGGCAATGCAAGGCAGGAACAAGCAGTCAGGGATAAGAGTTGATTAAATTAGCGTTAAATGCTGGTGAATTAGACACAAAACTGCATCTTAAGTCATGGTCATGTACTGTTGCCTATTGAGCGGCTATTTATTACCATAAATTACGTGTCTGTGTCCCACTGATGTGCCAAAGACGTTTTCTGGGACTTGCAGAAGTGCTGATCTGCGTCTCTGCTATGTAAGTGCTCTGGCACCCACCTTCTCTCGTTGTACGCCCGTGCTGCAACGTGGTAAACACGAGGATCCTTGACCTCGGGCTGTGTTCTTCTAAAGAGACACTGACTGTGAGTCGTGGCAAGTTGCGTGTGACACGGTCGCAATGTGGTACCAAACAAAATGACAGCACGGCTGGCCTTGGCTCTGCAGGCTCGCGTGTCTTGTCATAAAGTTAGAGAGAAATGGAGAAAGGAAAAAGAAGCACTGAAACCTGATTAGGTGTCACTTAAGGCTTTGCTGTTTTGTCGCGCGGTTGTCTTCCAGGATGAATACAAATGCAGGGAGGCTGTCCCTGTTAGCCAGGTGGGAAAGACTTGAAATGAGCAGGCTGGTGGTTGCTCCTCTTGGGCACGATACTATGGCTGGGAATGCTTTTTAAAAATAAACAAAAAGTAAACGAGCAGATAAAACAGCGGGGCTACTTGGATAACTAGTGTACAGCCTGCTTGTCAGTGTTGCTCCTAGTTGGCTTTTTTCAGTGAATGTCCTTCACCTTTTTCACATACTAATTGGTTCTCTTTCTGAATACTGCAGCAGGAGCCAAGTCTCATCTTGGAGGCGTTGGTTTTGCACACTGTCGTGATCTGGGAGGCTTGGCTTTGTTCCTGTGGTGAGTGACGGGGTTTTTGGAGGGTCGTAGGCATGGCTGGAGGGCGCGCGTACATAAATACTCTACGCCTATGTGTTTATATTTCATATCTAGACCTGTATTCTCAGCTCTGATTCTGTATTGTGGCAGCCACATAATTTAGAACATGCTTAACAGTCTACGGGGTCAGGGGGGGAGGAGGGGGGAAGGCAAAACAAACAACCGAAAAACCTCAAACAAACAATACCCAACAAGCCACAACCGAGGGTGGTGTGAGCCTGCTCCCGGACTTTCCCGGCCCTGGCACTGAGCCCTCTCTGCACACGACTGTCCCGAGCCCCATTGGCTCGTCTGAGCCACACGTCCACGGCAGGTGCCTGTGTTTCGGTCGTCCTCTGCTCTTGCCTCTGACTCGCTTTGCTTCCCGCTGCGCTTGGGTGCTTGGAGGAGCTTTTGGGAAGAAAGCCACGGGTGTGTTTAAAACTCTGAGCTTGGGTAAAAAGCAAGGCAGGGAGTACTAAGTTCTTGAGGTGTACGTGAGGCAATCTAAACATTTTCTGTATTTACGCATTTGCTATTTTAATCTGAAATGAAGTCATTGAAACGAAGCAAATTAAAGGGGTGGCGGGGGAAGCGGTTGGTGTTATGGAAAAGATGAATGAAGTATACGGCGAACAGACTGACACATTCAAACCACGTACCGAACACAGGCTTATGCCCTGAGTGTACCAGGCCTGCCTGGAAACTTTTACAGCCTACTGATACCATGATATTTAAGACTGCAGAGTCAATAGAAGGGAGATTGTTTCAAATAATTTCCTGGCAATACTGAATCACAGGCTATCCCGCTATCGCAGCTACCTGACTCTGCACAGGCTGAGGTTGCTGCCCGGCACTGCTGTGAGGAAGTGATGTACAGAAATGATTTAAATAAATATCTCTACTCTGTGGACATATTGGCAGCTTGCACACTGGGTAAACAACCCCACTTTGGGACAACAGAAGAGGAAGAAAAGGATTAAATCTGTCAGAAAAAAAGGCCTCCCCTTACCTCAGCTACCGAAGCAGTAACACATTTTTCAATCATTTGAGTATTACACGCTGGAGTCTTTCAGTCATTAGTTTATAAGCTTCTTTCATGGTTTGAGGCAAATATAATAAATACTTTTTTGAAACCAAAGCCAAGGTTTTCTCCACTGCAGTTGCCCATGGGAGTTTCCCTGGGACCCTGACCCCATGACCCTGTCGTCATGGGCAGGCATTTGCTTTTACATGCGATAAGGCAGCTCCTTGGCAAATGTATATTGCTTTATTGTTTGCTTTGATATGCCTGGGCAGGGGCTGGAGGGGCTGTCCCGGGGAGGAGGGCTCGATGGCTTCAGGGCAGCTGGGGCTTCGGGCACACAGATGTGTAAATCTGTGCAGAGTGTGAGAAATGCCTCTTCCTGGCTGGAATAGTAGAAAGGGGGGAAAGAGGGAGAAGGGAAAGGTCACTTTCCTTTAAACAAATTTTTGTTGTTGTGTTGTTTTTCTGGCTTGGCTTTGTTTTGTTTTTTAAAAAGGGATTTTAATAGTGGGCAGTGGGTTTGTCTCTCGAGTCCTGCTTGCGCCTGTGCAGAGCTATCCTGTCCCGACCTGGGGATAGCTCGGTGTAGCAGCCTGTCACCTGCTGTGAATCGCAGGATGGGTATGTGCCTTATCGTGATTACTGCTGAGGAGCTGTGGGTGGGCTGGGTTGGGTTGGGTTGGTTTGGGGGCTTTTGGTTTTTCTAAGCTGTGAGAAACGAAGTGCAACCGGCCTTTCTATCTTCTTTTTTCATAGTTTGTTTGTATTGTTGCTTTTGAGCCAGAAGTTGTCAACACCTCGTTCTTGCTGTCTGTGCTTAAATTACTCATTAATGCTCAGAGTGCTTTAGGGGCAGGGGAGGCCGTGACCGGTCTGGAAAGCTGCGTATTTCCTAAATCTTTTACTGGTAAAAACCCCCAAACTCTCCCCTTGCTGTCAAAAGGAAGAGAAGTTTGGTGTCCTGGAGAGAGCAACAGCAAATGTAACTCTGCTCAGCTGGTGCGAGGGCTGGGCTGCGCTTTCTTGTAGCATTTTGTTATCTTGATGAAGATGCCTGTTAGGCGGAAGAGCAGGAGCACTTTGCCCTTTTTGTCTTTTTTGAACTTTGACCAGTTGGCCGGGATTGATTATAAACTCAGATGCTAATTACTCTGCTTCTCATTTCACTGAACAAAGGTGTGTTGTCAGGCTTTTTTGCTGTGGCTGGAGTCTCCAGGACAAAACCCGTGAAGTAAAATAGTCAAGGTGAAAGCCAGGAGGTTACCTATGGAGCTGAGCGACAAGAGCGGTGTGGAGAACAACGGATTTGTTCAAAATGAGGCTTTTGATGACAAGGAGATCGATACCAGTAGCCAAGAAGAAATGCCAAAAACATGCATTGTTGATGCAGACCCAGCAGCTGCGGAGGAGCTGGTGCTGAAGCCCTATGCAGGGATGCCGAAGGAAGTCTTGCTGAAGTTCTCCAGCCAAGCCCGATACAGAGTCACCAGGGAGATTCTCTTCTGGCTCATGATCACCGCCGCCGTCGCGCTTGTGTGCGCTACGATTGCGATAATCGCGCTCTCTCCAAAGTGCCTTGACTGGTGGCAGGCCAGTCCTATTTATCAGATCTATCCTCGTTCCTTCAAGGACAGCAACATGGATGGGAATGGGGATCTGAAAGGTGGGTGAATTTCCGTTTTTGGTATGTGCAGAGCTGTGTAGAAGTAGTTTGTCTGTGTATATATATGTGTATGTATGCTTAAAAAAATATGGATAGAGAAATCTCCCGATAGAGAAAGCCACCCTATTGGAGAGAGGAATAAAAGTTGTCCGACTAATCATTAATGGCAATTCCCATTGTCATTAATAGATCTAGGAGCTTCTTCCCCAAGTTGTTACTTTAAACCTGGAGTTAAAACGAGTGTTTAGAGGTGGGGCTGAGAGCGAGCAGCAGCACAACTACCATCAGAGTAAAATATCTCCACAAAACGGAGGTCAGTCAGGAGGAACTGGTGGTGCTGAGCACTTTGTCATATCAGGTTTTCTGCCGTGCCATAAGGAAAAGTGAGAAAACTAAAACTGAGAAAGAGGAGAGTAGGGTGTGTTGCTTTTTGTTTGGAGTCTGGGTGTTTTTGATCTCTGAGTGCATTGAGAAAGGGGTACTTGATATACTAAGTGAGGCGATGCCACTTATCAGTAGCTTAACTGACTAAGTTTCCGAAGGGGAAGGCTCAACACCATAACGGACAACAGATTTCTAAACAAGAAGCACTAGCTATAACGTACTCTACCAGCAAGAGAAGAGAAGAAACTGTTTCTGTAGTTTCATGCCAGTAGTAATATGTCAGGAAGATAGAAGAGATTTGGGGTGTTAAAAACAAAACAAAACAAAACAAAAAAGCCAAACGAAAACCACAAAAAAAAACCCAAACCCAAAACAACTAGGGGAGACTGGAGTAAGGGGTCCTGAAAAAAAAAGCAACAGAAAAAAACCCATGAGTCTTCTCCTAATGGCATGGGAAACCTGGGATCTTTGCATCAAAATTGTGCTTTCCTTTTGGTGTTCTGAGGATTAATTGATGTTCCTTGAAATGGGAAAGCAATGCTGTTGCTGCGTTTTAAGAAAATACAGGAGTTCGTTTTCAGGAGTGAGTGTTAAATTCATTAAATGAAAGTGTAAATCTTTTTATAATAGACTATAAGTTTGCTTTCATCTGATTTTTTTTTTAAATTCCTGCTTCATCTTCTTTATAAAAGTGGCTTTGAATGGTTTCTGTTCTGCGATCTGATGCTATCCCTGAAGAAATGTCAAGATTGCCCTGATACCCGAGATCGGTGAAAACGGGATGGTTCTGTATCGAAGGGACCGTTGCGCCACCTTTGACTGAGAGGCCAAGGCAAACGTATTTCAATAGAAATATTTTGTCTTTTCTAAACAGATGGTGCTCTCTTCTTTCAACAGGTATCCAAGAAAAACTGGACCATATCACGTATTTGAATATAAAAACCATCTGGATCACCTCTTTCTATAAGTCCCCCTTAAAAGACCTTGGATATGGAGCTGAAGACTTCTATGAGATTGATCCCATGTTTGGATCAATGAGCGATTTTGAGAGTCTGCTTGCAGCCATACACGATAGAGGTAAGCTGCCATGCCGAGCAAAATAACTCTATGAAAAAGACGTTCACTCATATTACACGGGTGTACCTTGTAGCACGAGGTTATGATCTGAGATTTCAGTTGCTGCATCTGGCAATTCCCCCATGGTGGCGTTGAGCAGAAGCAGATGGAGGCGCCCGCGAAGGGTAGGCGTCACCTCCACAGCAACACAAGCTCTGTGACTGCAGTTTCCTGCCCTGGGGTAGGGCTGGGAGCGGGACCGAAGGCACGGGGAGCTACAACAGCCATGTCAGGCCGCGGTACATCCTCTGCAAGCCGTGGTCCCTTCTGAGGATGTTCGTGGGTGGTAGGGCTGACATACTGTCTACGCTCCGTGATGCGTATGGATGCGGGCATCAGTAGTCCAACAGGATCGAGGCTGATTTTGAATTTTATGACTGATGGCTGCTTTCTGAAGAAAGCAGGGAAACAATTACAGGGTTGGGAGGGAACATACACTTCCTTCCTGCGATTGCGTCCGTGGTTGGTGCGTTTATGCCTTTAGACCAAATGTTTGCTCAGATGTTTCCCCTTACAGCTGTTGGGCTGAATGGAAAATGGTTTGCCAGTCCCAAAGACATTTGGGATTGCAAAAAATGTCTAAGCCTTTAAGCAGAGTGAGGAAGAACTTGTGTTCACTGGTGCTAGGCTGGTGAAGTGCCTTTCCAACCTGGGAGGGGGGAGACAGATGTTGAAGTCAGAGTTAGTGGAAGTGGTTCGTAACAGCAGAAATCTCTTCTGATTTTTCTTTCCCCTCCTTTCCCTCCCCAGCAATGGGCAGAGGGGAGCAGGACCAGCAAGACGCGTTGCAGCTATTTACAGACTCTCATTAGACTAACTGCATCCCGATGCAGTCTGGGGCTTTTTGTTTGTGCCTGTGTGTTCCCGTATCAGCAGCCAGCGGGGCTGTGCTGGCTCAAAATGGAACGCGCTCACCAGTCCCTCGAGCCTAAACCCTTCCAGCAGAAGCCTTTCTCTTTTGCCACACCTCTGGGAAGGAGGAAGCCCAAACGCTTCTGATACTGCATAAGGAAAAAATGAGAGCTTTGACTTAAAAAACTGAATTTAATGGTTTGATTTTTTTTTTAAGGGATAAAGGTGATAATGGATTTAATACCAAACCACACAAGTGACAAACACCGATGGTTTCAGCTGAGTCGCAATCGGACTGGGAAGTACACGGACTACTACATCTGGCAGGACTGCGCGCAGGCTGCTGGTTCCGTCACTCCTCCAAACAACTGGGTAAACACGGGAAGGGACACGTGCAAATCCCAAGCTGGATGCGGTTTGCCACATAGCAAAAGGAGCTGTAACGTAACTGTCCCAGTGTGCGCTGGGTTATAAATGACTGTCGAGAGGTACAAATTGATGTTACTAAATGAGCTAGTGCAGACTGAGATTTAAACCAGCTCAGGGTGGAGGGGTTCCTACGTCAAACAGAATTTTAAAAATTACTTTTGTTTCTTTCCCTCAGCATTAAATCTTGACTCATTAAACAAACAAAAACGGGATAGTTGTGCACAAGTTGTTCACACGTGCCCCCTTCTGTGTCTGGGTACTCCGCTCTAGAAACTTCATCTCAGCTCCTCTGAAATCATAGTTGGTGGGGAGGGAAACAAAACAGAGTGTTCTTGGGGGTTTCCCTTTTTCTGGAAGGTGATCAGGCCAGAAAGTGGGTCCCCTATTTCAAATATCTTTATTTGAAATTTGAACTGATAAGTGCATGATTAGCAACTTGTATATTCTAAAAACTCAAGGTGGAATTAATATTTTGGACCAACTAGTTTAACTTTTTTTTAAATGTATAGTCTTAAGAGCTATCTTAGCATTTGGACTCTCTTATTACAGAGATGATTAAGTTAGCAGTTTAAAATGCTGCCTGTTGGTGCTTCAAAGGGATAATAGAAGATTGCAGAAAGCACTACGTTACGTAAAGCTATTTTTAATAAGCTTTAGGAAAAACAATTCCAGAAGAAATGTTCCCACCCATGTTTTCCACTCTATTCTGAATAATTCCCTGTGAAAGTCTACTTAAAAAAAAAAAAAGAGAAAAAAAAAAACAAACAATGAAACTGAACATTGAACAAGAAATACATGTTGAAGCGCAGCTAAAGGGAGAGCAACTAGCAGAAGAAGGAAATGTAAAACAAAAGTACCAAAATCTACTCAAAATTTAGTCCATTGATTAGGCATTTTATGCTTTATTATATGCTTGTAATGCACTACATCTTAAAGTATGCATAGGAGTAAATGTTAAATTAAGAGTTCTGATTGTCCCCCTCCCTGATGCGAGCAGGTGAGCGTCTTTGGGAATTCCAGCTGGCAGTTTGATGATGTGAGAAAGCAGTGCTATTTTCATCAGTTTGGGAAAGAACAGCCGGACTTAAATTTCCGCAACCTTGCTGTCCAACAAGAAATCCATGTAAGTATGTAACCCACTGCTGCTCTGCCAACAGCAAAGCAGCTATTTCTGCACTTAATTTCTCTGGTTATTTGTGGTACACAATTTACAGTCTAGTTGGAAGTAATTCAAGGATTGCAGCTTATGTAAACTATCGTAACAAAAAGGTGTCTAGACAAACATTAGGTTTATAAGCAAAATTCAAGCTTTATCGTGTAATACTTCCAGTATCAGAGCTACTTTGTTCAAGTCTCTTTAATGTAAAAGCAAACAAGCAACCAAAAAAAAAAAATCCAAATAAAATTGTCTGTGAGTGGAAGTGCTGTCGGCGGGTGGTGTTGCAGTCCTCTGGATTTTAAGAAGATACAACTTGCTATTTTTGCTGGCTTGAGTCCCCTCCTCTCACAAGGGCCTGGCAAGATCTTGATGGGTTTTTGGAACAGGCTATTGCACTTTTAAGGACCTCCCTTTCGCTTTCTTTTCCCCCCCGCTAAAGGCTATCTTAAAATCTCTTTGCTTTGATGCTTCAGGGGCCCTCTACTTTCCAGCCGCGCCTTACTCGCAAACTGTTCACGCTAAGCTGTCTGTGAACCAAACCTGTCCTTCAGCTGAAATAGCGTTTCCCACCCTTGTTTATGCTTATTTGTTTTTCAGCTCCAACAACATCCTCCTTTGGCTTTTGTTAAGCTAGATTAAATGGGGTAGGCTTTCCCAGTCTGCCCTGAAGCGAGAGACTCACGTCGTCCCTTTGTTTGGCTGCTGCTTATTCCTTGCAGCGCTTCCAGCTTGAGGTTTTTCTTAAATGTGGATGGCCAGAATTAAATTTAACAGAAGAGATGTCTGGGCGTCTTGTACAGTGGCACAGGTACTTCTCCCTCTGTGTCCTGAGATTGCTGTTACTTTCTTTGAAGTTGGTGCTAGCAGTCCAATAACCCAACATGACTGCTGTCTGGAAGCGGTTAACCGCTTTCAGCTCCAGTCTCCAAGAGAGCCAAGGATGAAGGCACTTAGCGCGTTTGGATGTTGTGTGAAGGACAGCAGTTAACTGAAGGATTGACACTGAAGGTAGAGCTCTTGCACTGAAGCCTGTGCTGAAACTGAGCTGGATCGCCCAAGTGGAGAGAGGTTTTTATCTCCGTTGATACAAGGAGCTGTTAATTAGCCAGTCAAGTGTGGGGGTGGCACCGTGTTTTAGCAAAGAGATGTTTGCGTTTTCAAGAAATGGAGGCAAGGCTGACTTGAATTACAAGGAACGCCTGGGCTTGTGGATGGGGGGGGAGACAGTGAGTTTCGATCTGGCTGCATCTCTGGTCACTTTCGAGGGGAGAGAGACTGATGGAGAGAGGTCACAGCGAGAGCGCTTCGCCAGGCAAGGTGGAGCTCTGATGAAACCTCGTGTCCGTCTGCATCACGTCTCCCAGCGGGCAACGTAGAATCCCATAAAATAAGAGGAAGTGGGCCTGAACATGGGGAGTCTGACAATTGCTGCTTCCCCACCCCACCACCCTTTAAGTTATACCCCATCAGGTAGTACAGCTACCTCAAGTGTTTTGATTTTTAAGTGCCTGTTACTTTGTACTGTTGAATTTTGGCGCGTTTCTTTGGCGGTGGTCTTCACGGCTGCCCAGTTCTACTGTGATGGTCTCACTGTTTCTGTGGGGCCTCTCCCCTCACTGCGGGTACTGCATGTGCATGAAGAAACAACACTTCTGGTCATACTTGTTAACTAAAGCATGAAATGAGACTGCTCTCGAGACTCATCCTTGAAAGACTACGTTAGTAACCTCTCTACATCTTTAAGAATTAATCCCTTAACACCATTCTCCCCGCTCTCACCTTTTTTTCCTAGCATTGCACATGCTTTTCAATGGTCCTGACTAATTTTTTTTTCAATAGTTCCTGATACATTGCTGAAGCTCCAGTAGCAAATAGATGCTGCGTTTCCTATGCAAAGAAAAGAAATGAAAACTAGTAATTCTGGCCTGATAACATTGACCTTTGGTAAATACTTACGAACATCATTAATTGCTCCAGCACGTCAAAGAATAAGCGTTGTCTAGTATTTTAATTCAAAATCCTGTTTCAGAAGGTTAGAAGGACTGAGCAGGAAGCAAATGGACTCTTCCGGAGAAGCTCAAGTCTTTGGTTTAGCCACAGGGCAGGCAAGGGCAATGAAAAGCAGCAGCCAGCATGTTGAAGCTTTCTTGCATAAATAAAAGTAGATTGGTCTCAGCGAGCACCACGTCGGCGCTTGGTATTTGCTTTTGTGATGAGCATATGCATAAGCATGAATTAATTTTTGGTGGATTCGGTATTGGGCAGACACCATATCAAGAGCTGCTGCTTTCAGAATGGCTCGACAAGAAAGTACAACTCAGTAAGGCAGGCTCTTTATTTGCCAAACAAAAATCTGTAAAGCCTGAGCGTGGACTAGTTCGACTCCAGCCTATTCAGGCAAGTGTACTTCGTACATGTGAAAAAGAAAAAGACAATTCAATAGCTGTCAGGTGAAGAAAAGTACCTGGTCTAAAAGAACATTTGCAGAAACCGCTCAACAGGGACTGAACTTTAGAGTGTTTGTTAAAATCAGAGCAATTAAAACTGTAGTAATATAATAGCTACTGAAGCAGTGACTAACCTCTGAGTTTGATAGTGAAATTACAAATCGACAGCAGTTAATTTGGATGATAATTTTTCATGTTCCTGCAAATCAACAAATAAGCCTGAAAATAAAATAAAAAATTTCACAACAGTCAAATAAGAGAGAATCATAGAATAGTTTGGGTTGGAAGGGACCTGTAAAGGTCACCTAGTCCAACCTCCCTGCAAAGAGCAGGGACATCTTCAACTAGATCAGGTTGCTCAGAGCCCTGTCCAGCCTGACCTTGAAGGTTTCTGGGAACGGGGCATCTACCACCTTTCTGGGCAACCTGTGCCAGTGTTTCACCACCCTCAGCATAAAAAAATTTTTTCCTTACATCTAGTCTAAATCTTCCCTGTTTTAACCGTTACCCCTTGTCCTATCGCAACAGGCTAAAAAGTTTGTCCCCATCTTTCTTGTAAGCCCCCTTTAAGTATTGAACAAACGTTTTAAGAGCTCTATTGTATGAAAAGAAAATTGGTGGCACAAGGTCTGTGCAGAACAACATATTCTTGCATATTTGAATCAATGCGTTCTAATTGTGTGCAGCCGTGACGAGTTTCACCGACAACAGCGCTTAGCACAAACCTAATTGTTTTGATGGATGAGATTAGAAACGGCTTTTAGTGAGGCGTGCCCTGGCTTTGGTTGCGTGAATTGTGGAAGAAATTACAAAGCAGTCTTTTTCTTTTTCATACTGGATGAACCAATAAGACATGCTTTATTTAGATGTTAGTTTCACCTTAGATGGACACGATTCACTTTAACTTCTCGTTCAAAATTTGAAGTAGAAATTAAAAAATAGATTGTTACATATTAATACCTACCAACAGGTTCAGTTTCTTTTTCAGTATGTACTATTTTGAATGGGATGGGCTCACTTGGAATTCTCAATTTTTACCTTTGTCTAGGATATTATCAAATTTTGGCTCGGCAAAGGAATCGATGGATTTAGTTTCAGCGCTGTTAGATTTCTTTTAGAAGCAACGCATCTACGGAATGAGCCTCAAGTGAACAAGTCCCAGAATCCAGTAACGTATATGTTCTGTCTTTGCTTTTTTCCTGGATTTCCCTCTGGGGCAACAGTGTTTGTTTCTACTCCTTTGGGTCTTAGTTATGGCTTTAGGAAGACAGAGTCAGTCGTGTCCTTTGGAAGGCAGGTGGCTCCTGGGCACTCCGCAGAAGGAGCACATACAAGGAAGAAGCCCTTGGGCTGAGGGTGTAGGTCAGTGAGATACCCGTAAGCAGGAGCGCTGTGGGTGGGAGGAGAATTGTCCATAGACCCTTCGTATTTCTGTTCTGACATAGTTGCTTTGACTTTTGTTTAAAATAATTTGCTTTTCAACTTATATTCTGAAAAGACCAGTCTTGTGATTTTAATGGTGGATTGGTTATCTTGGGGGAGCCCACTGCAGGAGGCAAGCTCAGAGCTCTTGCTCGCTTGGCATCCCATGGCAGTCACCAGCACGTATTTCTTCTATGTTGCTAGTAGGAATTGGAGTAAAACAAAACCCCTTCGTATTGGCAGTGTGTCACAGTGAGAAGTGGCCAGACACATTCAGAAGCAAGCACCCTGTTATTTATGCTGCTGGCTTCTGCTGAGGCAGCGAGCTGGGAGACGTTCCCAGATGGTGCCAGTACTAAGACGCTGTTCCCTTGCGGAGTTGGGGACCACGTAAAACTGGTCGGCTCCACAAGTATCGTTGCCTTTGTAAATTAGGACAATAATGTCCATCTTTCCAGCCTGGTGTGTGGGCGCAGTACCTGCTGCGCTCACTGTTCCAGATGGGCTCGGTTGGTTGGTTAGTGCTGTGGGTGGATTCTCCCTCTTGAAAGACGGGATCCAAACTCACCATCCCTCTGCTATCATATCTTCAGAGTTTCCCCAAGTGCAGTTCAGATCTGCGCTGCTAGTGTTGGGATGCTAAACTCATTCCAGCTAAAACTTATCTGGACTGGTGCATTGTCTCAGGAAAGGACAAGGAGGAATTTGTGGAGTTCTGAAATCTAAAACATTGGTCAACTAATGGGAAATGTTATGTTCTTCTTTAAGGAAAGTATCACAGCCTATTCCCAGCTCTACCATGACTACACGACCACACAAGTTGGTATGCACGATATCATCCGTAGCTTCCGTCAAACTATGAATCAGTTCAGCAGTGAACCTGGCCGATACAGGTAATCATCATTACAGCTAGTGATTGCCCTCTTGCAAGCAATAAAATGTTTTTTATTAACATAACATGCCATAAAAAGTTTTCTTCCTCAAATGCAAGTAGCGGTGCATAGGCTGTGCTATCTCTTCCCCAGTGCGTGAGGGAAAGGAAATAAGTTGGCCTTGGGATCTCTGCTGTATCTGTGGACTATATAAAAGCAAACAGAATGGGTGACCTTTCAGATCACAGAGGCACTATAATTAATCAGCCCTGTGGCTGATTTATTGTATAGTATTAATAACGCAGTTCATCTCGAATGTGGTCAGAGGTTGTTAAAATCACAGAATGGCTGAGTTTGGAAGGCACCTCTGGAGGTTACCTGGTCCAACTCCCCTGCTCATCAGGGTCACCTAGAGCCGGTTGCCAGGAATTTGTCCAGATGGCTTTTGAACATCTCCAAGAGTGGAGACTCCACAAGCTTCCTGGGCAACCTGTGCTAGGGCTTGGTCACCCTTACAGTGAAAAAGTTTCCTGACGTTCAGAGAAAACCTCCTGTATTTCAGTTTGTGTCCATTGCCTCTGGTCCTGGCACTGGGTACCGCTGAAACGAACCTGGCACCATCATCTTTACACTCTCCCTTCATGTATTTATATACATTGATGAGATCCCCCTGAGACACTTCTTCTCCAGGCTGAACAGTCCCAGCTCTCTCAGCCTTTCCTCACAGGAGAGATGCTCCAAGCCCTTAATGGTCTTAGTGGCTCTTTGCTGGACTCATTCCAGTATGTCGATGTCTCTCTCGTACTGGGGAGCCCAGAACTGGACACCACACTCCTGATATGGTCTCAACAGGGCAAGGATCACCTCCCTTGACGAGCTGGCAACATTCCTCCTAACGCAGCCCAGGATTGCGTTAGCTGCCTTTGCTGCAAGCACACATCGCTGGCTCATGTTCAATTTGGGAGACCCCCAGGTCCCATTCTGTAGAGGAAAGCTTGGAAACTGCTGGATGTGGATTCAGAAAGACAAGACTTCAGTCAGATACATATAGCCTTGTGTTTACTCTTGTAGATTTTTCTCCAGAAATTTCCAATTAATATTTCTCCTTGTCTGCTTGACCAAATATTGTTTCTCTGTGCTAATCTTTTTTGATGGGGAGGAGGGAAGCGAACAGAATTCTTAATGCTGTGTTATTTTATATGTATGTCCAATACCGTTCCTGGCTTCCTTCTGCTCTGTGCAAACCAAGAGTGAGCCAAAAGAATGTATTTGTGTACTTTGTAGATTTTTGGGTTCTGATGGTGATGAGAAGGAAGACATTGAAGCAACAATGATGTATTATGGAACCACTTTTATCCAAGAAGCAGATTTTCCCTTCAATTTCAACCTAATTAACATGAAAAATCTATCGGGCAACAGTATTTTTGAAGCTGTCAACTTGTGGATGAAAAACATGCCTGCAGGAAAATGGCCAAACTGGGTGGTAAGAGTTCTCGTCTGATTCCTTCAGGAAGGGCTTGTTCCTATAGGTGATTGAAACCTATAAGTGATAGTTTCTCTTACGGCGATAGAAACTTCTCCGCAGCCTCAAACACTGATTTCAGTGGGATCAGCAGCAGCCTGAGCCCACGGCTGAGCTGTAGTAGATACCCATGTGAAACTCTCAGCTGCTGTAGTCACAGTTGCTGGCACTGGCCAGATGCTGGCTCTCCTGCCCTTCAATAACAGTTAACAGCCTCTGTGCAAGGGTGACAGAAAGGAATTTACGATCATGCCTTTCCCTTGGTGTCTCCAGTGCAGTATGGGGCCTTGGCCTAGATCACTAGTGAGGACGGGGTTGGTACAAGTATCTTTGGCTGTAAGCTGACTCAGTGCAATGGATTCTGGAAACCTCCCAGGGCCAGGGGACAACAGAGCAGGCAGCCGCGGGCAATTAACTTAAAACCTTGCTGGTCTTTTCTAGGAATCATGTTTGGGATGTGCAGGAGACTTTTTGAAACCAAGCACCACCCTCACACAACAGAGAAAATGGCAGAAATCTGAGGGAACTGTAATGGGTGGAGGGTTGTTATTTGTCATCTCTCCTCGCTTCTGCCTCGTGCTGCTGGCAGGGCTTCTCTGCGCTAAATTATTTGGGTCAGCAGTTGGTACTGGTACCAAGATAAAAAAGATAACTGCCTTCACAGGCCTGGATGGAAAAGGAAAAAGAAAAAAAATAACTTACTACCTTGTTAAATTAGTTAATCAGTTTCACAAATGCATGGAATTTTATAATGTGTGTTTAACAGAATGACATTTTCTTCAGGTTGGAAGCCCTAATGCTGCTCGGATTTCATCTCGGATTGGGAAGGAGTACGTCAATGTTATAAACATGCTGCTTTTAACCCTCCCTGGTACTCCTGTAACTTACTATGGCGAAGAAATAGGCATGGAGAACATTGCATCAGAAAATGTAAGTGAACAGCATTATAAACTCTGATCCTGTTTTTGTTTAGTTCCAAGTAACAGAACTTTCAAAAATACAAGAACTCTTGTTTAGTAAACCAAACCCAGCCTTCCTGTTTAGATGGTTTTCAGTGTTTGGTGTTTCAGCAAAACCATAGGACAGCATGTGTAAATGGCCAGGCCAGAGACAAGGCCTTGATGTGTGTCTGAACTGCTAGACTGCTGTCATGGCCCTTGATTTCTGCCAGAGCAGTCTTGCATGGTTTGCAGCAGTTTTGCTTTGCTTCGCTTCAGCAGAAAGGGCAGCAAGTGCCAACACTGGGCCTGGGCTCCTGGTTAGGAGGGGTGTGTTGCAGTCACCTGAGGCAAGAGGAGCTGAGTTGCTATCTCCTTCCTCACACACAAGTACCCTAATCGCTCTGTCAAAGTCCATTATTTCCCGTCTGCTATTTAAAGAAAATCAGAGTTCATGAGAGACAGTCGCTACAGTCACCATCTCCTGCCGACTGCTTTGCTCTGACCACGCAAGGCACCTGTCTAAGCCACAGCCCTCTGCAATGTGCCCAAACTCTGCAGAAGGAAGGGATCTCCAGAAAGGGGTGGGGGTACTGACCAGGCCCTGCTTGGCATTGCCTGGTGGCAAGCAGGAGTGGCTTTTGTTTGTCACCCAGAGGTTTTTTTTTATTTGTCTTTTAGAGCCCTTTCTATAAAGGATTTAGGTACCTGATCCTTGGGAACCAAGTGTCTGGCTCACTCGATCATAGCTACGAGTAACACGTGATAGGGTGTTTGTGTTCGTTAGATTACAGAACTTTTCAGGAATAAGTTTATTCAAGGTCAGGGGATTAAAACAAAGTGTCTGTGCCTTTCGTGCTGTGCTGACCTGCGACACTTAAAAGTTTTCATGTTCAGCCCCTGTTATTTCTTGTCTCTTCTACGATCAAACCTGACTTCTGTTGTGTCTTGTTGCCCAAGATGTATGGGCATGACTGGAACAGCTCATGCCAAAAAGGGAACAGCTCAGCTCTGCCTCTTACAACCACTTTTGAGTACCATAAGAACATGGTCCTACGGCAGATGCTGTTTTCTCTGTGGAAAGCATCTGTTAGGGAATGAGACAGTCCCTGATGATGTTACCAATGGTGTTGGCAATCTTTGGGGAAGAGGAAAGGGGAAGAGGTACTTGAAGAAGCAGAGGATCGTCGCCAGGTTTGTCTGATTCAGATGTGAGGAAATGATTCCCTGATTTAAAAGGAAATCTCACTTCCTCTGAGAAACACCTAGGTCAAAATACCTCCAGCATTTTCTTCCTGCTGCTGATTACTGCTGACAGAATGATGCTCTTCAGAAAAGTGGCTTGCCCTTGGCTCCTTGGGGTCTACTCTCTTTTAGTGGCTACCCTGCAGCTCACGGCTTCGTAACAATGCAAAACCACTCTTCGTTCAGTCTGTAGAGGAAGAACCCCTGATTAATGGGTGTCTTAAAAAGACGGAGAGTATTTGCTCAGGGTATAGTTTTTAGTCCTGGCATTTGAAACACTTCAGGAGAAGCTGAAAGAGGTACAGAGAGGTACAGATGAAAGAGAGTGTTACTAG
>VYZM01000745.1:23465-46230 GCA_013398915.1 Dromas ardeola | reverse complement strand
CTTTTCAGAACATGCTAAAAGGAGAAACCCATTATTTATAATGTCACAAAGCAAAGTGACAATTTCTTTTGTTGAGCTGCTGTTCTGACAGATTGTATTGAAAAGTGCCCTTTATATGAAAAACAGTTTTCACGGAAAACAAACACTCAAAGTATGCGCAAAATATTTTATGCCCTCTTATATCATTAAATTTAAGTGTCAGATCTTTTGGCAAGCTCTTCAGTAACAATGAGGAAGCTCTTTCTGAATTTTTCTGAATTTTTCCAAGTAAGAACTTCAGGCTTTTTACGCTGACACTTTTTAATCAGCTAAAAGCTGGTTTTCAACAAAGTTTTTGCATTTGGAAATAATTTTATCTTTCTAACACAAACAATCCTGTCCAAATTGTACCCCTTGCAAACGTAAGCTGGAAGAGTTATAAGGTGAAAAATGTGATGGTTACAAAAGAACAGACACTGAACAGCATTTACCAGTTGTTTACTGTTATTTTAAGAGCATCTCTTCATTACCTCATATATTCACTCACTGCATGTCTAGACATTTTATCAGAATAACCTAGCTGTCAGTAGTAAACTTTTATCCAACCATCTGTTGCAAGGGGAGACAACTCTAGCAGAGTCATTTGGGAATTCCACATTTTACCCAGTGCTGCTGTATCCAGGAGACCATCCATTCTCCTCCAGTTCAGGAACTGTCTTGATTGGCGTTTTCTCTTCAGATTTGGAGCAGGTTTACATCCTCCTTATTAAATTTTAACTTAAACCAATACTGAAATGGTGATCATTTGGAAGACATAAGAACGTGCTATTCAAGGGATAACTTTTTAATATACTGATCGGAACAAGTAACTTCTTGGTAATGGCTCTGACACCACTCTATTTTCTAGGTGACCTTTCCAGAGAAATCCCCCATGCAGTGGGATAGCAAAGATAACGCTGGTTTTACAGAAGGCAACAGTAGCTGGTTACCTGTTAACTCTGACTACCAAAGTGTAAACGTTGAAGTAGGTACCTCTATGTGTGACTAACTCTTAATGGTCTAAAAATTATTTTAATGTATCTGTTTTGCTCTGACTTCTTTTGCTTAGTGGGGAATTGGTAGTGTAGCTAGTAAGAACAAACTCAAGGGAGGAAAATAAAAAGGCAGTGAATCCTAACAAATTGTACTGGAAAAGGAAATCCTTCACGAGCAGCGTGTCGACTTCATCTATATTCATTTAAGCAGAGCAATGGCAATTATAATGTAGATGACTGGCTCTTTAAAATATTAATAGGAGTTATTATTAAATTGAAATCTGGTGGTCTTTTCACTTCTGTTACTATAGAAAGCACTGGCCTTGTAACAAGAACTTAACAGACCATCTCTAACATAAGTAAATAAAAACTTTTTTCAAGGCGGTTGAGCAGCCAATCAAAGAGATTTTGCTGATTTACAGTGCTGAGCAGAACTGAAGACAGGAAAAAAAAAAATCAAAAAACCAGGAAAAATAAAACACTAACAAATGCTGTGACTACAGTAGATTAGATTCAATGAAAAAAAGTCAGTATCAAGCTTTGAATGGCTGTGGTTTCTCCTGAATAAACGGTACTGTGAGGACACTCCGGGAGGAAGAAATAGTGTCAGTGCTGGGGAAATTCTGTCCTGCCTGAAAACCTGTCTCTGCCACTCCACAAGTGCCAAGGAGGTGCATGAGAAAAAGCAGTTTTTCAGTGGAAATTGCAAATTTGAAGAGAGATAATTGTTAAACTGGAATTCTAATAGGTGTGTTCTTAGCAGGCTGCGTGGGTGCGAGAGGTAAGTAATGGTTCCTACCTTCAGTGCAAAGCCATGACCCTGTTAATGCTGCCTGTTGCAGATTCAGATGACCTGGTCCAACTCAACCCTGAACTTGTACAGAGAGCTAGCTTTACTTCGCAGCAACGAGCTACCCATTCACCGGGGCTGGATGTGCTACATCTGGAACGACAGCAACGTTTTTGTGTATGTGAGGGAACTGGATGGGTTAGACAGAGTCTTTATGATGGTTCTCAACTTTGGGCAGGAATCGACAACAGACCTGAAAGCTCTAGTTCCTGGCCTTCCATCTGAAGCTATTATAAGACTAAGTACTAATTTTGGCAATACTGGTAAAGCTGTCAATACTGAACTAATTAAAACTGAAACGGGAGAAGGCCTGGTCCTTGAATATAAAACAGCAAAGCCTGTTCATACTATGGAAGCTTTTCAAGGAAATTGTTTTGTGGCAGAAAAAGCTTGTTATTCCAGTGCCTTCAATTTACTCTACGTGAACTGTTAAGTGCAGGAGTAGAATAACCAAGCTTTCAGGTTAATTCAGAAAATGTTGGTTTTGGGGAAATGCTAAGAACTTTCCATTTTCTTTGGCTGTTAAAATTTCTTCTGTGTACAAAATAAAAGTCCTGAAAAAGAAAACAGATACCTAATTGTCTTGCATCTGTATTGGTGATGAAAAGGACAAAGTAGGGTATAAACTCTCCCTTAGGGTCTGTGGAGAAGAAAACTAAACCTGTCCTAAAAACCTGTCTTGTTTAAGTGTGTGTTTGGCTGTGAGGCAAGAGAACAATTGCTGTCTGGGTGCTGCCCCTTACAGTTGCTTGTCATTAAGAGCTCCTGTGGAATCCAAAGCCTGTGGCAGTTCACAGGAATTTTTTAGAAGTATGTAGATTTGTAAAACTTACTCTAAAGGGGCGGCCCTCTATTTCTTAAAATAAGTAAAAGCAAGCAAGACTAACATATAAAGTTGTGATGGCTTACCTCGTCTCTCAACTCCAACAGCTCTGATTATGGAATCATAGAATGGTTACAGTTGGCAGGGACCGTAAAGATCATCTAGTTCCAAACCCCTGCCATGGGCAGGGACACCTCCCACTAGACCAGGTTGTTCCTCAAAGTTAAAAAAATATAGCTATTATGTCTAATTCTACACTCAGAACTGTATTTCAAATTGATTCTCCCTCCCCACCCCCGACACTGAGTTGTAATACACTTGCATTCTCTAATTTCTTTTTCTACCCAAGGTTGAGGTGAGGCATGCGTTAGCTCAGAGAAACTGAAAACACTTTCAGTTTTTCAACTGAAAGAACTCTACTGAATGTCACACTTGTTCACATGCTTTGATTCGCATTTGGTGCACCTACAGTGGCTTGTGTGACACAAAGGAAGGATAAGCGTTTGACTTGGTGCAGTCTGGTTTGGACACAAAAGTGATTTGGGGGATTCTGTTTTGGTTTGAGGACCACATCGTGGCCATACACTGGCCACACATTTTCCACCAACTGCTTGTACCTGTTGCTGGCCCGAGGTGCGCACCGCACATCTATCTTAACGAGCAATGTGTAGCAGTTCTGTGCCTTGCTCAGAGGGCAGCTAAGCAATGAATCAGGCTGCTTTGGTGGGGGCATTCTTTTTGTTTTATCCTCTGGAGAGACTCTGGCATCTCCTTCTGGGGCATCCATCTTGTCTTCTGCAGGGACTTTGGCACCTCCTTTTTAGGATTACCATGCTAGTTAAGGTAACTACAAGATTTTGAATCTACTTAAGTGAAAGAGTTCTTCTAAAATTCATGTTCTTGAGAGTCCGTTTCTTCTTTGCGGTTTGTTCGATCCCACCGTATGACCAGTACACTACTGCTGCTGTGTAGCCAGGAAGGGCAATAGTCATTGTCACCTGTGTAGGAGGATTAGTTTCAGAAGACCCTAGTGAGACTTTTAAATCAAATACCTCTTGGGAGTTTTACTGCCTTGCGTAAAATGTGGTCTTGGAAGAGAGGTCTTAGACTGCAGAGGCTGCCCGTACAAAGCGCGTGTCTTCACATGTTAAGTTTTAAGCACCAACTGTTGCGCTTCCGCTCCACGTGTATAGTGCTGCACTGCCTGCTTATGTGAACGCAACTGTACGGAACAAAGTGATTAATTCAGGCGGCTACTTCTGTACTATCTGGCAGTGGAGAAATCCAGCTCTTGGTTTGTATGTTTATAAGACAATGCCACGCCCAGCTTTGACTTTCTTGTCTGCTTATGCAGGGATGCCAGAGGAGGGATCCTCTGGAGAAGGCGTTTACTTTTCATATAAATAAAAATCTGACCCGAAGTTCTTCAGGCAGTCAATGTGTTTATTAGCTATTTGCAGGATTTCATCTGATGTTGGAGATGGCATACTTCCTCAAGTTCTTTGTTCAGAAAAGCAAGGTGTCTTGCAACCTAAAATAACGAAAATATTTTATTACAAAATAAGAAAAATTCCTTGCACTATAAACATTCAGGTTCTTGCACAGTTATTCTAATCTTCATTTCCCTTACTAATGCTAAGCAATACCTTGCCCTACGACAAGGCTTTTCCTGAAAGAATTCATTTGGGGAATAACTACCACAACAGCCAAATAACACTTGCTAGGATTTGTTAAAATTAACAGTAACAAAATTTGTATCCAACTGTGATAGTCTGAGACATCAGTAACAATATGTCAGGTCTTGGCAGTATTTTGCTTTTAGCATCACACTTGTACAAAGTGCAAAATGTTGAAACCTAATTGTAATAGCGTCCTTTGATAGTACAGATCACGCATTTCAAAATGTAAAGATCAAACCCAACATATATGTTTTACTCATGAGGAAGATGGAAGTAAATAGCCAGTATGACAATTTTAAGCACTTAATACTTCACAGTACAAGACTTTTCCTGCTGAAACAACGTTTTGCACAACTTCGAACGTTTCATTCAAAGCTCTCAGCACATTACAGTGGGAGTTTAATACTATTTTGAGGTTTAAGGCACAATGAGGTTCAATAACCTGGATTTGTCACTGGCTCTTTTATATATATATAAAAATATATAAAGATATATACATATATCATTTTGTATATATAGAAAATCCTTTATTTATATAAAGCTAGCAGTTGCACAATGTATAAAAGGCTACAAGAGCAACCTTAATTTCAGCAGGTGGTTGTGTTTTTTTTTCTTTTAATACTTCAAATGTACATTCAGTGACTGCATGAACTCCTGAGGCTGAAGTATCAATCGAGGGCACCACCTCCCTCCATCCTGTTACGGAACATAACAGGGAACATACCTCATTCAGCGAATCCTCCCAAGATGAATCACAATGACTGCCACTTGCCTGGATGTCTAAGATGATATTAGGGATCCAATTTCCTGGAACAATGAAGCTTGTGATCACTTGACATTGAATGAACAAGGGAAAAGGTAAGTGGGGATATGAGTTGTTTAGGGATAGATAATTCTGCCTTCTGTACTGACAGAATTTCTGTTGTTCCTTAAGAAAAATGAACGAATCAGCGGCTTACTGGATGGACTATTTGTATGTCTATTAACTACAGATTTGAAAAATGTTTATATATTTTGCACGTTTGTTCTCTGGTCTTTTTGGAAAGATGTGCTTTTTTTTCTTTCTGAGCAAGACCGCAACAGCAATTGCAGCATCTGCTATCCCTTCTCAACCACTGCAGTTGTGCCGCTAGCACAGAAAGGGGCATAATGAAATTTAGAAAAGCTAATTCAAGATCTATTTTGGTACTGATGGTAAAAGCCTCTCCCCAGATTAGATGGTACTAGAAAATAATAAGGCTTGAATGTGCTTTTTCCTGGAAACAGTCCCAAAGCTAGTGCTAAGTTTCAGGTATAAAAGCGCCTTGGCATTGTTGTCATTCAAACTTGGACTAACACCTGCAGTTTTAGCAAACTGGGAAAAGCAGGTTTTTATACAGCAGCAAAAATAAGGTTTTTATCCATGTGTTGTTGAGAACTGCAGCCCGAACGTATCCATAGCTGGACTAAACACTATGGGTTCAGCTAGCCCTCTCCAACAGTCGCCATATGTTGAGGCCTAGGAAAGACTGAGCCCAACTCATATTCTCCCACTCTTCGGTTTTTTTCATCTCAGAGGGTTTTCTGAGCCTGTTGTGGTTTGTCACTACTAATATTTAACACATGGGTTTAACTATTTTCAGGCAGATTTAAAATACAGAGATACCTGGTCCCTTCTTTATCGATTTGTCAGTATGACTGCACATCTCATCCTTGCAGATAATGGAAATTACTTCAGAGCTTTAGATACTGGACCATATTGTACAAATAAATGCATTTAAGGAGGAGTCAATCTCTATGATGTTTAATTATATGACTGCTAATATTCTGGTTTAGTTGTATCTGTAATAGTCTTACCTTTCTTACTTGTTTTGCTGGCATGCTCTAGCACAGCCTTTCTAAGTTTCTGAACATATCGTAAAACTCCCGCTAGTGGTATCCGTTGATCATTTTCATATGCCGTGATAAAAACTGAAGGGTAACACTGAGATTAAAAACCAAAACCAGTTAAATACTTGAAAACTGCTTTTTCTCATAAAGTGAGTAACAAATTCTTCTGCATTTATCTTATTGTACTACTACTTATGGTTTATCTGAAAGCACATCTATTACATAATTACCTGCTCTTAAAAAAGCACTTATCACTAAACTGCAAAAACTATTTTGGTATGAAAAATTACTTCATATTAGGGGATCATCTACTGCAAAATGTAATCAAAAGCATCCTCTACCTGCTGGTAAAGGTCTGATACATGCCTGCTTGCTGATTATTACAAAAGGGGAGTAATAATCATGGAATGATTCACCTTAGAACAGTAGTTGGGGTCTACTTTTGCAATCTTTCTACGCATAAAAAGTAGTTGGTTTTACATAGTTAGATTTTACTTAATGAACTTATGCAATACAGCTAACACATTGCTTCAAATAAAGAAAGATTTCCTCTGAGATGACAATGTCAAAGCTGTAGCTCCTTTCCCATTTCATTGTTTGCCTCTGAAAAGGAGGCACTATTTAACCAGTGGAAAATACCTCCTTCCTTCTGTGACAAACTCTGCAAAACCCAGTAGAACAACAGAAACTCCCCACAAAAGGAGACAGTATTTCATGTGTTGAGGTTTGTTATACAATAGAATAATCTATTACTTCCTGGCAGTCCTATAACAAAAACAGGTTTTGAAATCTATTGATTATTTAAGAGAAGGTGTTTGGTTAACTTCAGTAGTCACTTTTGACTCTAAATATTGCCAAGATTATTACTGAAATAGTTTATATTTGTATTGATGATTCATTTTAACACAAAGCAGCAGCTAAGACAATTCTAAAATACCAAGGTTTAAAGCACTGAAAAGGTAAAATAGACTTTTTTTAATTCCAGTTATGCGCTTTTTGTTTTCTTATAAACTGCTACACTTTATGACTGTAGTATTCCACACAGAAAGCGTAGTTTTACCTGTGTCTTAATATTCTGGTATGGACAATAGCTTTTGATGTACTTCATGCATTTTTCATCTGCTAATGGATTTCCCCATTCTTCCTGTTCTTCAATTGTCAGTGGGAGATGAGTTTTCATCATAGTATTTAGAACATCTACGAAAGGAGCCTTAGAAGTTGTGATTAAAAAAAAAAAAAAAGTTGGCAGAGAGGACACAGGACCTCAAACGCCTAGGTCAAAGTTTTCTCAAATAAATGAGGAAAGTGAATTCTGAATTGGAATGTTTCCAATTCTGAAACCGGTAGAATGAAACAGAAAATACAGTTTAATGTCATAATCCATCAAAGGTCTGCCGCACCTCACCTGTAAAACCACGGCTCTGATAAGTTCCGGATCAGTGTTGCAGAGGGCTCCTGCAAGAACTCCTCCAGCACTGGCAGCTGCTAGTGCTGTGTATTTTGGCTGAGAAAATCCGAGTTCGTGCAGCAGCATGATGCAAGCCTTAAGGTCATGGAGACCTTTGAGTTTATTATGCTGACATCCATCTTTGTGCCAGCTAAGGCCTAGCTCTCCTCCACCCCTGAAATTTAAAGCAATTCAAGTTGGAGTCTCTTTGGAAAACGTTACACGGCAAAGCTTCAGATAATGAAAGGCCAGCAGCAGCCACAGGATTGCAAAACCATAGTTTGCCTTCCCAATTCACGTTTCTTTTCTCTGTTCTTGTTTTTACCCTCCTTTATGGCTAAAATACGCAACATGCAAATAAAAAAATGTGTGCATGGTGACCCGTGAAAATCCGAACTGTGCCCTAGTGTGCTTGTGTCCTGGAACTCACAGGAAAAGCACCACTTTAGGAAATGACACCGTCATTGTAGGCAATACAAAACCAGACACTAATACTATCTTTTTATACAGGAAACTATTAAATTATCTAAAACATTTTCAATACTTATATCACTAACGCTACCTGGTCTAGTGGGAGGTGTCCCTGCCCATGGCAGGGGGTTGGAACTAGATGATCTTGAAGGTCCCTTCCAACCCAAACCATTCTGTGATTTATGTAAAACAGTAAACTAGCATGTCTTAGCTCCACACTGAGACTCTAAGGATTTGTCTTCTGCGTAGCTTAGATTTTGAGACTGTTACAAAGGTGTTTTGGTTTTTTTTTTCTAGTTTGTGGATTTTAAATACTACTTGCAATGTTATATTTTGTACTACAGAATTTAAAAATTTATTTATTTTCCTTTCTCCGCAACCGCAATTTTGGTTCTAAGTCATCTGAAGTTTCCTTATTCAGCTTTAAAGTTTAAAAATAATTAACTGATTAGTCTGCCAGAATTCTTCATCTTTGGATGACGAATCCACCTTCATCTAGGACTGACTTGCATCTTAAGATACTTAGAGGGGTGGGAGGAAAAACAGCACAATGTTTGCCGCTGAATATAGCAGGCTGGATATATTTGTATGCTGAATTTGTTTTGGAACTGGTATTTCAAACAATTGCTCATTCTCCTCTTTCCTTTCCCTCCCTAAAGTGATTCTTTTGTTATCTTCTTTACCTACTGAATTATTATCTCCATGAAAACGTGAAGCCTATTGTACATACTGGTTCTATAAAACTAGTAGATTTGTAGCCAAACTGGAGACAAAGGATTTAGCCAATAAAAGAACAAGGGATGCAGGTTAAATGCTTAGTTGTTGCTGTAGAAGGCAAATGGCTTTCAGAAGATGCAGACTGAACATTAGTACACAATCTCCTCGGAAAGAAAGGGAGGTAGCATGTCATTGCAATTTGAACATGTTATCAAAATTTTTCTTGAGTAAGGATGAGACAAGAAGTAATAAGGCTTCAGAAGACTAAAAGTCGCATACAACCATCCTGTTGATTTAAGAAACCTAAATACAGTATGTGGTTTTAAAAGTATAATTTTTTTTCTGAGGTAAATTTGGTTTTTTGTTAAAAAATACTTTAAAAAAATCTAAAAAGAGATGGAAGTGCAAAGCATGAAGAATTAGGTATAGCTACGTGAAAAGAGTATTTCTGTTCCTCTTCAGTTGCACATCAAGAAATATCTTGATATCCCAGAGATTAAAATCTTAATTCCATTTTATATTTGACTTACCTAACATGGCAATATGCTAATATCCACCCCTCTTCAATTAACATCAGCTTCTCTTCTTTAAAGCTCATGTTCAAATCTATGCCATAAGCTCCATATACATGAATTAGAAGTGGTTTCCTGTGTAGCTCTTTAGAATTCATATTATGAAAAACTGTAATTGGCACCAAAGTTTCATCCTGGAAATGAAGGAGTATTTTACAATAAAGGACATTTCAGAAATCTCAATGACACATGGCAATGAAAACTTCAATTATTTATTTTAAAATGTGTTTTTTTGATTACAGTAATTTTTTTTCACTTAGAACGTACAAAGCACTCTTGAAAAATAAAGCGAGAGACTGAACCTCTGCTGTGTAGGCTTATGGATGCAGAGTATAAAATTCATTTAAGTGCAACACCTGAGGAGCTTTTAAACTACCCAAGCACCCAAGTCTTCCTTCCCCCTTTAACACCGAGAATATCTATTATTAACAAAATAGTTTACCACTTACTGCAGCACAAACTCTTTATTAACATCTCCAGTTTTTTAAACTTAGGCTGTTTAAACTTTCCTTTCTTGATCTATACTGTGCAGCTGGTTGTGGGGTGCTCTTTTCAACAGCTGGCATCTTTTTCATTTCCCATGGAGAGTATGATACCACACATCAACTAGCAATTCTAAGTTACGCTCTACCAAGATTCTTGACTCATCGTGTACTGTTATCTCCTCTAGCATTCCCAGGTTAATGGGGAAAAAAAAAAAAATCTTATCAGGACTTTTTCTTGTTCTTCTCTATAGCACTGAAGAAAACACCCACTGTTTAGTAACTAGAGCACCAACTGCTCTTTACATTTTTTTAATCTCTATTCCTTGCCAAATGCATTTTCTTTAAATGGGTAGGGAGGAAGGGGAGAATAAAGAGAATGGGAAAAGGACTGAAAAATCTTACCTTGCTTTTAGCTAGTAAACGTGTAGTGTGACAATTCGTAATAATTGGTACCTCTTGCACAGCTTGTTCAATGAGATTATTTTCTTTAAATGAATATGCAAAACGCTTAGGGGGGTGTACTGGGGAGGTGAGCTGAAAATAGCAAGTGCTGGTGGTATGTTCAGGATGAGATTCCAATTCAAATTCACAGGCCCATGTAGGTAGCTGAGAAAACACAGTATTTCAAGTGAGACCCTTACACGCTTCTGTGAATTTTGCCTAGTGTGTCCTTCAGAGGAAAAGATTTTGAATGTCAAGCTAATTATCTTCAGCTTGTATGTAGCACAATCTGTATTTCTTTTAAATTCAGTAATGAAACAGTCAAAAAATGAAAGACTTCGGCAAACTTTTCCCCTAAGGCCACTGGAGAAAGTTTAACAATGAAATAAAAAAGAAAAAGAAATCCAAATTCAGTTTAAAATGGGCACTAGTGCAGATTTTGTTTTTAAATTAAAACATTCTTTGAAATGATTCTGCATTGTTTTTATTTTTTAGATCATGTTTCCCCTCTGATTTCCAGTCCTACTTCAGCATGTTACACAGCCAAGTCCATGTCAGTTGTTAAGCTTTTGCTGTGAGTTAGCTCAGTAATGCTAAGCCACTGAAAACCCCTGCCTCTTAACTTTGTTCCTAGTGCCAGCCATTGTGAAGAACAAAACCTTTTCCTGGCACATTCACCCTCAGACACTTACTGCTATTATATTTAAGATTTTTAACACTGCTAAGAATAAAAGAAATCACGATTCATTCTTTGAGAGCAGCAGGGACATAGTCAAGCCCTCTGCCAGGCCACTACTTACTTGGGTTAGATTGCTAGAGACTTCTGAAATGGCAGCAAAAGTCCAAGTTCTCCAGAGTAACTGCAGACCCTTTCTGAATAAACTACGACCATTTTCAAAAATTAAGGGTTCAGAGACCGTACAGTGTACTTTGTTGAAAACCTTTTTCTGTAGCAGTTGTATAGAATGCAGCATTGGTGGCTTGTCGCAATAAACTTGCGAATAGTTTGGATATTGTATTTTTCAGGCAAACAAATCAATTAGATATTTTATCTGAATGGTCTAAAGAAATGATGGTTTTGAATTGAGTCCCTTTGTTTTTAATCCACAAGTATTTAGCAACAACTAGAGAAGGGAAGAAATACTTTGCACAAATTGTACTGCAGTATTAACTCTTCCCATCTATTATGGGACAGTGTTCATACTTGTCTTCTGTATGTTCTGATCTCTCTTCTGTGGGAGGACCAGGCTTATTTCCTTTATTACACTGATGAGTATAACCAAAAATAGGCCCAGTAAAACTGAGTGTTTAGGGAATCAAGTCCTATTTGACATTAGAAGTCAACTGTATTGTAAAGAGTTTGACTGTAATAAGTTGAAGAAAGAACTCGCTCATAGGATGGCTGCTCTCTTTCTAAGTGCTGCAATAAGCCACCACGTGAAAGCCTGGAGAACAGCCCCAGGTAATACAACTGGTCATAATGACAAATTTGGCAATATTATAGTTTCCAAACCACTTCTAATATTGGAATTTATCTTTGCTTTCGTTATAATGTTACGTTAAAAAAAAAAAAAAATAGTGCTGGAAAAATATTATGCTGCTTTAAGCCAAGCTAAAACATACCTTTATTGACTGAACTGAATGTGAAACAAAAGACATCACATTTAAGTAAAGATGACCAGCATTCTTCAGGAACATAATACAGTGATCACTGAACATCTCCAAGTCTACTAGTTTGGTTTTCTTTTCCAGTGCATAAACTAACTGCCAGTTCTCCATGCCACTAGAAGCAACTGGTGCCTTCATCAACTATAAAAACAAAAAACAACCTTGCATTACCAACATGTAATAAGAGTTACAAATGAGATGTACAGACATACAGGTGATCTCATGCAACATTTTTATAGCAAAAAGTTATTAGTTTGTATTGCGGGGGGCGTTGCCTGACTAAAACTGGTGGTTTTTAAACTCTCTTTCCGTGGGCAGAATGGAAGAACAATTCAGTAACATTTGGAAATATAAGTTCAATCCTCATAGATTATTCTATAGAAGATTTTCAGTTAAGTGCTTTCAGCGTGGCCAGCAGAACTGTAGGTGGTATAATTATATAGACTGAGATCACCAACTTAAATTTTAATATAGGGGAAATGACTGTTAAAGCATACTCAAGAAATGCAACATTTCTTGATGTTGCCAAAGGAGTTAGAATCAAATTAGCATGCTACAGGTGAGACTCCATGTACTACTATCAGTCTTTCAATCCATGCAGCGCTCTATGTAATTCTCTTAAATTATTTCAGTAAGCTGTGAAGCACAGAACTAAAAGCCAGCCTTACTATTTCTATATGATCTGCAACAGGTAACTGAATCCTCTGAATCTTGTTATCAGTTAAAATTACCTTATATTCCGCAGGTTCTCCATATGTAGTAAGAATATATAATTCATCATTTCTGTGCTCAATATGGTAAATGAGCCCTTTTGTTCGTGCTTGTACAAGAGCAGGTAACTTAAAAGGATGTCTACAGTCAACCAGCCAAACTTCTGAGGTTGTCTTGCTGTTGCTGTTGATAGTGAGAAAACGTCTATCTTTTGTGCAATAAATGTCCACAAAGAATCTATAAGGAATAATTAAAAAAAAAAAAAGCTTAAACTTGATTACTATTTTAAAACTACATTGGTTGTTTCAGAATCATGGTCTTTCACCTGCAAAGTAAGAAACAGCGTGCCTGTAAGCAGGCTGGAGAAATTCCAGACTACTTGGTTCCCAAACCCACTCCTGTTGCATTTATCCTGGGATTCAAAAACCCGCAATCTTGTGTGTGGAACCTGAAATCTGCAAGGAAAGCAGTTCAGTTGTTGCCCAATTGAATTCAGGTTTTTGCACCACTGAGACAGACTGGAAGCTCACTGATGTATATAGGCTTTAAAATTCAGGCAAAATGTTGACCTTTTTATTGAACTCGTAACCCTATTTAAAAAAAAAGAAAGTAGTAACGGATAATTAAATTGAAATTAATAAAGGACATCATGTGGGAACAGCAATAAAAGGAAAGTAGAAGCTATTATAAAGATAAATTGATAAAAAGCCTAAGTGCTACTGACTTAACTTCGTCTGAAGGAAGACAAAAAAGACTATTTTTTAAAAAAAGTAGAGAGGCCTACTATGAGGCCCACTGAGGACAGTGTTGCAGTGATAAAGCTGGAAACTAGGAACTCGTTTCGGAACTATCTAAGAAACTAGGAACCACCTACTGGTTTTAAATGCTTCTAAAAAGCAGAAGCAGAAAACAGAACGATAACCAGTGGCTGGATGCTAATATTAGACAAGTTCAGGCTGATATTCAGATTCAAACTTCTATGAGTCATCCTAATTAATTGGAATGTCACATCTTGGGACAGAGCAGTTTCTTTGCCATTTTGAATCTTTAAGACTGGATGTCTCTAAAGGCAAAACTGTCCAACACAAAGATCCAGAAGATTTCATCAAGAAATTGCAGGGTTGAGTATTGTAATCTGCATTATACAGAATAGCTACATGACTGCAATAATGATCCCTCTAGACTTCAAAATATTTGACTGGTGAAGGAAAGGATGCTTTAGATAGCATTTTCGGTGCCTTTAATTATTTGCAGGTGGAGGAACTCGAATTTTTTTTTTGGTACTATTGTTTTTTTCTAATTGCACCCTCTTGACATCTTAGGAGGACAGACACAGGGGGGGATCTAAAGTCGGCAAGGAATCAGCCTCCTGCCTCTCTAATACACACGAATTTGGCAAGACTGCGGCACTGCATTCAGCAGAGATTCCAACGGTTCAGCTCTGCTGACCTTACCTCTAAGTGAGTCAAGCTGAAATGCACGTCGTACTTCTCCCCAAAGACTCTGATCTTGATATTACAATTTTTTTTTTATTTTTAGCTTTTTTTTTTTTAAGGAAGTTGAGAAATTTTCAGCTTCTAAAAAAAAATATTTATATTTGATTGCACCTAAAAGAGCTGCTTGGATGTAGAATGGAACTGCTCAATGGCAATACAAAAGAATGTCCTGCCATCTCCAATGAACAAGTGAGTTCTGCTATGAGCTGCAATAGCACGTGAACTTTTAGAGTAAGTTTCTAGTAGATTTACTGTAATGACTATGACCTTCAGAATTATGCCAACAGTTTCCCTGTGGGGGAGTGTCAGGTCAGTGCAACTTGATTTTCCAAAAGTACGCATCAAATGCAGTTGGAACAAAAGGATCTTATTTACTCCATCTCAATTGAGGATTTTTTCCTTTTTTTTTTTTTAGATGAAAGTGTAATTGAAATTTCTTTACTCAGTATGTAACTTGAATTAAGAATAATCACAAACACTTATGGAATGCTGTGTAAAACTACAACATGCTACCTGGCTGAAAAAACTAGTTCTGCACTCAATTTAGCAAGAGCCTTCTTGTCTTCCTAAACCCCTGCTTAAAGAAAGGTTATTGAGAGGGTATTCAGTCAACAATAGTTCTGTCTCTGGGAATGCTGTAATGATTTTGCTCATCCATTACCCAGAGCAAGGATTAGCCTGAACTTCTGTGTTTTTTAAAAGATGTATCAGACATCAATAGCAGAGAAAACAAAATGAAATCCACAGTCTGATTTATCCTGTATGAAACTGTCACACATTCATTAAAGGACACCCTGACCTGAGACTGACCTTGACATTTATAAACTCAGCTGAACTCGTGAGGTAAGAGAGGAAAGTTAAATCGCTGTTGATCACATATCAAGAGGAGAACAGAGCACATTCTCAGACTGCATAAGGCACTACTGACAGCAGAACACAACTTAAAAATGCCTTTTACCATTTGGAATACGGTATGGAAGAACTTGTTTTCCAAACCAATTATATTTTGTTATAAAAGACTCTAGAATATGTAAAGGACTTGTTATGTTTTAGGTATTACCTTGCATCTTGTTCTGTATAAACTAACTCAGTATGTTTCTGATAAGTGAAAGTGGTCATAAACACATTCTGGCATTTAAGGTTCTTCTGACTTGTGTAATACAGAACGTCATTTGCAGCCCATTCTGGAAAAAAAGACAAATGCATTTCAAATTCGGAACAGCATATACTATAACTGAGAGAAAACGGAGCTCCACAAACACTGGACCCAATGCTAAAAAAGGTGGGTTACAGCTAACATGGAACTGAGGACAGCAGTTCTCCATGCCAGAGGCTGGGATGTAGGCCTGTGGGGTAAGCCACAAAAAGATTTTTTTCCATGCTATCTCTGAAACTCACAGAACAAGAATCTAGTAATATATTAAAAAAAAAAAAAAAAAGAGGCAGAGGATAATGTTCCAGGGCCCAGGAGGAGGAAGCTCTTGACCCTGTGGGGGCTCTGGAGGTAACAGGAAAATAGAAGATGTTTGACTGTTTAAAACTGAGCAGAGAAACAGAGGTTTACTGGAGTCAGCAAGATAATAAAAGAGGGTATGAGCTCTGCACCACTGCATGTGACTGCATGCAAACTGTTTAGAGAAAAGAGATGATGCGCGTGCCCCATGGGTACAGTTGAGATAGAAATTCTCCAGTTTTCTATGCTTGTATATGTGTTCACCAACGTTAGAAACATTTAAAAACAGGAACCTTCCTATTCTGAAGTTTAGTAATCTGACAGATCTGGATAAATTACTGCTATCTCTGCTGCTCCTATAGCCACCAGAATGATGTTTGATACGTAAGCTTTAAAAAGTTACCGTATGCTGTGTTATGCATAAATACTAATTTTCAGTACAAAACCCAATGTGGCTCTGAAGTGCACAGATAGCTGAGGGTTCACTATGAAGACAAGCCTTTAGACGGGAAATCTAAGTTTTTCCATAGCCTAGCATTTAAAAACCCACAGATACAAATTTTCAAGAACTTTCATTTGTCTGCCTGCTATTGCATATCATACAATGTAAGCATACACTTCACAAGTTGTCATAAGACCTAATTCTCTTGCCCACCCCAGTACCTCACTTAACCTGAGTAAGGCTACAAAATGGGTGTAATATCTACCATTCTGACAGTCTTTTTTTTGTACTCTTACTGTCTGTCATAATCTGTCACACCTACGTAGGCAACAGGGAGTTGGTTTCTTATACGTACTGATTCTTCCAGACAAACAGATGTTCAAACCAAGTATAGTGAAAAATGTCACTGGCAAATTTGCAGGCCTGGTTTTCAACAGGCATTATAAGCTTCAATTGTGCAAACATTAAATTCTTGCTACTCTTCATTTTTGTAACTGGGCAGTTTTACCTAGAGTTTTAAATTTTTGTCCTGCCCAAGCAAACTGCTTACTGCACTATATATACTAGATGACATCTAACAATATAATCCAAGATGTGAAACACTGTATGCACACTACTGCACACTTTTTGCTATATTCTTTACCATACTATAAGAAAAAGAATCCCACTCATTTCAGTTTATCTCTGCTTATTTTAACAGCACTGCAAAGCTCTGTAATCTATTTTGAAAGAATTGACTTATGGCCTGACTGATGACTTTGGGCTCTGAATTGTGACCCACATCCTACAGTCCAGCTGAAATTCCAGACAATACTTAGTAGTAGGCAGCACTTGCACGCTTTTCAGCAAAGGTAAGTGCTTACAGCTATCAGTGACTTTGGTTGTAGCTGTAAGGGTTTAATAACTGTAACATTTCTCAACAAGATCTTTATACTGCAAACAGTCATGTCGGTAATTTTTTTAAAAAGCATATTGAATTAAATAAAAAGAATAATATGTATGACTGTTCAAACATGTATAAATGCTTACTTTTACAGTGAAGGAAAACTTGTATCATGAAAGCAGTCACTTTCGTCCACATCAGATAACTTGCAATTGTGCATTGTGGAAGAAATCATAAACAAGAAACAATTCAACAGCTATACCGATTAAATCTAAAAATGTTGCTTATTTCTTGTGAATATTTTAATATCACTTGTAGACTAAAAAAACGTGCTGAAAGCTGGTGTGATCCACAGCATATTTATAAACAACTTACCAAAACTAAATACACTTGGAATTACTTTTTCCACAGCAGGAAAATGACCGAGTTTCATAATAACGCAGGTTGCCTCTTCAAAATTTTCACTTTTTAAGCTGATTGCCATGTATCTCTGATCTGGTGAAATTCTGATCCGTTGAATAAAGGCATCAGAAAAGCCAAGATCTTCGGTACTGAATAAAATGTCAACACTTCCTTCATCTACAACGTTAAAAAAAAAAAAAGAGAGATAGCAAAAAAATCCTGTAATTAAGGCACTGTCAAAAGTAACAGTGGTTGTTAATGCCTGCAATATTCACAAGTATAGTGCTGGAATTTATTAACACTAAATATTTGTCATGAAAGATACTTGCAAATATACTCTGTAAAAATAAACAAAAAGTTACAGTTCCAGGGGAAAAAAAGTCTTGGCATTATTATTAAAAATATTCTAAAAGTGTAGATCTTAGCTACTAGTAAATGTACTAAATTTTAAAGTTCAGATAACTAAGCACAGTTGCTTTTACTAAATGCAAATAGTAAACTTTTTTTTTTCCACCCCTCAGGAACAAAAAAGCATGAATGTGCCTTTCCTTTTTCAAAATGTTAAGTTAGGGCTCTGAAAAGAATGGAGTTCTCTTTTTCCTCTCCAGAAACTGGCCTTAGTATCAATGTATACTCTTCCCTAACTCTCTTCACCTCACCTTTTCAGATTCAGGATTCTAGAACTATTAATCAATCATTAAAGAATTTTGTAAAAGTATTTTTAGCTTAGTTATTTTAAGAAAGAGAGCAATTAAGCTTTAATGTAAGAAAAGTACACTAAGTGATACAACATTTTTAACAATCGTACCATGTTAGGAAGAGAAATCCCTTACCGTCATCTGCTTTTGAAAGAAATATGCAGCCATTCTCTTCAAAGTACACATTCTCTCCAAACCTGATCTGTTCAATACAAACCAAACATGTTTCAAGTCCAGCATCTAGTTAGACTATTTCCTTAGAATCTCTATGTTCAATCATTGTTCTGTACAAGACAATTTTAACATACACAAATGACAGAACAGCACGTATATTTGATACTGTAGGAGGAATTGCACGCATCAGAAAGGTTCTTTCAAAGTTAGGCTACTTAAGCTACCTATACTTGCTCTAAATTTAACAAAAGCCTCAGATCACCTGCAGTTGCTCTTGTAATTTACAATCTCTTGTATTCTTCATCAAGAAGTCAGATGATTATTGTATACTTACTTGCTTTTGCATATGGTGAAATTAAGGTAAATACGCTATCATAACAGGTATAAGCTGGTTTAAACATATGCTGCTATTATCCACAATTATTAAAATATTCAATACTTGAAAGTACCACCATAAAATAATCAGTAAAACAGCATTTTATACCAGGAATGGTTTCACTGCCTTTTATTTGTACTCAGTGATGAGAAATGTATTTTTTTGCCACTTACCCTTGGGCTTCCCAAATTGAACATATACTTGTTGTGCAATTCTTCTAATTTTTCCTTGATTCTTTTTGTCATGTCTTTGTATCCTGCTGAAACGTCATTCCAGTTTTCCTGCTCTGATTTCAGAAGATCCTTGTACAAATGCTCTGATGTTGTTATGGATGTATTTTGCTTCCTTTTGGAAGGGATTTTTGTTCCTTCCTGCTAAGTAAGGAAAGACAACAATGGCTACAAGCCAGCACTCTGTACTGCAATATGAATGCACTGAGGCATTAATGATATTTCCTGAGCTACAGACACAAAACCAACTTTGCATTATTACAATGGTACATGTCATTAAAAAGAAAAACCACAGTTGGAGCAAGTTTTTCTTTTCAGTTCTTCCTGATATTTAGGGAGGCGTTGTTAAATGTGCTTTACTCAACATGTTTATTGAGGTCGCCTCTTCAAAATTTAGGGTACTATTAATGTATGCTCCTAATTGATTATTTGTAAATATGTTTGGTTTTGTTGTGGCACTACTTTTTAGTTAATTTTATGGAATCCTGTTGGTTTTCCTTATACAGGGGTGTTTTCTCATATTTTTCCTGTCTTAAGAGTATCATCTCTCATTTCCTTTCCTAGGCAACAACGCCGCCCACAACACTGTCCCTGTACCTAGGAGTCCTAGCAGCTTGTTCAGCTTCTTGCTCCACCTCCTCAAAAGTGTTAGTATAAATGTTCATAAGGTGCAGAACGAAGTGAAGCGGTGAACTGATACAGGTTCTGCAAAAATTTTATCAGGAATAAGCTTAAGTATCTGGTTTTCCAAGATCCATGAGCAGATTACTGCTACCTCATTGCCAACAAAGCTGTGTTCTCTTGTAGAAATGTTTAAAGTGTGTTAAAATGGCTAGTACAATGCTACTTCTTTTTGTTTGCTATAAAATATCATTTAATCAAATAATAAGCTTAACAACATATATTACAGTACATAACACTACACAGATCACACAAAGTAGCATTTTATAACGTTGAGTGTATTATGTGAATGTGTCTAAAATTAAAAAACAGCATATACCTTTTACCCCATCCTCACTTTGCATCAAGAACTGTTGGGTTTTTCCTGATGTGTCTTCACAAATGCATGAGATCTAAAACGTGAATGTTATGAGTTGGCTTTGGAAGGAGAAGAAACTATCTGCTCCAGTTACCAAACTCCTTATGAATGTAAACGACATCATTGATGACAGCATATTGACTGTTCATTAATGGTTCAGACCAATGGTTCCTCTACCCTAGGTTATCAAATCAGAAGCTTCAAGTCAAATAAACTGTGAATGCCCTCAGAGAATCTCTGGAGCAACTGTGTAACTGGTCAAGGTAAAGAAAATGCAGGACATGTTAGTCACACCACCTTCCCTCAAGTCAGTGGAAAAACTGCTCCAAGAAAACACCATTCCCCAAACCAGAAGCAAACGAAAACCCCACAGTGCACACAAATGAATACTTAGGGAAGCGTAAGAATGGGACAAGCACAGATGATATTCCCCAACAGGTATTCCCCCAGCCTTCAATAATTTTAGCTCAGGAATTACCAGAGCTGAGCGTGGTTTGTGGGTATTCAAAAAGTTTCTTTCGTTTGTGTATAATCTCTCCTTGTACCTGTGTAAAATTTTAGCATACACAACTTATTTTGGCAAGTTCCACACTTTATGAATCTTTTGATGATTTCCCTCCGTTTGTTTTCAACAGTTCCCATTGTATTTATTTGGAAATACTATAGAGAGCTAGTGGCCACAGTGTATTAGTATATATTAGAGTTACTATACACCTGCCTTGCCTGGGGAAAAAACAGTCATCTAGAAGAGCATATAGAAAGATTCTGAGAATAGCAGAGGACCTCAGTGACAATTGGTTTGCAAACATTTGCTGCAAAGCAAACAGGCACAGCTTCCTTTCAGGTGAAAACCACCTGTGTTTGTATCCTGGAACCAGTGTCATAGATCACCATTTCTAACTGTGTTAGTGAACTGCCAATGAATAAACAGAACCACACATTCTCATCCATCAAGACTTCATATGTTCTCCTTGAAACATCTGTTTATGTTTCAGACACGGACTTAGAAACTGTTCACATTATGGTTAGAACTAAGAAGGTTACATGATGATCTTTGGGTCACCTTTGAAGAAACTGTCAACTGAATTGTGACCCACATCCTACAGTCCAGTTGAAATTCCAGCCAACAATTTCAGAACAACAACTTATCCCTCTGAAAACATGTTTAAGAAACCAAAACACCAATCTTTTTAAATAGTACTCATGCATTATGCATATAAATCGGTTTACAGGCTGTCATACTGCAGCAAGCTTTTGTAATACCTTTAGCAAAGTCTGTATTAGAAACACAGGAACAGAAGACCTGAAATTATTTCAGACCATTTTCTGACTCTGTGCAAGATACATTGCAACCTGTTTACACAATATTTACTAACAGTAATAAATCCAAGTACCTTTTAAAGCATAGTTTATTACATGTGAATACAATTACGAGAAGTCAATAGAATATTTTAATATGGTGCGATCCGCGACTTCATGGTCAGCACAGAGAAAGTCAAGTTTTCTTGAGCCAGCTCACGGTGGTTAAATCTGGTCTCATCAGTTTGGACACTCCACCTCTACACTAGCTCATCTCTCCCCGCAGTTTTTTCCTGACACTTTATCTGAATCTTCCTGGAAGACACCAATTTAAAACTGCTACAGCAGGAAAATCAACAAAAATGCAGCTTTACATCAAAATAGTACAGGAAAGTTGAAAAATGGTATATGTCTTTGAACATAACTGAAATCCTAATGTTTACCCCTCTGCTTCAAACCCTTTAGGAAAAATGTGTTTCCTTGACATTTGAAAAACATATCTGGCTTTCTTAACAGATGTGCCAAGGTGGTCATTAAGTCTATACTTAAACTGCATACCTTGCAGGAAAAGAATCTCCACGGCAGGACGCTTCCAGGTGGCACAGTCCGTTGTGTGTATGTACCTCCTGAACAGTCCAGGATGCGGCATTTTTGGTGTTTTGTTTTACCATAAAGACATACTGTTTGAAGATGGTTATGCTTAGAGTAGTATTTGACACTGAAGCTCAGCCCTTGGAGATTTCGCAGTCCAACACACAATGTCCCAACCTTCATTTCTTGATAGTCAACCTGAAATTTCTGAAAATCCCAAAAGGCTGATCACGTCCACTGTGTATGTGAAATATACGTAACATAAACTGAAAGCAAAACTTAAGTCTCTTTCAAAGAAACGAGACCGATTCATTAAGCAAAGTAAAACTTTTTAAGTAAAACTTAAGCTGTTTCTTAACAACTGGCACACACAGCTTAGCTTGTGCATTAACCTGCTACGTTACCCCAAATCGTGGTTCCTGGAAGTTGAAAGTTTAGTGATGCTTTCAATGAAGAGAAAGGACGGTGCAACTGTGCGTGTTTAAATGTTGAAGAAGCAAAAAACCGGGAAGGGTTTTGGGAAGTTTTTCGCCCTTTCCTAAGTATCGTATAACAATAAAATCACTTTGTCTCAAAAGGGTAACTTGAGAGGAAAAGCTGAGCCCCCTCCTGTCAGGAAAACTGCCAGGTTTGCAGCTCGGCGGGGGCGGGTGTGTGTGTGTAAAGGCCCCCCGTGTTTCACCGTCACCTTCCCCGTCCCGCCCGGGCGAAGGCCACAGAAACCGCCCCGGCCCCGGCCGGGCCCCGCTCCCCGCCGGCCCTTCCCCTCACCGCCGCGGCCAGGCCGGGCCAACGCCGGGCAGGGCCCGCCGCCCGCGCAAGGACTCGCCGTCGCCGGACCCGCTCTCCCTCCGGCGGAGCCGCCCGGGATGGAAGATGGCTGGCGAGCCGGAGCGGCCCCCGGCTCCCTCCCCGGGACTGCCCGTAGCCAAGATG
>VYZM01000734.1:746488-758839 GCA_013398915.1 Dromas ardeola | reverse complement strand
TTAAAAAATGGCTCTTTATCCTTAATAAAATATAGAAAAATAAAATTTTGTCTTAATTTATCACTTACAGTAACCTTAATAAAATGTTTAAATTCAAGAGAAAAGACCTGTTGGCATGGGTGTGATGCACTGATGCTGGTTTCTCACACGTATTTAGTGAGATCAATATTGCTTCACGGGCACTTATAGGATCATAGATTGGACTGGTAAAATCAACTATCTTATATGCCCAGATGACTTCCATTATTGGATGTATCCAAGCACCCAAAACCACCTGAATCAGAATCAGTCCTCTTAAGAGCTCTACGTACTCATACCAACATGACTGGAATGGGGAAAAAAGACAGTAAAAGATAAACAAAAGGACTTACCCGAAAACAATAGCGAAGCAGATAATTTGAAAACAAACATCACATTTTCAGACTTTGTCCTATTTACTGGACTACCCTTATCTTATGCACTCAGAAATACAAAATAACATTTAAAAGGTGCACATTCGCATTTAATTTAAGATTGTGGTGAACAGACAAGATGCAATTTATGATGTAGCCCGTCCACTTGAAAGGACCTGTTTCCTAGTGTTACAGAAGAGATGATCTCCACTGTGCAATCTGGATTAGCCCACCCTCACAAATGCTGTCCACTTCTAGAGAGCATTACAACAGAGATTCTGTTTCACTCACACAGGGTCACTCCTGGCCTTTTCATAGATATAAGAACAACCATATTTATACTAATATTGATCATAAGTGTCAGTGCAATTGAGTGCAAATTGCCAATAGCTTCTCTATCAGCCATGTCATAATATTAACAACAATAAACCATGGAATTCCTGTATTAGAGAGAAACTCAGGAGACCTAACAACAAACTCCAAGAAAGCCACAGATTATGCTGCACTACCTGCAAGTACTTCAGAATTCTATTTACTACATATGCGGGATTTTAGACCTACCTTTTCTCTTTGAATTCATGGCATACGGAATGGCTTAATGCAAACTGAGTCAGAGACAAATATATTTCAGTAACCTCCTGGGACTCACATAGGTCTTGCCAGGACTCTGACTATGTGGCTGCTGGCAAACTGACTTCAATCAGGCTAATATTTATAGAGAAAACTTTAATTAGGCATTTCATGCAATGGGCAGCATGTAATTGGCATGAATATACCTTCTGCAGAGCAGCCTGATTAGTCATAAATAAGCATTGCAGTACTGCTGAGGGTAATAGATGAATACTGCGTTTTACCAGCACCAAGGCTTATTGACTTGAATAGATCATGATGATAACATTGTTTTAATGAACTGGAGCTGCCAAGGCAAAGTAGAGGACAGTTTGTGTCATAAAGCTATAGCCCAAACATTTTAGATCATGAGCACAGACTAATTTAAGATGACACAAAATACCCTGATTGTAACGATTCATTTGCAATCGGGCAAACAGAAATATATATACAGTTATGTAGGTGTAATGGAGTCTGATAGTTAACCTTTTTGCAGAATGATCACAATTATACACAGAGATCTGATTTGTCACAATGTCCCAAGGGAAGACCATTACTGTTATTGCAAACTGACTATATGTTTGTAATGCCACCTGACAGACGGAAACTGGAAGTCAAATGCTGTTTCTCACTTCACAGAAGTAGGTTTGCTCCATATGAAGATTTACATTAAATAGAATTTGGGTTTAATAAGCAATTTTTTTAAGGCATTAAAGATATAGATTTCTCTTTGTTTCATAATCATATATACATATATGTGTACACAGGTGTTTATGAAGCTATCTATATATATAATTATCTATAACGATGTAATTATAGATGTGTGTGTGCATACCATACATACATACATTTCCATACTCTTAAAAANATATATATAATTATCTATAACGATGTAATTATAGATGTGTGTGTGCATACCATACATACATACATTTCCATACTCTTAAAAAAAAAAGATTTTTAATTCCTGAGAGCTTGTGAACACTGGCGTATGAACTTTATGTGATAAAAGCAACAGCAACAATCTTTAAAACTCAGTAGAATTACAAATGAAATCCTCTCACTATGGCTACAATGGTTTGCTCTAACAAAGGCTATAAAGGAACCAGAGTGGAAAAGGTGGAATTCTAGCTGAGAAAATGCTACAAGTTATAGATACTCTTAAAATTCTAATGAAAATGGCACCCATGCAAGTATGTACAGGATCCAAGAGTAATCAAGTTTGGGCACATCTATCACTTATAGACACTTTAATGTTGTTGGCTACTAGCAAACTATCGTTATTAACAATAAATACATTTAAAATCTTTATTACAGGTAGAACGGAAAGAAAAAAAGATAAATCACGTATAAATTTTACCCTTATCTGTGAAGTTTTCTCTTCAGAATTCTTTTTTCTTGTTTTAGGGGATGTTTTTTATAGAAAACACTGAAGAAGGTAATAATGACTCTTGTTCAAGGAAAAGTAAGTTGTTCCAGGAATGAGGAGAGCATACTTTGAGCTTTTGTTAGTGGAGTTTAATCCAATTTTCCTGAAGATGAAACACAACAAAAATACCCAAGAAGGGAGAAAAAAGAGCAGTAGAGGTAAAAAACACTGGTGTACAGTCTCGTTAATAACATCTCTGCTGGATAATGAGATAATTGGATATTTTAGGTGTTCTTATGCCTTTCGGAGGGCTTAATGAAAAGCATTATTTTCACTAATCTTTAACTGCATACAAGATTTTCTTACTGATTTTCTTCCTAGCCTCTGACAAAGTAGTTTCTGTCATTTGCTTTTGGTGTCTTGTTCATTTTTCTAAACTTCAAATAATTATTTCTTCTGATTTTAAGGAGTTCCATGTTTCTTTTTTGGTGACTTTTGAGAAAATAATATAGTTGTAAAGATTATTCACAGCAAAATGGTGATTTTTAATTAATCTTAACAGAAGTACAAACCAAATGAGATTTGCCTATTCGCAACTTTGTTTTGATCACAAAACTCAGCCTGGATCCAAAATCACGTGTGGTCTCTGCAGTTGTCTATTCCCTTCCCTGGCCCCCCAAGGAGCTTTCCTTTACCATCTTCTTCCTGTTCCACCACATCTGAGAAGAGTCCATCTTCTTGCAAGTAGACTAGATTTGATATTTATGCCCAAGAAAATATTTTGTCCATAGATGAGACACACAGGCAGTAGTGTGGAAAAATAGGTTAGGTCTTTTGTTTCTGAGAATATTAAATTCAGTGCTCTGAACTAGAATTTTGTAAGCATGCAGGGCTTCAGACAGCTTATTCCTACACTCCTGCTAGCAGCGGTCAATGGTATAAACAGTTGAGGTTTGCTTTCCTACCAAGAACAAAGAAAACTGAGCATTGCTCTAGTATTTGCTGAGGGAAAGATTAGTATTGATGAAGAATCCAAGTAGAAAACAAAACTAGGGCATGAATTCAGAACAGATCTAAGTTCATCTGGGCTCAGCTTTAGACAGCTGTTGTTCATCCATGAGCTGACCTTTTATGTGCTCTAGGCCATTTTGCTAGCAAGTGCAGAGTCACACGTGATGCGGGCTAAGACTGGTCATCATTCTTTATAAGCAGAACTTGAACAATATACCTTTTTCCCCCTCCACTCCAATCCACAGCACTTTCTTCAAGCAGTACTTCAGTAATTTAATAGAAAATAGTACTCTGGAATGACACTGAAGATTAAAATTTAGTTGATATAAGACATTGATGCAGAAGTAAGCAATCAAAAGGAAAGGAACTGATTGTGTAGGAAGCAAGATAAACTGCATGGCCTGAATTTTAAAAACCTTTCCTTTTATTAGCTATATTAGCTATTTGTCTTTTCCCACCGCTATCTCGAAACATGAATGTATGCTCTGTAAAAGAGCATTGTCCGGTGGTCATAATTATTTTGGAAAGAACATAATGCTTTCTTCTTGAACATCCCTGTTGAATTCTGACTGATGCCTGCTGATGGAGGCTACCTTTGCACTGTCGTGCTGATGAGCCTGTCCTGCAGACACATCAGAGTAACTTCTCTCCCTGTTCCCAACATTTGCTTATTTACACCTATCACAACAGTTTGCCAGTGTAGCTGAGGAGCTTCTCCCACCCAAAAGTCCACTTTATAAAATGGTGTAAAAACATTTAAGGAGGGCTTTCAGTTCCACTGGTCACAGTAATATGGATAAAGCTTTAAAGGCATCCTGCCTAGTGGTATTTCTGAAGAAAGTGGTTTTACTCTACGGCTCACTCAGCTGCCCAGTAACCACTGTTTATGGAACACGCACAGAGTGACAGGTGTTAATCTGTGCTACTCTGTTTCTCCTGATCATCTTGCTAAGCATCTGGATTTCAAGTAAGATTATGTAGGAGAATAAGAGCTGATTTAATTTCACAGCCTAAATACCATAGCATAATACTTGCTACATACCAAATGTATTTTGCTCATTCTTTTTTTTTTTTTAATATCTATTTCTTCAGGAGAATATTATAAAAATTCTGAAAAGCTTTTTTTTTTTTTACTAGATTTCTTAGCGTTAAGGTGTGAAATCATCTAATTTCAACTATGATGAATTATTAGAGCTTACTACTAAGTCTACCACTTGCTCTTGGTAAATGTCATGGAAAAAAAAATTAAGGTACTGAAATTAGAAACATTTGCAGACAAAGCTTTTGCCATACTAAAAAGCACAAGCTCTATTCTTTTTTTAAAGTAAATTTAAAACACACATTTGTATAGCAACTAGTAGATAGTAAAAATCACATATTCATCTTACAGTTTTATTTCTTTATTCTACAGTTACCAATAAAACATACACAATTATACAGGACTTTTCTTTCTTTTTTTTTTCCATTGCAAATTTGTTACTCAGGTTACACCTATACAAAGTGCAGAGAAGTTCTAAATAGTTAGCAACATAAAAGCACTTATCAGAAAGAAATCAAAGCTGTAGCATAGAAAGTCCCACACCTCTCTGATGAAGACATTCCAAATAGAAGTGCTGACAGTCACATGGAGCAATGACAAATCACATCATTCACTCCAGGACAGAGTCAGCTGGCCAAATCCCTGATCAGATTTGAACACAGTCTGGTCCCCCATCATCAGATTCAGCGAAGAGGCAATATTTACTGCCCAGTTATTGATTTTAACCCCATCAAGAGACAACGTCAAAGTGCTGACCATTTCACTAAGGGTCTGAAATGCTGGCTCTATTGGTGAAAATAAACTTTCGCTTATGATGCATAATTCACACAAAGAATTAGTTTCTTTGCAGGAAATGCAAGTCTTTTTAGAAAAACAAAAGCAAAACCAAAAACCAACCAGATTAATCTAATTCCTTTAATCTGAAATTTAATACAGGATTTACATCTTTTCTCTACTTCTTTTCCAATTTTTTTCACTAATAGGGTGTTTTAAAAGTTTTCATTAGCACTTTACCATGAACTGCTGGCAATAATTTATCAGATAATCTGAAATCAAGGTCCAAGTTTTGACCGCAGTCTTTTCTTTAATGACAATTAATTCCTTTCTACTGTCATTTGCTAAATAAATGCCCTTTTTCCTTTCTCAGTCAAGTTTTAGTTTGAGCTAACAATGTCTAAGGCAGCATTCTTTTCCACTCTTATCGTGCTGTTAAACATTCTTCTTTTCCACCTTTTTCATGGTACCTAATTGGCATGAAAGGAATTTTACTGCCATAAGGTGACTGGGAGTATTATTTACCAATACCATTGTCATTCTAGCAGCTATAATCTTCTAATCATTATTTTTAATCATTGAAAACAAGCAGGCTCACAGAAATATGCATTTAAATGGCTTCTGTTCTCTTTTTTTTTTTATCAGTTGTCTTTATCTGTATGCTGGTACATAGACACTTACAAATGAGTCTGTGTGGAAGCAATTGGTCTTTGACTGATGCTCAGATGCAACAAAGATGCTCCTGCATAATCAGAGAGAGAGAGAGAGGAGTTTTGCCCTCCTAAACTTGCGACAGCGAAGGGAATTCACAGCTGAGGGGAGCTAAATACAGCTCTTCTTATCTCAGTAAGAAACACTCTCTTCTAAACTGCCTGACTGAGCTTCACCATACCAGTAAGTTTCAGGTAACTATATCCCAAAATAAAAGCTCAGTTATTGCAGCTGCAGACTTGCTGCAGTCAAAGACTTGCTTTGCAGTCTCAAGTCAACAACAGAGTGGGCACTATGGGGAGTGGCAGAGATAACTGAAAAGCAAAAAAATCAAGAACAAAAAGACCAGGTTTCAAGCCCAGCATGCTGACCTCTGGCAACACATTTAAAATGGGCTGAAGAGAACACTTCCGTTACTATTTTTCAGAGTCCTTCTTCTATTCTTGCTCTCTTTAATCCCTAAAACACTCAACATCAGCATAAATCAAACCTCCTGAAAAGCAAATGTAGTTTTAGGAGTCTTCAGTATCACCCAGTCTCCCTTGACACTCCTTTCTTAAATTGGAGTGGCCAGTGTTATCCGATGGCATTTCTTAAACAGGTCAGAGCAACAGAACCAGAGGTGAAAAGCAGAAAAGGCACCTTTCTGCTGTGAAATACTGTGGTCCTCTGACATTCTGGTTTTTGAAAATATATCTGGGAACAAGATTTGTGGAGCTACACACATACATCATCAGTCTAAGAATTGATTTTGTACCGACAGAAATTAAGTCTTGGTGATTTCAGACAGCTTTAAGATTAAGGAGATACAATTTGAGGTCACAATTTTGGATTTCAGCACTAAATGTCTGCATGAATCCTGCTTCAGGAATCTTAATCCTTTACAAAGTCTGGTCCCTGATCCTATTAGTCTTGCCAAGACCTGGCAAACTTGTGCCAGTGCAAGGAGAGTTTTTTGCCACCTTTCTAACCAGAAGAGTAAAGCACTTTTATTAAAGAAAGTCTGTCTTAGTCTGCCAGCCAAATAGTCAGCAGAATGCAAATGGAGACAGAGAGAGAAAATAAATGCGGCTGGGGAAGGAAAAGGAGACACAAGAGAATAAGAGAAAAGACGGAATCCGTATCACACATTCAGATCTAGTGTTGTTAAGTTCAGCAGTGGAAATACCTCTCTTTGACTTGTTTTCGTCAGTACATCTTTCAGAATGAGGTTGATGAAGGTCTGCTGGTGTTGTGATAATCAGATGGTGAGAGGAGCAGCTAGAAAGGCTGTCTTTGTTTCACCCATCCCTGTAGCATCATCATTAAGTGAAGGTCTACAAGAGGTAGAAAGCCTATTATTTTGTACCTCAGTTTGTCACAAGAATTTTGATACATGTATGTGTAGTTGTTGTTCTTATATAATTCTAAACACAGACCTCTGAAAGGGCAGATTTACTCCATCTTTAAACAGTTGCTGAATATTAAAATTTGTCTATTGAGCTAAGCTGCATCTTTGTTTCCGAGGACAACTTGCCAAAATTGCACATATTTCTGTTCATCTAAACATATTTCTGCTATTTAGTAACATGCACTGCTGCAGAGCATTACATTGGAGTCCCCATAGCTCATGCCAGAGCCTCTGAAACATCTTTCCAAGAGTAAACACAGGACCAAATAAAAAAAAAAAAAAAAAAAAAGAAGAAAACCTGCCCATTATAACGCCAGCTGGAAGATGGCAGACTTCCCTAGAAAGAAAAGAGCAAGACATTGGAGGAAAAAATTAGATTTTCACCTTTCACTAGATTGTTGAGACTAATGGAAATCAGAACATGGCAGTCTGGTCGGAGGTCAGCTGGTAGCTCAGTGGGTAGTATTTTTGGTTTAGATCAGTTTTATGGCTGAGAAAAAGGCATAGTAAACCACAAAAAAAGAAAAAAAAGGTGCTTGTTCATTTGAGACCTTTTTTTATAACTGCTGTTACGGGGGGTTTTAGGAAATAACCATTTGCATACATGCAAAAAGCTCTCAGGCAGATTTAATCAACTTGAGCACCTCAGGAATTAGCTCTGGGCCCTGGTTAAGTTGATGAGACCACTTATCTTTCTGAAATGGTGTATTTCAGTCTTTATAGACCAAATGCCATTCAACCCTCCTGCAGCAGTTGTTCTAAGCCTCAAAGGCCTTTTCTTAGCCGTGTTTTTCATTTGGAGCTCCTGTTTTAAATTGTCTAGTCTACCTGCACAGCTTCGTGTTCCTCCAGATCATAGCACTGCTCAATGTAATGCCATGCGATGCAAATGTCAGCTTGAATCACTGCGAAAAACAAATGACACTTTTTGGGGCAGCCTAGGAATTGGAAATGGTAAATAAATATTCTGCTGTCAGCATGTCTCTACATCAGGCTGATCAACAGCAGCTGATCTGGCCTTTCCCTGCTGGTGTACTCTGAACAGCAGCAATTTTGCTTTCACATTTTAGTAAAACTAGCGAACATTATCAAGGGGGCTAGGACTTTGAAATGGTAAATACTCAGTCTCATGAAAGATGTTATCCTTGGATAAAACAGGAGGAGCACCGTGCATCTACAGGGACAAATCAAAACAATGTGCTCTGAAAAAACTATTTAGGTGATATAAATAGTATTCTTCTTGCCAAAGGAAAATTTACTTAGTTACTGGACTCCACTGCAATGTTTTGTTAGCAGTAGCTTTACTTTACCTTGGCCATTCTGAACATCACTCAAGCAGTTAGAATAATTTAATAGTATGAAAAACACACATAAATTGACTCAAGGAATGTAGCTTACTGGCTGTCAGAAATTACCTCTAAACTTTGGGGTTTACTTGCAGAATTTGTAATTCATCACTGATTTAAATCAATGGTAGTACACCAAGACTCAGAGAATATGAACTATTTTGTGATTGTGATCAACAACTATGTTTTTAGACTGCAACTCTCATTCATGAAGATGAATGACCGAATTTTAACCTCCTCTGATAAGGAATGTATCATTTCTACAACCATCCTTGGGTCCTGGAGGACTTCAAAATGGAGAGTGGTCTTCTCAGTACAGGCATGCCGTATTATATTTCTCCCCTGACTGTTTCATAATACAAAATAAAATGTTTCAAATTTCAAAACACTTTCACAAATTTTACTTCTCAAAGTAAATTTCAGGCATAGCTAGGAGTTCGTGCAATATTGCCCATTGGGAGGAGACCAGCTTCCAACAGACCCACCACAGGACACACCTGAGCCCATCAGACAAGCTGATAGCATCTCCGTGAAAATGTATTTTTAAACGGGCAGAAAACACCACACAGGCAGTGGAGCAGGGAACAAGAGTATGAGAAACAGCAGTAGGAACACCAAGGCCAGAACAGAAGGAGGTGTTCCATGGTGGAGCAGATACTCCTGAAGAACTGCAGCCCTTGGAGTGCCCAAGATGAAGTAGAGAGAAAATGTCAGGAGGAAGGAGCAGCAGAGAGGAACCACTGTTTCTTGATGGTAACCACCCTCCTGCACCACGTGGTGGTGGAGTAGAGGAATCTGGAGTGAAGGAGTGAGGATAAGCCTGGAAAAAGAGGGAGGAAAGGCCTTGTTTTAATGTTTGTCTTTTTGTTTCCCCTACCCAAATTGGTAATTAAATATTTATTTTAATTTGCAATAAATTGATTTTCCCCAAATGTAGTCTGTTTTGCTTGTGATGGTAATTGGCAAGGGATCTCCTTGTCTTTATCTTGGCCCGTGAGCTTTCTCGTTCCTTTTCTTCCTATTTTTTCCCCCTTCAGCTAGCTGAGGAGAGGAGAGTGAACAACCAGCTGGGTGGGTGTTTAGCTTCTGGCCAAGGCTAACCCACCACAGATACAACCATTTTTTAAGAGGTACTAGAAACAGAGAGGGGCATTTTAACTGCCATACAAGAATAAACAAATTTAACCACAGCAAAAGAAAAACATTTAAAAGGAGCTTATGAGCCTTTCCACAATACAGGTACCAGAAATATCATGCCAGGAAGGCTGTTCTGGAGATCAATAACAAAGGTTGTCCATGCACTTTCCAAAGCAATATCCTCACAGCTTGATTCACTTGTGTAAATGTCACCAGGCCTAAATTTCTGTGGTTTGTTTTGTTTCCTTGCTTCAGTCTTATAAAAAATCCTGAAAGAGATATGGAAACAATCTGCTAGTGTCAGATGTCTCCATAGTAGGATTGCAGCAATTCTCTAAAGTTCCAGTTTCCAGACGTACAGAATGCTCTTCTTTCTACCCCAGAAAGAACAAGATTGTTATTCTAGCACAGCCCAAAGAGCAGGATAGTACACATACCATATCCCCTCTGGATGGCACTCTGGCTTAGAAACATCTTTTGCTGACCAGAGGGTAATTTAGTAAAATTATGATTCAGCCATCCTGGTTACTAAGTAGAAGTAGTCCCAAACCACTGTAATCCACTTTGTCTCTGACAAACAGATCTTCTACTATTGTGATTAAAAAATGATTTGTTAAGAAGGAATTTCAGTAGAATTTCTTAAACTATTTTGCCAAAGAGAAGCCTCAGCAGTAGTTGAAATTCTTTCCCTTCAGGGAAAGTGTCTTTAATGAACTTTTTTACTTTCCCAAAGGTTTAAACAATCAAATCAGAAAAAAAAAATCTATAATGTGATCAAGACTCGGCTTAAACCACTTGGTAATATCCAGCAGGACTGTACACAAGATTATCCAAACCCCACAATTTCAAGTACAAAGGAAGACTTGCTTAGTATTTCCATTATATTTCCGTATTTTCATTTGTCTTTTTACTCTGTGAACCGCAGAATTAAAAAATCATCTACAGCCTACAAAGAGACTGCAATTCAAGTTCAAAGCAAACTCTATAAGATCCAAAACAGTTCTCCCTGACTCCATTATTTATCATCTTCTGTACAAGCTGATGCTTTCATTCAGGTCCTACACAATGGATTGTGGCTTTCTAATTAGTTCTGCAGATGTTCCTGCATCAGGCTTAGGCTAAATTATTGCCTAGAAGCACAGCTCCAAACAAGAACTGGTAATTTTTGATGAGCTTAGCTCTCCACAGAGGCACAAGCCATTTCTCAGCAGCCAACAGTGTATGTCCTCCAAGACTCTACTGTTTGGAAGTGAGATGTGGGGGAGAATAAGTTGTCATTTTAAAGCTGATTCAACTAAATCACTTCCAACTTATCCCTGTTGTAACTTCTATAACATGATCCACAAAGACAAATTCCTGGGCTCTCAAGTTTCAAAAAGATTTGTGAAGATCTCTGCAAGAAGCCTACATTTCATCTAGAAATGTCATTAAAAGGTGTTAACGCAACTGTTACCAGCTATCTACACAGCAGGAGGAGCCGTCAGGCTTCAATAACTTCCAACTAAGGAGAAATCTCTGGCAAATCCGTGATTTGTCCATTTCATATGGAACCTTTCATATTTCAACCTGAAACAGGTTGCCCAGGGAGGTTGTGGATGCCCTACCCCTGGACGTGATCAAGGCCAGGCTGGATGGGGCTTTGAGCAACCTGGTATAGTGGGAGGTGTCCCTACCCAGGGCAGGGGGGTTGGAACTAGATAATCTTTGAGGCCCCTTCCAACCTGAACCATTCTGTGATTCTGTGATATCTGCCTCAGCCCTAGAAGGGGTATAAGAAGATCCCTACACTCAGCAATGCAGGAAGAGTCATATTTCAGGGCCTTACCTCCATCCAGCAGTTCTGCCTCAAGAACAGATTATTAGCAAAGACAAATCACTGGGAACCTCGCGCAGTTACTCATGACAGAAGTGCCTAAAAATTGAAACAAGCAATGCGGAATGCGAGGTCAAAGATACATCATATGTTGAGAAGAGCTTTTTAGATTATGGGCAGAATGATCTAATAACCTCTTCCACAGAATAAAGTGAGTTTACATGCAACTCGTGCAGCATGGAGAATAAACAAGAGGAGTTAGAGACATGCACATGCCTGCAGGGGTATGATACCATTGGCATCACGGAGACATGGTGGGATGACTCCTAGGTCTGGAGTGTTGTCATTGAAAGATACAAGCTCTTCAGGAAGGAGAGGCGGGGCAAAAGAGGAGGGGGTGTTGCCCTCTGTCAATGGCCAGGTAGGGTGCATGGAGCTCCACCTGGGGATGGAGAAGGAGCCAACCAAGAGCTTATGGGTCAGGATTAAAGAGAAGGCAGGGAGAGGTGATGTTACAGAGGGCATCTGCTACAGGCCACCTGACCAGGAAGATGAAGCAGATGAGGCCCTCTATAGACAGATAAGAGCAGCTTCACATTCACAAGACCTGGTCCTTATGGGGGACTTCAACCACACCAATATCTGTTGGAGGGACAACACAGCAGGGCACAAACAATCCAGGAGTTCAGAAAAAACTAAACTACCTTAATGAAATATTAAAAATAAAATAAAAATCAAAAGATAAATAGATACAATATAT
>VYZM01000734.1:728678-744381 GCA_013398915.1 Dromas ardeola | reverse complement strand
ACACTGACCGGGATCAAAAGGCAGATGAGCTGACGGGGTCCTCCCTCAGACATCAACCACTGAAGAAAGAGAGTCACTGAAGAAGCAGTCCACTGAAAACAAACTACTGGAGAAAAGGCAAAGAAGAAAAGCCAACCCGATCTCTTCCCTCCCTCAGCTTTTATACTGAGCATGGCAGGTGGGATGGAATGCCTGATTGGTCAGTTTGGGTCACCTTTTCCGTCTGCTCCTCCCCAGGGGTGCGACCCCTCCACAGGGTAAACAACCAGGTCAGCTGACCCTAGTTGCCACAGCAACAAGTATAAGCAAGAGTCTGTCTCGCTGAACAGAAAGTTGGCTCTGCTTCACCCCAAACTAGGGCGTCCAAGGAGCCAGGGATCAGGTTAGGAATGCTAAAGCCCAGACAGAGTTAAGTCTGGCCAGGGACATGAAGGGCAACCAAAAAAAGCTTCTACAGGTAGACGACGGAAGTGACGAAAGAAAGACTAGAGAAAATGTGGGCTCTCCCCGGAAGAAAACAGACCTGGTCACCCAGGATGTGGAGAAGGCTGAGGTACTCAACGACTTTTTTGCCTCAGTCTTCACTATTAAGTGCTCTAGTCGCATTGCCCAAGTTGCAGAAGGCAAAGGCAGGGACTCGGAGAATGCGGTATGGCCCACTGTAGGAGAAGATGAGGTTTGAGACCATCTGAGGAACCTGAAGATTCACAAGTCCATGGAAGCTGATGAGGTAACATCCACGGGTCCTGAGGGAACTCACAGATGAAGTTGCTAAGCCACTATCCATCATATTTTAAAAAGTTGTGGTAGTCCGGTGACGTTCCAAATGACTGGAAAAGAGGAAACATAAGCTGCATTTTTAAAAAGGGAAAAAAGGAAGACCTGGGGAACTACAGATTGGTCAGTCTCACCTCTGTGCCCAGCAAGATCATGGAGCAGATTCTCCTGGAAAATATGCTAAGGCACATAGAAAATAAGGAGGTGACTGGTGACAGCCAACATGGCTTCACTAAGGGCAAATCATCCCTGGCAAATGTGGTGGCCTTCTAAGACCACATTACAGCTTTGATGGGTAAGGGAAGAGCAACTGACATCATCTACCTGGACTTGTGCAGAGCATTTGCAACTGTCCCGCACAACATCCTTGTCTCTAATTTGGAAGGACACAGGTTTGACTGATGGACAAGCAATTGGCTGGATAGTTGCACTCAAAAAGTTGCGGTCAACAGCTCGATGTCCAAGTGGCAAGCAGTGACGAGTGGCGTTCCTCAGGGGTTGGTGCCCGGACCAGTGCTGTTCAACGTGGGCTGTTCAACATGCTGTTGGCGACATGGGCAGTGGGATTGAGTGCACCCTCAGCAACTTTGCCAATGACACCAAGCTATCTAGTGTGGTCGACATGCTGGAGGGAAGGGATGCCATCCAGAGGGACCTGGGCAGGCTTGAGAGGTGGGTCCATGCAAACCTCATGAGGTGCAACAAGGCCAAGCGCAAGGTCCCGCACCTGGGTCAGGGTAATGCCAAGCACAAATACAGGCTGGGCAGAGAATGGATTGAGAGCAGCCCTGAGGAGAAGGACTTGGGGGAGTTTGTTGACGAGAAGCTCAATGGGACCCAGAAATGTGTGCTCACAGCCCAGAAAGCCAACCGCATCCTGGGTTGCATCAAAAGAAGCATGGCCAGCAGGTCAAGTAAGGTGATTCTGACCCTCTACTCTACTCTTGTGAGACCCCACCTGGAGTACTGCGTCCAGCTCTGGAGCCCTCAGCACAAGAAAGACATGGATCTGTTGGAGTGAGTCCAGAGGAGGACCACGAAGATGATCAGAGGGCTGGAGCACCTCTGCTATGAAGACAGGCTGAGAGAGTTGAGATCACTGGCCTCAAGATTATATACATTGCCTACAGTATTTGCCATGCAAAAATAATTGAATCTTCAAATTCTTGTAGAAGTCTTTGCTGCATTTCCATTGTTGCAGTTGTTAATAAAACAAGAAAACATAGTTGACAAATCAAGTCAACTCTGTCCAATACTTCTCAGTCTATAATTCAAATGGTCGATACAACATATGAGAGAGGTGAAACACAGAACCTAAAATACTCTGTATTCATGGAAAAATTACAGCCTGAAGTTGGACTTACAAGAATATCTAAGAAAGCCAAACGCTCACTGCTCACTGTTTTGAGGAAGTGCTTTCCATTGTAAGCATGTTGCCGCATGTGCAGTAAATAAACATTTTAGTACCATAAGCCTTATATCACCTCTTTGACAATGTTTCCAGATGAGGTGCTTCTTCCTTACCCACCTCTAAGTTCTGGTAAGAGCTCCAGTCAAGTTTACCTGTGAACAGGAAAGTATAACATGACCAGGAGTTTTAAAAGTATTGGGAGGCAATTCAGAAGGAAAGAGTTGGTCCCATGTGAATATACGAGGTTAATCAAAATACTGGAACTAGAGGTTTTCTCTCAATTAGGCTACTGATTAATCTGATAAAATAATATTGTGCTCATCCTCAGCATTGAAGAGCTCTCAGGGAACACGAAGATTTCCAAATACAATTCAAAGCCCACAGAAAGATGCCTCTGAAAAAGAGCTCTTTTAGCTTATCATAAAGAGGATTACATTATATGATGGAGTAAAATGTCAAGTTCTATTCCAGGTAGAAGGTATTGGCTACTCACGGGTTCATTGGTTCTTTAGACACAAACATTACAAATACACTGGCTAGTACTTTAAACCACAGCATTCACAGAGAAAACAAGCAACAATGAAAAAACAGTGAGAAAAACTGACTTTTTTCTACATTACCAAGCTAAATGGTAGCATCTCTATTTTCTGAGTTTTAAGTCATGAACAGACACCCTTTTGAAAGCCTGATGCAGTCAGACTTACGTTTTTTGGATTCTGTATTCCTATGTGAACTATATGAAATGTACCGCTTTATGATATACAGTAGGTCATACCAGATAATCTCCTGGAATCTCCTCAATATCCCCAGACAGCAATAAGAGCAACATCTCTATGTTCTGGAAAGCAATACCTAAAAGAACATAAATCTTTCAGCAATAGGTGTTATTTCAGTCTCAAATGAAAGACAGTCCTCACAAGTTGTTTACCCATGGTACTCCTTGACTATGGATTTTGTCTCCTTAAAGCATCCTTCTTAAGCAACTTCCTTCTTCATTAGACCAAAAGTGATTTGTCCAGCTGTCCTAAAACAGTGAGTATACTTTTAAGGCATTGCCACCACAAAAAAAGAAAAAAATGTTCTCTGTAAGGAAAAACTAAATAGAAGATACAGACTTTCTGAATACTGTTCAGAATAGTTTTCTGGTAACAAAGGTTACACGTTAGCGATATTGCAGTACTTCAGATTATTTGGGTTTCATGCTAAATCAGGAAAAGAAAAAAAGGTTGTACTCTGTAATTCTTTTTCCCACAATATTTAAGATTGTCAAGATGCAGTTTACCTCAGACAGTTCGAATCGCCTTCAACCAGTTTTTCCCTGATCCTAACATTTTTTGCCCTGTAGATAGATTCCCCAGCAGCTAATCATATTGTTCTCAAACCTTTATGCCTTGAAGACTAAACCATCTGGTGATACATTGAAAGGTATAGTGTCTTCGACCAACATTTAAAGTTTTGTTTAGCTCCTTCACTGCTTGGATCTTTCTGCTTTCTGTTGGTTCCTCTCTCTAGGGAAGTGCCCCTGTAGCAGGAAAATGTGAAGAGGCTGTTCTTGGCAAGCTTTATCTGGGTAGCAAAAAGAAGCAAGGAGGCATCCTCAGTTTACATCTCCCAGTCAGGGTGTCTCCAGGTAAAATGTCGCCTTCATATGGCCTTTCCCAATAGGAATAATGACTATTAGAATGCAGCTTTGGTTTACCACACAGAAGGCTATCATTTCTCCACTGGACTATGAATCATGAACTAGTGGTTTATTTTCAGCCTAAATTATCAGCTAATTATTATTTCTCAGGCAAGCAATAATCCTTTTCATGCGGGAAAGCCTTCAAAGGGAATATTTTCAATCGAGAACACAAAGAGCTTAGAAATACAAAGCAAAGAAAGGTTAATCTCAGCTTGGTGGAAGCTTTCTCCCTTCTCTAGGCAGTCCAGAGCCTCAAGTGGTTGGAAAGGCCTAGAGTACAGAGATTTTCTTTTACTCCTCTGCTATAATCCATTTAAAATGTACAGTTGCAAACCTGACTGACTGGTATTTTAAGGGCAGCAGTCTTAAAGTGAAATGGTGACAGTGCTGGTCAAACTGAGGCAAACTCATAAGGAAAAACACAACTTGCCCAGGAGAACAGTAAAATACATGATTTTGGGTTAGCTGATAGCACTTGCCAGGAGATATTTTGCAGAATTAATTCTACAAATGAAGTTACTCCAGTGTTTTTCACCAAGCAGGAAGGCTATAGATATTCTCTCAGATACTAATTTCAGGTTTCATTCTGAAGCACTGCACCAACCAGCCCTGAAAAAATGCCAATATGGACTATGGGGTTGGTGTCGAGGCAGAAGGATAGTAGTCTCCTTCCTCCCCGTGAGCCATTAGTCTCTGAGCAGAAGGCACCACTGCCTTTCTCCCAGGAGGCAGGAGACTGGAGCGGTGCCGGGAAGTCTGACACGGCTTTTAAAGCTTCCTGTTTCCCCACTGCCTTAAGCAGAGATGCTGGAAAAATTCATGCTAAGTAGAGCAGCTGATGACTAAGGCTATGTGTGCAATGCAGGGCAGATGTTCCTGCAGCACATCACCAGCCTCCGGCTGGACACCTGGGGAGCTGCCCAGAGCATCCCGATGGTCCACCTGGGCCTCCTGCCCACAGAAATCACCAGACAAGCAGCAGGATTTATTTGGACCCCGTCCCAGTCTGCCTTGCCTGTCTGATCCCAGTTCTGAGTCAAGATGCAACTACGTCCTGCTCTGGAAAAGAAGTACTAGCGAAGCTGTACCAAGGATCACAGCGCTCGGGAAAACACATCTCAGCGGAGCATGGCACAGCACTCTTCATAATGCCTCAGGATTCCTGAGGTGCCTCAGGAACCCCCATCATTTCCTCTCACCTCTCCAAAATTTTCTTTTAAACTCACTCTTTTGTGTCCTTCATTGTCATGCTTTGCCAAGCAAGGATCGAAGGAAATTACACAGCTGCCTTTTTAGTCTGTTACAAAGTAAGAAATCCAGGATTTTAATTTGATTTTAGGGTTAGGTCATAACTTCTTGATCCAGTCTTTCCTGTTTCTCTAGTCAAATAGTCAAATACCATTTATTTCTACGTATCTTCACAACATCCAAGTTTTTGCAAGTCCGTGACTGCTGCCTGTGTCACAGGACACTCTGGCTGATAGCACGTGCACCATTAACGGTTGTCTGCACGTTCCTGACTCTGCTGCCCAGTTATTAACCACTAATCCCCAGTAGTTTGGAGGACAAGTCAGTTTTGATGTATAACTTCCCTTAATGTGTTTTTTGGAATACTGTGACGATAGCACATCCACATTTATCTTCATTGTTGCTGCTGGGAAATTTGAAGGTTTTCTGTAACGCGATTTTGCCATTTAGTTCAATAATCATATTAGGATTTTAAAGCACGCTGTGTTATAAGAAGGCCGCAACACAACTCTAACCTAACAAATGGTACACAGGTGAAGATATTTTAGCAAATAATATTTCAAAGCACTTCTGCACATTGATGTAGAATTCCAAATGCACAGAATCAAACCCAGTCAATGCAAGTGACTGCATGGATTCAGTAGCAGCTACTGATGAGAACAGTGCTGAATGTTCATTGACAGTCTGAACAATGACGATGTCATCTCACTATGAGCTTACCATCTGCTGAGAAGGCTGTAATTCCGAAACCAAATCTTCTTTGATGCAAAACGCTGGTGATACTTCTCACCCATGTCAGAACATACAGCTCTTAGTTGTAAAATAATTTTGGTCATGCGGTTGCAGCTGTAAATCAGTGTAATTCTATTGATTTCAGAGGAACAATACTGCCTTACACTAGGATTCTGTTCCCGTTAACTTTTAAATAAAATTAGATCAAGTCAGTCTTGCTACACAGACCAAACATTTCTATTAACTTTATTTATTCTCTGACAGATATTTTTTTTTCCCACTTGTTCAGACCTTAGGCAGCGCTGAGCTGCACTTGCGACTACAACTTAAGTTACTGCAACTATGAAGTCTTAGAGTCTTCCAATACTGCCTGGAGGAAAAACTACAAATAAAACCAGTATTAAGATAGCATGCTTCTTTATCAGCAACAGACCCAAAGCAGACAACAGATAAGCAGGATAAAATTTCTTTTGTGTATTATCATTAATAACAACAGAAAGATATCACTGTACTTAGTTTCACACCTCTTTCCAGAGAGTTTTCATATTCAGAGGATACTGGCCAGGTAGCTCTGCTCCTGATTACTTCTTGAGGTGAACCCTGATCACTGAGTTCTTCTAAGGATCTGTCTTCGTTAATGACTGCTTTATTTACCTTTTAATACTTCAGTCAAAAATAGGGAGCAAGTAGGGAAGTTCCAGGCACACAACTATCACCTGTGTCCTTAATCAATATAGCTCCCACTGAAGAGATGCACACATTTTCTTTCTCAGAATTGAAGATCAACAACATAATTTCTTCTAGTTCTCTGACAGGTCCTTCTTTACAAGAAGAGCTGAGTACTTTGCATTCATTAATTCAGTGTTAATTTTATCAGCTCCAGGAGTAGCATTATTGACATCTTATGGACAGAAACTGAGGCACAGGGAAACTACTTATCTCAAATAAAACAGAAAATATTTGCGTCACGCAGATTCAGTGGTAGAATAGGGAAAGGAGAACCTTAAAAGTCCAAGTCTTAAGGCTCAGATCTAACCTTTGATTAATGCTCTGAGCATAGCCCCCAGCATCAGTCTTTAGTGAGGGTTTCCCATAGAGGTCTCTAAATAACAGTTAGGAGCAGGGAAATAAGGTCAGTATGGAGGTACCAGTGTCCCTGTTTGTTTATCCATTGCTAGTAAGAAGCTTAATAAAGTACCTGAACTTCTTCCAGGTTATCCATCTTAACATGCCATAGGAAAAATGCATTCAAGAACCCAGCCATCTTTGAAGATGTTTCTGCTGAGAGCTCACTGGGCGCAACAGCAGGGCCACGTAAGAACGTCTCAAACAGAAATCATTCTCAAGGAGGTTTTGTCCTTTTTGTCTTCTGATATCCTTAAGAGAGTGCTAGGAAAGATCTGCTGCTTATTTACCATTTCTTGTCAGATGATTTCACACCAGACAGAAATCTCTGAGGGGTTCTTCAGACAGCAGGAGGCTGATATACAGCATCGTCAGACTGCTGCTGGTGCGAGGGGCAGAAATGTCTCGTTTCTTATGTCAGCGTCACTTTCACAGCGATCATCTCTCACCTTCCACACTTCGCGTCTGGGAATGTGCGAATTAACCCAGGACTAAGCAGAAAATGAGAAGATGAAAGTGGAGAAGCAGGTAAAAGGATGGACGGTACAGTGGATGTTCAGGAAGACACAATGATTTCTAATGCAAGGAAAAGAACCAGGCATCAGATTTGCTGAGCAAAGTCGTGAGAAGATGGTAGCTGATAGCTGTAAACAAGGAGAAGGTCTGGGGAAACCTGAGGTGGTGTTTCTCACATGAGAGAACAGAATAGCAGCAGCTAACCTGATACAATCCATCAGGGACCGGTAACAGATGATGAAAATTTTCGGTGGCCAATATGTAACTAACATTAGCTAGTCAGGTCTGAAAGCTGTTACCATGTGCTGGCTGCTCACTGGCCTGTGTGTGAAATGACTTCAGTGCTCACGGTCCCCTTCCCAAAAGAGAGGTGAGAGCACCACAGAAGTCACCCTTGCCCAGGGCAGCTGCGCTGGCGGGCAGAGGGCATGAGGACTGGGTTAGTCCCTCTGAACAAGCCACAGTGCAGGACCTTAGGGCATGAGAGGGAGCGCAGAGACAGCTTTACCTAGTACTTTGGAAAGTAGCGGTTGCTTCTTTTTGACTAGGATTGTTAAATACCCACAGGTTGCATTTGGACACTTTGCCCTCCTAATACACATTTTAAATGAGCTCTTCAATTTCTACTGCAGATATTATTAGCTAATAATAATATTGGCTATTACTAAGAAACATTTATTTATAATGAATTCGGTTTACTAACTGTTACAAAGTAAAATCTAGTATTAGATATTACTAAGACAAAGTAGGTGGGAACTCTCAAAAATATACTGCCTTATTCTGGTTCATCACTGACATTTAGTAACTTCAGTCAGGAAGCTTGTGCCCACCCCAAGTCTTAGCAGTCTCAGTTTTGTAGAAAATAATATACTTTGGCCTGTCAATGAGAAATGAATTCATTTTAGCTCCTTGCAGGCATGTATTTCTGAAATTCACCCTATTGACAGTAATAAAGAAAAATATTTACCTTAAAAATATAGATGACAGATTTTACTTTGAAGTCTGTATATAAAGGGTTTGCCTAATTCCCTCATTCATCACCTACTTCAATACAGTGGAAGCTAGAGGTTTGATTCTTTTGAGCTAAAAAGCCATTCGAAACGTTATTCTCGCAGAGGTTTGGTGTTATGAAATACCACAGTTCATTGTACCATCCGTGCAATGGTAAGGACACCAACAATCTAAAAGAAAAAGATAAATAGATTCTATTATACATTAAGTAACCTTAATAATTTAAGTAACAGCTGGCAAGACATAATACTGGAGGTAGTTACTAGGGAAAAAAGAACATACAATGCCAAAGGGAATGCAGGTGTTGCTGACTTTCACCTGAAAAGGATGTGTAAGAGGCTGCAGAAATCTGTGGCATTTTCCAGACCTCTGGGATGCTTAAAGTATTTTTGACTCCTTTCCCAGAGTTTTTATGTTAACTGCAACCCTCTTCCACCACCTTTCCAACGCTCTGTTTAGAATGAAATAAAAACATTTCCTGAGGCTGACCACAGGACGAAGCTGACGCTTACAGGCAGATCCTCCAGTGGGCCGGTGAGGCCAGAGAACAAAATATATTTGAAGAAAATAATGAGGAGTGATTTTCCCCTGGATATTTGCTTTCAGCGTGAGCCCAGTCCCTTGCCCCCTGGCATGTCTAATAGAAACTTACAACCTTTTCTAAAAGGTTTGTTCTAAAAGGTTTGTTCTGTCATGTTCTAAAAACAAGACAAAGAAGAGGGAGCCACACATTGTGGCCATGAAGGATCCTGGAAGGAGAAGGAGAGAGGGATTAGCCAAGCACCAGCACTGGCAGAAGTGAAAGGGTTTGTGGGGGAAGAGCAGGATCACTCCTCTTGGCAGTAGCAAGCAGGAGATCTTTCATTAGCTCACTAGCCCCAACCAAAATGTCTGATAAAAGTGAAATTTTAGCTCCAGAGCTTTACTTCTGTGAGACGACTGATGTTCTATTTACATTATTATTTCAGGAAGGAAAGGGAAGGAATGAGGAGAGGAAAGGGGGGGGGGAAGGAAAAATTTTATTCCTCTTGGTCAGAGCAGAATACGAGACTATTTTCACCAGAATGACTATTATCATCACGGTCCTAAAGAGAAAAGAATATATGGCATGTAGAAAATAAATAACATCAGAAAGTAAGTAGCCAGGCACTATTTATTTTTTTCACAGTGTAACCAATCAACTTCACAGCAGATACAGTAAAAACAATGCATTACAACTGCTTTACAAAGTCCAGTGTTGAAACTCTCTTGATTCTTATCAGTTTAAGAGACATCAGAGCACAAACATCTAATCTGTTCATTTTGCACAGAACACATGGTATTCAATGGTGGGGTTTTTTATTTATTTTTATTTTTTAAGAGTATGGCTTTCAGAGTTTTACATTTAGAAGATTACAGGCCACATCTCAGAAACATATGTATGAACGATGCACCAGACTGCAAGCACATTTCCATTCAATGCACAAGGACTAGTGCGACACTTACATGAAAATTCAATAAACATTAACATTCACAGTACAGTCATGAGCTATAAAATCTATCATTCAAACTACTGTTAGTCTTCTCCTGGCAAGAGGCTTCTGAGATTTTGTTGTTTTTCTAGAAGTCCTTATAACCCAGCTCTCTCCATAGCCTTACTTCAGAAATTCTGTTTTCAAAGCCTTGAGCAGCCAAGACCCTTCTGATAATGAGGGCCACAAGCACCTCCTTTCTGAGCTTGTTAGTATTATTTCTGGCATCAGTCTTAAAGTCTCATCAGTCCTCAAACAAAATCAGCTTTTAGCAACTGATGTATTCTGCATGAGGTATGCTGCTGTCAAAAAAAAAAAAAAAAAACAAACCCATAGGGTGAAAGCCCTCCATTTGCTTTCATCTCTCCCCAGACCTCAAGAAAATAAAAAAAAAATTAAAAAAATCCTACAGGCAAGAGAGAACGAAAGGCTAGAAAATTCTAGCCTTGAACAGTATTTGAACTTTCTGCAATATTCTATAGCAATCTAAACTTCACATGTATTTAAAGCACTATAAGTGATGCCTAGTTACTCACTTCCAGAGTGCTTTAAACTTAAAACTTAAGGGGTGATTTTTAGAAAGGTCTTTTTCATGTGTGTTAAGCTGCACATTGGAAAATGAGGTATCCAAAAACTAAGGGTATACTAAACAGTGTAAAACTCTCAGTAGATCTTTTACCGTGGTAGCAATAGAGTTCCCAAAATAAAGAGCAGAATCCATCTACTCCACAAACGCAATCACAGCAACTGCCTCAGCACTGAAGAAATTTGCTCCTACCTATACCTATAAATCAACTTTTCACCAAAGAGGGAAATTTCATGTTTACCTTTAGTGATATCAATCCCTATCTTCAGCCAGAATATTTGTGCTCTCCCTTTCTTCTTCAGCAAAAAGGAGTTAAATTAAAAATTAATCCACAAGACCCATCAAATGGAGCCATAATTATTTTAAGCTCCTGAACCATTTCTACATTCTAACTGTGCAAATCTAAATGGACCTTTTTGGTCATATTTAGAACATAAAATTTATGGGGGGAAAAAAATCTTGCTAAAATGACAATCATAACTTCATGTATACGTAAAAATTTTCCTATCTTGCTTTTCAGTCTACATATGGATATATATACATATGTCTTTGTCATTGCCAATATAATTTCTACCACACTCACAAAGTCTCAGCGCATGGGATTCAGCCAAGAGCACCACCTCTGAAGTCTTCTGGTTCAGCCATGCTCATTAGTAATGTTGTCAAATATTAAAATAATGATATCAATGTTTCATTCAAACCCGTGAGACAGACTTTATCAAAATGGAGAAGCAAATAACAACCAATTTAATACCTGCAAATGTTTTAGTTTTGGCATTGCACACAAATGACTATGGTATTTTAAGAGAGGCTGAAGAAGTCATGGCTTAATCACATTAAAAGCCTGTGAGGATACCCTGATGTTTCTAGGTAATTGAATATAATAATGGATGAGTGCATACCAAGGCTATTGGAAAAGTACCAAATAACTGAGTAGAACTGTAAATATCAGCACACTTATAATAATAATAGTCCAACTGAGGAGGCTTCTGGAAGGAAAACTGAAACGGAAGAATAAATTTGCATCAATACTATGTATTTTATATATAATCCTTAGAAGCAGCACCGAGAGTTACACGATTTATCTTAATGTTCTGTATGTTTTTCAGTAAGTTATCCACAAGGGCTTTAATAAATAACTTTAAAAGGAACATTGATGCACGGTATTGCAACATTGTCCACTGGTGCCAAAACACTATCAAATTAAATGCATGGTATGAATGTTCACTTAGGTAGTTAAAAATATTAGCATTTTTTAAAAACAGAATGAAAAAAAAAAAGGATGACCTAGTAAGGAGCAAACTGGGAATCACTGAAGCACTATGTGAACTATAGATGCTGGGAGGGAGACTTGCATTAAAAGTGTAATTGAATAATGGAATCTCAATATAATAGATACTGAGATACATAAAAAATCAACAAGTGTTATTTTAAAAGATATTTAGTTTTTAGGCCATGCATTGTAATTGTTTATAAAACTTCAATGAAGGGGAATACGAGTTATAGCAGTATTATCTACTTAAGTGTAAACAGCAGCTAAAAATAGGTATTAGATTTTTCAAGACAGTAATCACCATGAGACTGCCAGATTCTGATCCCTCACTTTCGTTCAAGGAAGTATTTATATTCTATAGCAATTTAAACTGTAAGTAAAAGTATCATAATGCAACTCTTCATGTTCACACAAAAAAATCTGAGCATTCACAGTGGACAACAGTGGGAAATACAAAAGGTACCATGAAGATATAAAAACCATCGAGATTTTTTTTCCATTAACACAGATTGTATAGTTACATGTTATCCATGGGCTTATGGATATGCAAATATCCACATTTACCTGTCTTGGAAAATCTGAGCCATAGTGCAAGCGCCTTCATCGTTCCTGCTCAGTGGCAGAGGGCAAAACATGACATTACCTGTTTAAAATGACCGTGACCTGTATTTGCCAATTTCACAAGCCAAAAGATTTCTATTTACCATCTTCCTAAGGAGGAAAAACAATTCAAGGGGAAATAGACTTCTGCAGTGAAATAATGACTCATCCTCACTGCCCACCCGCAGTAGCCGGTTTTGTTTTTTGTTTTTAAATATCGAATTGGCAAAAGTAATATATCCTCTGTGGGAGCAGTACTGGTCATCGCTGTTAACCGCCTTCAACCTTTTCAAGTCCAAATGACAAAGCAATCTTAATGCCGCCCTACGGAGCCAGTCTGCCTCCTCAGCTGCATCAACTGAAAACCACTCTTCCAATGTTTGGTGGCAACAGATCTCATACCTGCAATGCCCAGACAGGGAAACTTCAAGGGGAAACCTTTCCTTTTGAATTCAGCAAGGCTCAAACCGTGATGATAAACATCAGTCTGTGAAGCTTAGGAACACGCAGAAGAATTGCTTCCAACCTGAAAAAATCTGAGTCTCAGGTAGGCATGCAGAGATGTATGGGAAAGCAGCTACTACAAAGAATTACAGAAGAGAAGCCTTATTACTGCAAGCAGACTCCTGTCTCTCTTGATCCTGTCAGCTATTGCAACTCAGGCCCTGTTGTCAGTGGCAAAATTGTCTTTATTTACACAAGCCATACACCTACTCTTCCAAAACTCTTTTCTTGACTAAGAAAAGGAAGAACAAGGGAAGAGGAAAAACAAGGTAGAACAGTTTACAGGTCTTTTGTCTTACATGCCCTGCAGCTCCGAGTAATGTTGATCCTCCATGAGCAAAATTTGCAGGCAAAGGAAGATTTGTCACTATGAAGGGGAATGAGATTGTCCAGGAATTTTAAAGACTTTTTTTTTTTTCCTTAAAGGGCCATGAGGCTTTTAAGATTTTTAAAGAAACAATATATCACTAGCGGGCAACAAGACCCACCTATGGAAAAAAGGGATAGATCTTTAGCCTATTATAGTTTGAGCCAAACTATTTCCGTGGGCTGTCTGAGGTTTCATCTAAAGCATTTGGAGTGCTCTGGCCTTCTCAGTGAGATTTACTAGTAAATAACATCAAAAGTTTAGTATTCACTGCATTTTCACTAGCATCATCACAGATCCAAAAGACAACTCAGAACCCACAATACTGAGCCCTGTGACAAGATTTAGACACCTTGCCCAGGGGTGCAATTAAAACTCTCCCCCTATACCAGATGGGGAATACATCAGTGCCTCATAACAGGACAGTCAGCTCCATGAAACCGCGCCTGTGCAAAGATAAACATTAAGTGCAGGGATGCTTTTCCGTCATTCTGGAAGTCACAGCACGCATCCATCTTCGGAAGGGAAGTGTGTAACCTGTTTCAAATTATAGTCTAGCAGGCAGAAATCACCCTTATTTTCAACCAGAAACTGTTGCCAACCTCCCTGGAGAACACCAGCTACCCTAGTTCATGCCTGATGTGATCACAATCCGCCTTTCCCACTCCTTGAAGGAGAGAGGGACTCAACGATTGAATGCAGACTGGGTCAGGTTTCCATTCCCAAATGTTTTAGCCCTCACGGGGACTAACAGTGATATAGACACCTGGGTACTAGCTCTTTCCCAGTGTCTACTGTACTAAATAATACTCAGTAACTTTAAGAACAGTTGTATCATTAATAATAAAAGGAGAAAAAAGATAACCTTGTTCTGATTCTACCTGATTTCTGATTTTCTGTCTGACATTTCACCAGAACGATCACTCAAGACAATTGTCTATTGCTCATTCAGTCTGTAATTGATGTATAGGAAATGCACAGTATCATTTTTAATTAAAAAAATATTTAATTATGTTGCAGGGAAATCAAAAGCATTGTCACAGATACCAGTGAGAAACCTATTAACTAAACAGGTCCCTCAGATCCATGACACCGGACTCTGGAATCACTTCCCCTTGCAACCTTTTCTCTCCCATCTCTCCCCTTCTTCCACACCAGCTTTCACTACAGATTCTCAACGGAATGAAATATGGCCATCATAAGAAGCCATCCCTCTGCTTCCAGTTGCAAGCTCCCATCATCTGTCTTGGACCAGAGCAAACAGTCATAGTCTTGTATGTGCAGTCAGATGATCCCACCCATCTGGTTGACACATTAACTTACAAAAGAGTAAAATAAAGATAAATCTTCAGGTTTTGATTCATCTGGCAACATGGCTTTACAACCGCTATTGCTGGCACAAGTGAAGCAGAAGCAAGAGACGACTGAAAAAGGAAGGACAGATCTATTCCCTTCATCAACTTAGACCATTTGGGTAGCAAGACCATGGCATGAACCAATGCAGAGGCCTTTTCTAAAGCTCAGAGAATATTCTGCCTCTCCCCGTAAGTCAGTCTCCCCCGCAGCACATTATCTGGGGCATGTGGACATTCACTGAGCTCTTTCAGAAACAGAAGCACAGCAATTCTTTCTAATTTCTGGCCTTGTATTCTTTAGCTGGGGAATCCTATGTTAGTTTCTATTTTCTGTATCTATTACAATGACTACAAAATATAGTATTATTTCACAAACATAAAAGACCACATTTAATGTATAACTGAGAGAAACTACAATGAATTAAAAAAATATATATTTACAACTATTTGAAAAAATTAAATCAGATGTTTTTACGCTAATTCTCAGGTATTTGGAAACAGTAAGCTGAAATGATAACAGATGCAATTAAACAAAACATATCTGACTTTAGGTAGATAGATATTTAAATCCAGACTCCTCCTGTTGGGCTTTCAATTCAAAGGTCAAATGTGTTCACAAATTACAAAGCACAGTTCACACATCAATTTTAAACACATTTTTTACTACCATAGCAAGTAAGCAATAGAAAATTATGAAAAACATGTTGGAGGTGATTCTCCTTCAAAGTCTTACACAACCCTATGTCTCTGAATGTCAGAAAATTGGATAAGGTTAAAGCCTTTGAAGCACATCAATATGTGAATATAAAAGCTCATGCTTTGGTTGCCCTGCCACTACATAAAACAGACTCATTCTGACACAGAAGACATGCACTGAAGATCAGTGAGGTACAATCATAGACAAAACCTTACCAAAAAATAACACACTGAGCTGTACTCTCTACTGAAACAGACAAGTGGTGAACACTAATACAGAAATATCAAGGAAAAGTCTCTTTTTTTT
>VYZM01000734.1:687877-728641 GCA_013398915.1 Dromas ardeola | reverse complement strand
TTAAAATACATTTCGGGAGATACCTAAGATAGGTGCAGTATAAAACAGTTTCCCCAGACTTTCACCTCTTTGTCTTTATGGCAATTTCTCCTCTTATGTCCTTCTCTTTCAGTGAGAAAACTTCTTACTTAAGAGGCCCTGGCTCACATCCTTAATGTTCAATCATTTGAGCTACTGAACACTCATTGTTGAAATTAGTGCAAATTAAGCATGTGATAATGGCATCAATTCAGGATAGCATCGCTCTTTATGACAGTACGTAAGCACACGCTTTGCTGAATTCTGTTCTCATTACAGTACTGATTAGGAAAAGGTTTAAGCATGTGCTTAAGCAGTAATGGTCAGAATAATATGACTCCAAATACTGTGATGCCAGCTATCAGTAAACGAACTTTCATCCAGGTAGGTTTGAAAAATGATAGCAGCATCGAAGTCCAAGTAATTATAATCTGTTTCTTGCCATTTTTTTGATTATCATTTAGATTTCTTGGAATCGAGTGTCTGCATGCAGATTAGAAAGAAAACACATAGGACTAAAATAACACATTTATTACATGCCGTGTTACAGTTCACTGCATTCCCATTTCTATTTGCACTCACAGTACTATGGGAAACTGAAATTATTTCATCAGAAACAAATGAAGTACACCGAAAAGTTTGTCAACAGACAGAAGCAAGTGTATCCATAAGCCAAACAGCCATAACATTCAATAGCTTTAATACTCCATTACATTGTTTCATAGAAATTAGAGATGAAAGACTTCTTATCCATCCCTTGCCAATTCAGGATGTTTTCTGTTCTCCAATTCAGACACTGGAGGCTGATTGGCAACTGACAACCACATGAATAGAAAAAGCTAACTAGATGTGCCAGAGGAGAGCAGGCTGTGAAATTTGTATTTCCCCTTGTGAAGTGCCAAGTTCTTTCAAGTTCTTTTTGTTTAAAGGTGAATTAATGAAACTCAGGAGCTCACAAAATCTGGGCCTTTTATTGTATAGTGAGCAGACTGCTTTTCAAGTACACATCCAACGTACTGCTGCTGAAGCCACCTTCATCCCTCCTACAGAGGAATGTGTTTAGTGTGCTGTCAAAAAGCATCAAAATGCACTATGGAATTAAAACTGACACATTTCCATTGTACTGAACATTTTCTGAAAACGAGACTCTAAAGAAACAATACATTATAGTAGATCAGTGTTGTTAATGATGCTGCACTTCTCCGCTCAGTCTAACAGTCAGAACAAGTTGGTGCTCGGAAAGGTCACGCAACAAATAATGCCAGACAACCTCGACAGCAGGCTTTCAAATTCTCTCCACCACTTTCATATTTCATCAGCTAAATACTGAAATAAAGCTTGCATTAAAATGGGATCCTCTCTGTCACACTTCCTTCCAGGATCACTGCACATAGTCTTGCATTCTCTATTAAACTTCGGGGCTGAACACTGCAGTAACATTTCATCTGAAATGTGTACTGCATATCATATCTTATTATGTCTGGTACCAACTAGAATATAAAAATACATTAATCTTTTCTGAGAAATTCAGAGGAGGGAGCACATTCAACAGAAATAATGGGGGAGGGAGGGGTCCTCCATGTATCATTTTCTATTATTAGCCATTAATCATGTCTTTATCTCCAGTACTGAACATCCCTACCTACAGCCAAATGCTAATCCCATTAATCCTCTTTAAAGATCTGTAAGGTCTTCTGTGTAATTCTGACTTTTACTTAATGCATATCTTAATTTTACAGTGATTTTTGCAAGCTCACTTGAGACCAGTTTCTTTTTGAGAAAGGAGGAAAACCTGCACTTTTCCATAATGAAGACAATAGATTTAAAAATAGAAATGAGATACTAAATGGTGCCAGCCAGCAACAGTCAACACAGAGAAGTCAGTCCAGAAGGGCTACTACTGAAGAATTGCTACCAAGGTGAACAGAAGCTCTGACCACAGAAAGGCTGGAGAACTGGTCCTATGATTTTGCAGGAAATACATCCCATCTTGGAGAATGATCTGCAATGCATAAGGATTATTTTTACTTCCCCCTTTCCCCCCACCCCAGTAACAGGGCTTTTCCGTTAGAAACAAAGAAAGATCAAGGAGGTAATTACACAGCAACCCATAACACAGGTTCAGTAAACTCATACCGTTTGGCTTTGGCTCAGTGAGTAGCATACACAGTATCGAGCAGAATCTACAAAATCATACTGTATGCAAAGTGGAGCAGGTCACACACTACACTCTTAGGGCTGGAGAATTAACACAGTGTCTCTGATTACGACGACTATAGCACTGTTACAGGTTTTCCAAACTCTGATGATACAAATTCTCAGTAAGAGTTATGACTTTTTCTCTGGCCCTGGCCCAGACAAAGGAGAAGGGAATGGGGAGGATGTGAAGAGCATTATGCTTCATGGCCAGAATCTCAGTTAGCCAACATCAGTCTGGTTTCCATGAAATGAGCAAGCAATGGCAGCTGGGCAGGAATTTTTGAAAGTTGTAGCCCTCTTGGAGACCTTCAGGGAACTCACAACAGTGAAGTAATGGCAGATGGACCACAGACATAAATGTAATCTAAGGTTGAAAGCCAAAAACCTATATCAATAGTCAGGATAAGACAAGCTCAGAATTACCCTTGAGGTTTTTGTGATATATCCATTTCTTGCTGCTCTAATCTCTGTATTCCGTATAAGTCTGAATGTGATTAATTATGACTTAATCACTCTTTTTAACATACTGCAGAGAACAAATGGCTGGTTGAAAAATAGAAATGTTCCATTTTAACTTTTTTAAATCAGGGATTAATAAAATCATCACCTTGTGGATGAAATGGATGAGAATAACTAATCCCATTTTATTAAGGCTTTCTTTGTAAAGGTGTAAGAGATGCTACAAAATTCATCTGCATTATCATTTAGGATTAAAATTGAAAGCTTATGTAGAACTGTCCAGTTAAATAACATAGCCTCTTGATTCTACATTTTCTTAGAGCTGGACAAAAATACGTGTGTTCAGGCAAGTTAAATCTGAGGGATATTTATTTTTAAATTTTCTCTTTAAAGTACCAATATCAGTTCTATGGTTGATCACAAGAGGGAGACTACATCACCATATTTCCTCTCATTGTTTCAAATTTTTGAAGCATCCAAACAATTTGAGTCATTTTGGACCAGCTCTAATCTTTGACTGCTCACTGAAAAGTGTTAATGACTGTTCAACTAGCATTTTTTTCTGAGTTTGCCAAACCTCTGAAATTTATAGATAGAGATATCCGATCCAGTAAACAAGATTGAACAATGCAAAGGCAGTTGGAAAGAAGATTCGAGAATAGGAGTCAATTTTTGCAATACGGATGTGTATTCTTCCTTCTCTCCAAGATCCTGTGCGGCAGTCTTCAAAACAACAAAAGAAGCTAGCACAGTCTTTCCCTTCTAGGCACTCATATCCATAATCATCATCACGTTCGGGGAGATGATTAATGTTATTAATTGGAATTAGAGTTGATCCAGGTCGAACAGCAATTGCAGGTGGTTTCTTAAGAAAAACAAAAAAGAAAAATAGAGTTTTGTGGGATTTTTCATCCTTGCATTAAATAATTCCATAGACTTTCCATAGCAAAGGCCAATATAAGTACCTTCAGTACAACATACGGAAATTCTAATACTAAAGAAAACGATTTGGGGACCTTTGTGAATTATGAACTGCTGTATATAATTAGCTCATGCAGGCAAAAGATCGTGAATGATTTTCACCTGCCACAGTGAAAACTGGGTTGTGCTGGGATTTGGGAATAGTGGATAATTAGTTACACAGACAGGGTTAGCTGATCCCATCTACACAACATGAAGAACATTTTGAAGTCAGCCACAGCTTGACGATTGGGTCACAAGCAAGTCCAAAGGAAGGTTGTAAGCATCACTACCAAGGGAACGATGGTTCTCCCATCATTCGGAGTCTTTAGAATGAGACTGGATGCGTTTCTGGAAGCTACATTTTCACCAAAAAAAGAGTTAATGGGATTAGTACAGCAACACTGGTGAAGTTTGAGAGACTGAGACAGATGAGGCCAGGCTATATCATCTAACCCTCTGATGTTAAATCCCTAAAAAATATTCCCCGCCTTTAGAAACCAAGACATAAGACTCCTTAGGAGAATGCCATGGAAGGCAGTGAAACTGTCGGCTCTTAATTCTTTTACTTTCCATGGGCATAACTCAACCCTCTTACAATCTCGTAAAAAACTCAGTGTAATAGATGTTAAGGTTCATAAATAATTTTCATAGAAAAAATGTGGGTGCCTTGTTGCCCAGTACATATACTGTTTAACATTCCTTTTCTTGTGACTTTTGCCTTTTCACCTTCCTTTTACTTGCACTACCACGGCCCTTCTTTCCCCCTTTTATTATTTTGTTTCCTCGCAGTTCTTCACTCTCCATCCTTGTTTTCCTGAATACTTCAGAAAGACATTCTCTTTCTCTTTCTGTCCTTTTTTCTCTTTCCAAATCTCATAGCCTGTTTAAAGTAATCCATAATCCTCTTTCTTTCAACCCCCCAACCTTTGGCATCTCTTCTAAAATCTTCAGACTGAAGATAGGAGTTACGTCAACATTACTCTTACATTGTCTTCTCTCTTTTCTACCGTCTCCGTATTTTGTCATGTAAGGACTAAATACAGCAGAAAAGGATGCAGTCAGAAGAACTAACTGTATATTTAAGCGTAGAGAAGAATCTCTCTTAAACAATTAGACATGATAGGCAATGAAAAGCTATGAAAAAAATATGGAAAGCAGGAAGCCACATAATTTAGATTCCTGTTATGTTTTAGAGTCCTGTTGTCCCACTTCCAGAGAATTACTTTGGCTAGTACACAGATCTCTATACATTGCTAAGGATGCACTATTGCTGCAAAGACATTTTACCCAGTGTCCCAAGGGGTGACGTTAAAGCCGTGCGGTATCCCCTGCATTTTGAAATAGCTTTATTTAATAAGTGTCTTTACCAGAGGAAGTTTCACACATACTGCTGTTTCAACACTTTTTAGACACAGTGACCTAGGGAGCTAATTATCGTCCTAAAGGACCTCATTATTCTTTTCAGTTATGACAAAATACTGACAATACTAACAAACAGTAGTTACATGCTTCTACCCTCTAATGTGAGGCATCACAAATAGGGCTTATTTTTATAAAATGTAAAAAGTAAGTTCAAATTTTTCTTTGAAATTACAAAATTATCATTTTGTTGAAGATATATAGAGAAAGATGCTTATTTCTGATTGACTTCTACCCTGGCTTTACGAGAATTTCCTGACTGTTGGTTCTGCCAACGTAAGATTCATGGCATGACTTGTTTCGACTAGTGGGGTAAATCCCCAGCTCAGAAACACCATGGGAGGAGGAAGAAATAGCAGCACTGCTTTTCACTGCTCATGTCACCAGCACAGACTGAAGCTGGCGACTGAACTACAGGTTTGAAGAGGAGGCCTGAGAGAGGCAGAAAGAAAGTACCACCTTATAGGCCTACCTACCCACAGGGAATACATAAAATGTGTGTAAGAAAGAGAAAATGTGAGGGAAAAGGGGAAAAAAGATCAACACCTCACAAGAAAATGACCTTATATCAATTGGCAGAGACTTAAAAAAAAGTACTGATATTGTAAATAAAACTCCACATATGTTGAGAAGCATTTATGATATGCTCTGAGAGGACAAAAACCAAATTATTCTGCATTAACACTAATACACGTACAAAAGAAAGCCACTGTCTGTGGAGATCATAGCACAAGTGATTCATTCACTTCAGGTGAAATGATGATCAGAACAAGATCCACAACTAATTAAGTTTAATCTCTCCTGCCCAAACTCATTATCCTTATTAATGTGGATTTACATAAGCCAATTCAAACTACCTTTCTTGAATGATGCCAGCACATATTTTGTAAGATAAAACTGCTGTAATCATTTGTAAAATCTCACCATTTTTTCACAAGATCATTTATTGCACTTTATTGGCATCAGTTGCTGGAACAATAAGCTTTTATTGCATTTTGCAATAGAAATAGAAGAACTAGGCAAGGCAAGTTTTCCAAGGAAAAACCACATGTAAATGAGAACTTTTCAGAAGGAATTAGACTATTTTAATTAAATTGTTATTTTAAGTTACATATATCTGCAAGAGGAAAAGAATGAATAGAAGTCTTTTACAAAGATAAAGGGGGAAAAAGAAAAAAAAAGGATATGTAATTGTATGGCTTCCCATTAATTAATCAGATGGATTCTTTAATTCTTCTATTTGGAACAAGAAATTTTACAGCTTTTTATAAAACGTCACCCAAAAAAACCTATTTATCAAATTAGAATCCTTGCATCTACGTAGATTAAATTTAATCCCCCCTTTTTTTAGAGTAATCTCTTCTCTAGTATCGTCTTATAGCCATAACGTGCTAAAACATGTTTAAAGAATTCTGTGTGAAAAGATGATTGTTTTTCAACTACTTAGAAATTAAAAGCATGCTTTAAGAACACAGTGAACCACAACTGAACACTGTTTTGAGTATTATATTGCCAATTTTAATCTTAGTCCAAACTCCAGCTAGTTATTCTATAAGTGTCATAGTTTCTATCTCACTCTTATTCTATATTTTAAATTGTCATATGCACTGAAAATCTCAAAGCAGTTGGCAGATTATTGCACAAATGGCTCATGTGTGAACAGATTCTGAAAAGTCTCGTGACCCCATTTAATAGAGTATACTTGCAAACCACTTCAGTGGCTGATCTTTAATATCCCCCGGGTTGAATAAGCAGTGTTTCCTCCCCTCTTCCTCTTCTCCTTGTTGTGCATGCTGAGAGCAGACCTATTTCAGCTCCCTAAGCGTTGTTGAGACCTCATTGCTACAATAGCCTAAAACAGAATCCGCTATGTTGACACTGGGAATTCCCCCAAATTCTGCAGTGGCCATTAAACTTCACCCTCATTGCGTCCCTTGCCAAAGCCAGTTTCCCATGCTTTCCATTGTACCCACATTTGCTTCTACCATTAACAGGAGGAGGTCTGAGGTTTCCAGTTTCCAGTTCACTTGGCTGTGCTGGATTCCCTGAGGATCAGAGTGATGTCCAACCAAGGCAGCACAGGACACTATTAACCCTTCACCACTAGCCTTGTCCTAAACACACAGCTGATCTACTCGGACCAGCTCAACATGCGAAATGCATTTCCCTGGTATTAAGCCATAGCAGCCCCGCAGTGCGACAGTCCCCCACAGCACCGCTGCTCAAAATGGGTGGTCAGGGCTTTCCAGCACTAGTCGCAGAATGGATATGGCTCATAACAGGATTTCTGCATTTCCATATCTGGGCTTCTGTAACTTCATTTTGATTTCTGTTTGATCTTACGCAGGTGGTATTCAGCCTTCACCCAGAAAAGACAACTGATATGATTCAACTATGCTCCAGCTTCCTTTGATGAAATGATCTGCAAGGGGGCTTTATAACATTGTTCTTCCCCTTATTCTCTCCAAAAGATGACTACAATCGAGCCTCAGATATTAAGACTAGTGTTTGAATGAATAAGCTATTTAACGCCCTTACCTCAATGTTTTATTAGTTTAAAGATTGGCTTTAAATATTTGTACTGGCTTTCAACAATAGATTCTTTGGAAGTTCCGGTATTACTACACAAACAGAAAGCCTCTGAAAACTGAATAATACTAGTTCCTGGGATATGTGGGGATTCACACCATACAAACATCAATTTGTAAAAGCAGAAGGTTAATTTTACCAGCAAGAAACATGGAAGTAAATGAAAAAAAAACAAAACAAAACAAAAACAGGAGTTAAAGAAGAATTTCTGAAATGGAAGAGAGAATACTGACCTATAACAAGCACTTATTCCTTTGCTAACCTAGTGAGGTAAGACCTAAGTTAGGTGATGCAGACCCAAACAAATCCTCACACCTTCAGTCCATTTACATTACCATTTACATTACCCCTACTGTTTCAGTCTTATCTATGATTCTCTGCCGGGTGCTGTATTCAGAAGCACTATGCCCCGACAGAAATGTCTCCACGGGCACACACTCCACGGGCAGCTCTAGGAGCACCAAGGGTTTGGGCATGGCATAGAATATTGTATCAAACCACTCTACAGCTTAGGCTCGTGCGTTCTCTTCACATATGGGTGGAATCATCTAAAACCTTCTCTCATTAGTAGTATTTACAGAAAGTAAGTACAAGCCCCCAACCATAAAAAAATTATAAAATCAATATTAGTGTTACTTATCTTTGAAAATTAGCCCTTCTACTTAAGAACCAGACTCTCAAAGTTAATGCTACGATAAAGAACATTCTGCATTTTTTTTCCTTCTTGTTTGGCTAAACTTACTGATGGCTTAGATTTTGCCTTCTTTTCTTTTCCTTTATCCCCTTTTCTGTTGCTGGTAAAGTAATGCAAGGTGCCGTATTCCATCAAGGCAGCAAACACAAAAATGAAGCAAACTGAAACAAAAAGGTCCATTGCTGTCACGTAGGAAACCTTTGGGAGTGACTTCCTAGCAATTGTACTCAACGTTGTCATGGTCAGCACCGTTGTAATGCCTGTTGGAGAAAGAAAGAAAAAAAGACGTGAAGAGGGAAGTGTATAAGTAATCCAATCATATTGTTGCGAAAAAAATACTCAAATTATCCCTTAATTCATTCATGAGGCATACAAGAACTGAGACACAGCTGGGTTCACCACTGATCACAGCCACACACATCGGTGCTATTTCAAGAAGCCATCCTAATGGATCCAGCAGCCACCGTGGGATCACACAAAAGGCAGCACCTTTCACCTTCAGTTGAAATCTCTCCCATTTTAAACCCGCACTGAACAAACAACACTGAGAAAGTTTGTGTAATTTTATAAATCTGTTACAGAATGCAAACATAAAACAAATACAATAGACAAACAGGTATAAATAAGCACACAAATTTTATAAACACAAAAAAGTCCGTTGGCTCTTGAAAAATTAAAATGCACAAAAGGACACATTCAGAAAAAAAAAAAAAAGGTGTGTTATTTATCAATGATTTCAAACTTTCAGAAAACATGAGAAAAAGGAATAATGTTTTCAACTGTTTGCTTCTGACATGTAGCAGACTAACCTAGATGGCCTTCATGGCCTTTCTGGGCTCATTCTCTAAATTACTAGGTATTTTTTCAATACTGTGTCTTAAGTAATAGAAAATGTTTCCCTTGATTCACTTACATACAAGTTAATTAAAAGAACAAGCTGGCCTTAACAGCGATGTGTTCAGAATCTCAACTATACCACTTTTCACCGGTTTAACATTTAGAAGGTGTTAACACTTTCTTCTTTATTTGATGCTTCAGGGAGATGCAAAACCTTTTTCATAGTAGTCCAAAATTAAGATGTGACCTTTCCTTTCAAGAGCAATACTTGAACACACAAATAATTTGTTACTGATGTGTACAAGCTTACTGCAAAAAATGTGTTACATCAGTCTAAGGTTGTTTATGGCTTTTAAATCAGAGCATGGAATGAGGGGTCACCATGGGCAGATCCTGCAGCAGGAAAGCAGTGGTGATTTTGCAACAGATTTCCCAATGAAATCACATGCCTAAAAGGGTAAACAGATAACCACAGAGTTTTTCAAAAGTGCTGCGCTCCCACTAGATGCTTTTGAAAATCAATTAGGCATTTCTCTGCATAGCTAAGTATCTAAATACCTTTAATCATCTCAGACCTTTTGCTTTGGGAAACCACAATCTAACGGGATCTTCCAACATATACAGAAGAAAAAGGCCCAAGCCTTTCCAGTGTACCAGAGCCCAGCACAGCCTCCAGGTGGGAAGTCACACCTACCATTTCCCTTACTCACTTCTGTTCACAGAAGACAAAAGGAGAAGTGGACTTTCCCAGTCCTCTCCAACATGCGAAAGGCATACAGGGGGCTGTCACAGGGAGCAAACCTTCCACAGCATCACAGCTGCTTGCCATGATGAACCTTGCTTCGTTTTTGCTTTCTTGTCTTACTTTCTCAGTCTCTTTCTATAAAATTGTGTCGATTTGACTGGTATTCTCTTTCTTCTTCACCACAACGTCTGCATGTGAGAAAAGTCATCCTACAATCTGTCAAACGATGGCTTCTGCCATGGTGTTCTGCCATCTCCATGTTCACAAAAAAGGAGCTGAGAGTTAACCGCAGGGAGCTGTAAATATGACATTGCAAACCTTTGTAGTACATCTCAAGCAGATGAAGGTTAGTACTGCTCAAGTGGGAGCGTGAAAACTCTAGCTTAACCATGAGATCAAAGGCAAATTTGCTGAGTACGCGGCATGGAATAAGTACTCTGTAAAAAGCACAAACTGGATACATAACTAGCAGGACACTAATACAACTGTTTTCCTGTCACAGCTAGTGTCTTTCCAGATGGTACCCACAATGATGTCCAATGATTAGTTGGTCTAACAAATCTTTTAATAAATTTCTAAATCAAGATTTGAAACTATCAGGAGATAGTTTCACTTATTTATTCAAGATTTTAGCCTCTCTTCGTTAAACTTTGCAGTACTTCTAAACAGCATAAAGTTAAGATTCAAAACTCAGATTTTCTTCCCTTACCTTTTCATTAGGCTACTGAGCCATGCTCATTTTTGCTTACTGTCTTTCTCAACTCATTAATCTTGCAGGCTTGTCTGCACAGTGTTCCAATTTCAGTGGGAAGGGCAAGGAGTTAAAGCCTGGACTCACCCTTCTGGTAGGGAACACTCCTATAACGTGGGAATAGTGTGTTCACAACCCTATAAGCTGATAAGGAAAATTAGCTCACATCTCTCACTTCCTAAGATACACTCTCGGCTCTTGATCTTTCCCCCAAAATAGGTCATACTGCCATCACCAGTTTTACTAAAAACATCTGTCACTGCTAAGCTCAAAGTTTCTAGTCCGGGAGTCCCACGCGCTCCACACACCCCCATCTGTCGTGCTTCATGTGGGGACTACGACTCTTCTCCAAGGCAGCACATGAATCCCGAACAGTCCAAAGAAGGAGACTGATGCCATGCTAAACAGGTCAGCCAAGATGACACTAACACAGAATTATCTCTGTAGCAGAACTTGCAACACACTTCAGTACTGTCTGTAGTAAAAGCAGGACAGTGAGTCAGTTTTTGCGAGTTACATGCTTAACTACTTGAAGTGCAACTTTGGTTGCAATTTTTCTCTTCTGTTCCTGGGCTTAAAGGAATAACTGAATCATTTCTTAACAGAATAGTAGTGGTAGTAGTTATAATAATAATAATATAAACCAACAACAATAAAAAACCAAAACAAAAAACAGATCTTCACGGTGTTCGCCTGTGTAGGAATGACATCCTTTGTTCCATGATGCTAAGTGAAGTTTAATCATACTTGTCAGGCTAATGATTGCCATATTGCCATCCACGGAGATGACAAAAAGAACATAAAGGAGAAAAAAATGTATTTATGGGAACAACAGCAGATCCACAAGGCTTGGATCAGGATTTCTAGATTTCCAGACTTCCGTTCTCAACACTCTCTCCTTAAGCCCCGCTGTGCAACCACAGCAGGATCCTCCTACTCTTAATCTTGCAGTTCAAGAGAAGGGGTGACCGATGGTCACAACCTGAAGGGGAATAAACTGTGGTTAATTTACTCCCTGCTGCAGATTTGTATTCCTGGGAGTACCAGACTCTTCAAGGTTGAAAAAAGACGTTCTTACCCAGAGAAGTCCTTGCAGGAACTGCATCCTTATTGATCCAAAATGACACCCATGAAAGAACAACTGTGAGTATACAAGGAATGTACGTCTGAATAGTAAAATATCCCATCCGTCTGCTGAGATCAAAGAAGATTGTCATAATAATATAATCACCTACAAATTTAAAAAAGAAAAAAAATACGTAGATAACATTTAAAATGGTTTTCAGTTGTATCTTCATCTGTTAGTCTTGTTAGTCTACATAGATACTACATGAAATCAGACTCAACGCTTTGCCTTACCAGACAAGGTATGAGAAATTTCAGTTGTATTTCGTAACCCCACAAATGCAAACTGGTACAGTCTCCAGTATTTTGGATCTGCCACTTCAACAGAGGTTTTCTTCCATTTGTATTCAATTTCATTTCTGGGATATCCATCTAGAATAAAACAGAGTGAATCAAGCATTCAGCCACAATATATATCAAAGCATGTTTTGTGATCTCTGAAGTTGTTTATAAACTAAACCAGGGCTACACATAAAGTGGATCAGAGAGAAAGCCAAACTTAAAATTTAACCCCAAAATATCTAGCATCAGTTTTAAGCCTAGCTAAATGTATGATCAATCAAAAACTATGTAAATACAGATGTTTAGGAAATATCAACACAATATTCTGTAACTCAGATATGAAAAACTGGCTCAGAATCACCACTGGGAATTAATACACAAATGTAATATACATTATCATTAAAAGACCACAAAGAGCTTAAAAGGACAGACACTTATTAGTACATAATTTGATAAAATTCCTATTGGCGTTTATTGAAAATTTCTTTGTCTATTATTCCTAGAATGGATTTTTGTGGCCTGATTCACTGTCCAGTACTTCAGCTTTAAGGAAGTGCAACCTCCTTGATTTGATGTGCCTCACATGTTGCCCCACATTATCTGGCAGAAAGGCAGAAATGAAATTAAGCAAGACTTGCTTGTGTGGCACAACTATTTAATCAATGAAGCTACCAAAACTCATTTAGCTGGAAGCACTCAAGAAGGAAGTACTAAGTGAAAACATTAATTTAAAAAGAATCACTGAAGTTTGATTTCATTGCCTATTAGGTTCCGCATTTAGGAATAAGTTGTTTAGCTGTGTTCAGGCGGTTTGGATTTCCTTTGCCAGTAATAGCACAATTCCCTTAGGAACTTTTGGGGTTTTTTTTTAAATATAGTTTATATTAAAGAAATGAAGCCTGGAAGTTGTTTCTGCCTCACATAAATAAGTCCCTCTGAAAGGCGAAGGACTTCTTACACTGATTAAGCATTTACAGGAACAGGTTGAAGAAGACAGATCTTACTTTTACTTTCAAGTATACCACATGGAATTAATTCAAAGCTGCCAAGTCTGACAGGCATAAAAAGTAGTTCTTCAAGGGCAATATATTTCCATTAACTGGAATGGGCATTGTATCAGTCTCCTAAGCGAAATGATTATTTTTATAGTTGCAACTAAATGAAATGCATGCAATTCAACTCATTCATTACTGCATTTAATAATCACTAAAAAATGCAATTAATCTAATCAAAACATAAACAGGTCAGTTCTTTCCTTCACTGCAAGGCTTTGAGAAGTAAACACTTGCTCTCTTGCTGACAGTATTTAAGGAAATGTAAAGCCTGAATGTAAAGAAACAAAAAGTATTTTACCACCTACAGCTTGAAAACTCCAGTGGACAGGAGTGTTCATCCATAGGAAAGTTATGAAGCTGAAGATAACATTCAGCATTAATTGTCAGCCTGATTAGAAAAGGAAGGAAAAAAAAAAAAGAAGAAAGATTATATTCAAGTATCTAGACACTTCAGACTAGATAGTAAAGCAAATGCACAGAAATCAGTTTTGCCAATTAATAGATGTTACACATAGCCAACCGTGTGTCTGCAAAAAACATCCAGCATCATCTCCAAAGAACAAGAACTCTTATCATAAGCAACCTGAGGACCTGCGTTGTTTCACTTGGCATTTTGAGCCATTTCAAAAATTTCAGTTGACTGGGGGGGGATGTCTCGGCTCTCTACCAGAAATAGGGGATAAAAGGGAGGGACTGAAGACAGGGCAAGGAGGGGAGTTTATGATAGCAAATAAAGGAACTTTCTAAAGAATGCATTTGTGAAGTCAAATTGTATTTGGCACCATTGTATCTGGTGGCTATATACACGAGAAAGAAAGTGAGGACACTCTTGCGCTTGCTCTGTGTTCATGGAGGCAGCGCTGGTGAAGACAGTAGCACCGATAGGAAAGAGCAGACTTGATATTTATACTCATTTAATGTCTGAGGCATTCAAGTAATTCACACAACTAATGTACATTTTAGAAGTAGTTTAGGACTCATAATGGTATCAACTTAATCACCTGCTGCTTTTGAAAATACTATCACAGATTTCATAGAATCATAGAATAGTTTCGGTTGGAAGGGACCTTTAAAGGTCATCTAATCCAACCCCCCCACCTACAATGAGCAGGGACATCTTCAACTAGATCAGGTTGCTCAGAGCCCCGTCCAACCTGGCCTTGAATGTTTTCAGGGATGGGGCATCTACCACCTCTCTGGGAAACCTGGCTCCACTGTTTCACCACCCTCATTGTAAAAAAATTCTTCTTTCCATATAGCCTAAATCTTCCTTCTTCTACTTTAAAGCCACTACCCCTTGTCCTGTCGCAACAGACTCTGTTATTTCCAAAGAGCTTCCAAGCAACCAATGCAAAACTCAGTTTTGCTTTCACTAGGAAGCTAGAGTAAGGGGCTAGACTCCAGACTGCCTTCTTTGCATTTAAAGTACCTCCTCCTTTGTTGGTAACACTGTGAAGAAAGTCAGAATATCTTCTAAAATCAACTTTGAAAATTAACATAATGCTTACATACTTGACTATACGCAATACATACTAGACAAAAAGGGATGGGAAAAGGAAGATTCTGCCACACGCTGCCAGAAAGCTCTATAAGTCTGTGAACAAAGGAGTTATTTTTCACAAAGTGTCGCTAGGACCTTTCTAGAAATTTGTCCTGACCAAGAAATAGGTTTATAAGGGAAAGTATATTTCTTGCCATANGAAAATATTTGTTTTTGTCCTAAAGGGGGGGGGGGGGGGGGGAGAGAACCCCCTACACACATTTCCAAGTAAAACACTTGCACCCCTCTGAAGATGCTTTTCAAAGTCACCAACTACGGTATCACAGATATGCTATGCATATGGTATAAGCTTTTATTGCCTTTGTTTGCCATTTTCAACCTTTGGATAGTCAAATGCTTAAAGAAAAAGGAAAAAAAAAATCAGACTTTTATTAAAAGCAAAACAACTAGATATGGGTTCACTGATGGGTGCAATGGACAGACCAAGCACTACCCTCAGAGGAGACTCGGTAAACCTGACTAACAGAATGACGAAGTCTGCTCTCTGAATTACCAACGGGGAAAGAGTGGTGGTAGAGGGGAGCTCATGAACATGGAGCATTGTCAGATCCTATTATTGTTCCTTCAATAACCAACATATGAACCTCTCAATGTTATTCCACCTTAGGCCAAATTTAGGCTGTATCCTCACCTATACCGATGTCTGCATGTTACAGTGCTGGGTGAATACCTGTTCTGCTGTTTTATTCCTAGCCCATTGCACTTCATAGCTCTTACTCTAGCACAATAATTCTAAGCTATTGCTCTAGGAGAGCTCAGATGATTTTTTCTTTTTTGTCACATTTGTTTGTTTCTCTGTGTGACTTAGGCCCTGTCTAAAAGAAATTGTACATTGAAACTGAATGGACATTGGAAGGGTAAAGTCCAAGTATGACTAGATTTTTAGCTACAAAAAGAAAAAAAGAATATTAGCACGACAACAGAAGAGGTTTTTTTAGAGATTTTTATAAACAGCAGGATAATAAACTGTTTAAAAAGTGCTCTTCAGAGATATTTGTATGCTCTCAAATGAAGCATACCACGAAAAAATTGAGTGAAGAGAATCCATTTGAAACATTCTAATTCTTCTTATTTCTGATGCAGAATACTTTTATAAATTGTTCGTACAATGCAACTAGCCTGCATATGAAAACAGCATAAATGACTGAAAATAAAGTAATTAAAAGGTGCTACTTTTTGTTTATTATTTTATCATCTTAACAACAGAATCAGATTTATGGCATCCTCTGCATAGACCGCTTCTTGATCAGCTCCTTACTTATTGCAAGATTTTTTTAGGCATATTTAAAAAATAAAACTGAGAGATGACACTAAAATGCTTTCTGTAGACTACAGCCTTTCAAGAACTGTTTGAAAAGTGACTCAAAGATCAGTACAGATAGCCTAGATGGAAAGCTTAAAACCAGCCCAAGCATCCCCCATTTGCCAAGAAGAATTATTACCAACATGTTTGCTTATGCGTAATTTGGATGAACAGATTTGTTGATTTTAATAGCTTGCAAGGGTAAACATGTTAAGCAGTATATGTAGGACTGGGGCCTTAGCTTTAATAAAACTTCTTATGATTTTTATTATCTGAAGCGTTTAATATTTTACTTACAGAATATAATTTGGTGGATATTAGATAGTGAAATATTCAGAACAGAAAGCCTGCAAAACAACTTATGACTAGATCTGCAATATGTTAGTGACAGACCACCATGGTGCTATATGCTATATAACATCTTTTTTTTAATCATGCCTGTACCTAAATGATTAAAATTTGCTACTCCCTTTAATTGTCTTTACCCAATTATATAGGCAATATACTTCAATACTATTAACTTCATGTTTTTCATGATCAAATAATCTTTTTTTTTTCTCCTTTAATAAACTCCTTGCAAATTCCTGTGGTCCACACCAAAAAAAATGCCAAGGATTTGATATGTATTCATTATTTTCATATTCCTGGTCATAACAGCTCTATTCTTTTCTAATAAAAACCCACCTTAGAGTGTACAATACTCTTCCATCACTCCAGATTCGAAGCAAACGATTTGGAGTTGTAATCCAGTGAGCATCAGATTTCCTTGAGTTCCGGAAGAAAGTGTCTGGAATCCAAATTTTTCCAACCATATTGCTATTAAGCATAAGCACCTTCATTGAGCTGTTAAATTTTAGACGACTGTCATACCAAGTCTGGGCAAAAATTATATCTATAGTGTATTCCTAAAAACAGAGAAACAACCATATCTATGTATGCGTTTACCAAAGTCTGCAAGCCAACAATTTTTAATTCATATATAAATCTGAGGCTACTTCTTCTAGTCTCTTTTGTACTACCATTTCATAGCATGCAGCAGCCTGTAACCCCAAATGGAGAAATTATGGGCTGATAAAGGATGCACACAGCCTTCTCTCCCTACCTCCTCTCCCCTGACACACATCGACTAATTAAGGAAGAGGAGACACGATGGGACCTTGCTGTAACTTGGAGGTCCGCGCACAGTGTCACCACCTCTGGGACCCTAGACAGAAATTTAAGGGCAACCTTAATACTTCAGGGATAGACTATGTTTGTTAAGACAAAGATTCTACATCTCTTAAGAAGCAAACCAAATAAACTCTATATACTTTTCCCCCCAAAATTTACAAATGCAATTTAAGATCCTTCTAGAAATTTCAGATTTTGAAAAAAAATTCATGAATATGCGGGAAGTAAACATCACAGTTTGCAGAACTGTCTGTTACCATCAACCTTGTGTATCTACCTACATACGCACAAAAGTATACATCAGAAAGGAAGCTTCCCTAAAGCGATTCCACTTTACTTATTAAAGCCTCAAGAAAGCTGCTTTTGTGATAGAAAGTCAAATTCCTCAGTAAACTTATGGCCAGAAAAGAAAGGCGAAAAATAAAATAAATAAATAAATAGATAAATAAACAAACAAATAAATGGAAAACCCACAGCCTTTTAATGAGACAACCTTTGACACAGTAAAACTTGAGGGAGATAAACATTACAGGTAAAATGAAATATTGTTTTTCAAAGAATTCAGCCAGTTGTTCCTGCACTCCAGATAGAGGAGCAAAGCAGCAGCCTCTTCTCCGCTGCATTTGTCACAGCTCCAGACTCTGACCTTAAGGGCAACAGTCTTGTTGATGGCAGGTGTCATCTTTCCTGCATGGCTGCCCCATGAGGGCTCCCATGAGCAACTCAGCAGCTCCTCTGCAGGGAAAAAGAGCTGAAGACCAGACTTAGGCACTTGGTGTTGGCTGTTCAGCTCTCAGTCATGGGATAAGTGGGCAGGGGGAAGAGAGGAGGAGGCAGGGGTTCAAACTCTTGCTTGGGCAAAGGGCTCACTACTAGCTCACTTGGTCAATAAAAATGCACAGTGCAGACAGTCAATTTGGTTTTAAATAAAATAAAAGTGGAAGGCATTGCTGATTGGAGTGGGGGTTTTGTTCATTTTACTTTTAAATAATCACAGCAGCCAACTCTAAGAGTTACAGACTCCTCACTCATTTCTGCAACTGACACCACCCATCTCCCAGGAAAGTTTGTGAAATCTGGCACTTCATCCTTGCCAAGGCAGATATTCCAGGACTACTAAAATCTCTCTCAATTTTCCCACCTCTCCAGGTGGGAGAAGAACAGTTTCAGGAAATAGATATGCAAGAGGGAGGCTTGCCCTTGCTCTGTGATGTGTGGCAGATAAATTACCATCTGGACTGTGGTAACTCAGTGACTCTCAAAGGTTATGAATAACTAGTATATGAGGCAAACAGTGGAGGGACAGAGGGAACAAAAGTACTAATCAAAAATGCATTTGAGAGATGACTTTGCTCTAAATCTCTCCTAATTCCTTGAGAGGCACTGCCATCAGAGAATGATTCTGCAGGTCAAAACAAGTCCTTGATTATTTTACTTCTGTAAACAACATTCAAGACACCTGTGAAAACCCGGGACCTGTTTAACCTTAACATTCGGTTTTCTGTGCTCCTCTATAGTGGTTACAACTGGAAAGGAAACTTGCCTTGCTGTAGCGTAAATGAGAGCCTGAGGCAGTGCACTGGAAAAGTGTTTTAATGGGTTTAAATGGAACAGAATGAACAAAGATTTACGTGTTGCCTTTACAGTACAAATAGGAGGAAAAAAGTCAGGGAGGGAAATCAACAGACACGACCAAACGTATGAAAAGAGCAGACTGTCTGAGTTTGAAGGTGCTACTCTAAGCAGCCACTTCACAGTAGCACTGCATTGTCTGGGAAAAAGAAATTTATCAAAGTGTCGTTACAGTCAAATCCACCCAGAGCTAGAAAACTCGGGTTTTCGTAGAATACCAACCACCCTGACAAATTAAGATAAAAAAGGAAGAGGAGCTCGCAGATTATTTTGAACACGCAAATCAAAGGAACAGCCTCAGTGGGCCCAGATGCTTGTGTTCTTTTACCTTTCAGTATTAAATGCTTTTATCATACCCATGTATTACAGGTGTTGTTTAAAGAACTTTTTTTGGGGGAAAAGAAAAAAGAAACTTTGTTAAATTCCTTCATGATACATTTATGACTGTTCAAAAAGAATATAATACATAATAGTTTAATGTCATAAAATTAGTTAATTGCTTATATCTCTACTAACTTTCACTCAAGTGAACTTTAGCATAACGCCCAAGCACGTACATGTACTCCCATTGCAGAGGTGCAAGGCATGTGAAAATGGGACTCAAATGTATACTAGCCTCCTTTCCGAACACAAGTTTCTCCGCAGAAGAGGCCAGGTGGCATAGGTCCAAATAGATCCCAAGCGGCCACCAAGCACAGGCAAACATAGAGGATGATCAGACAACTAAGAGCACGCAGCATGCAGCTGTCTCAGTGTAGACGCTTGAGAATAATAACCTGAAAGGGAAACTATGCCATAGTTGGATTATTTCTGAAAATCTGGTTTTGAAATGAGCCTGAAATTTTCAGATTTTATGGATTCATACACCGGATTCCCTTAAATTTGCACTTCCTGAAATATGTTTCATATTTCTTTTTAAGAAGGGGAAATACGGGTCCCTAAAATTTCACTATACTGTCTTTTCTGGGAGTACTTTGTTTCCAAAACTAGATGAATAAAAGCCCTATCTTTGTTTAGAAACCATATACGCAAGCACAACAGCAGCCAGATTTATACAATATTCTTTTAGTGCAATAAATCTTTCTGACCTTCCATTTTGTTTTCCTTATTTTCTTACAAAAATTTAAAATTAACACTCAGCACTACTTTTATTAGTCTTTCATAAAACTCACCATTCCATGCCACTGTTGTCGTGTAGCCATAAAAATTGGTTTACTACTCTCTCTTTTGAATGAAGCTAATGATAAAATAGCCGTGCAGAATAAAATGGAATCCATCTACGGCTGCGTTAGTCACAGCCATAGCAAAATGCATACTTATTCATATTTAGCCTCACAGGGTTCAATAACCATGGCACACGTTAGCTCATATTTGGCATTTGATTAGATCACTGAACTCTTTTTTGCACAGCTGGCATAAAGAGCCCACCTGCCTAATTATTTACAGATAACTGCAATCCTCCTCCATCTCCCCTCTTGAAAAGATCATAACAAACTCCAAAGGCTGGGAACACAGCGACTAATCACAGATTACCGTTAAAGGGCCAGGCAGTGAACAAACTGTGAATATTGACAAGCAGGTGTATAGTCTGAGAGAAAATCATTTAATAAATTAATGCACTTACTTCAAATAAAGTAGGAACAGCTACTCTATGGGATTAAATGGAATCCTCAACATCAGTTTCATTGTCACGCACAGTTCAATCAGTCAGACATGAAAATGGGCCAGTGGATTGCGCTTTTTTATTGGAAAGCTGTGAAAGGAAGGGAGGCAGATACCATCCTACACGATTGTTTCTCAGCGCAAACCACATCACACGAATTCTAACATGATATCAATAAGGATGGAAAAAAATCTCACAAAGCAGAAAAAAAAAAACATTTGTCTTGGATATTTTGCCTGTCAGACTCACAACTGGTTCGATATTCCACAGTAAAAAGTGTGGAGAAATCAAGCAGTGGGTAGCTAAATTGTTGGCTGGATTATATTAACTGCAACACATTTTGTTTAAGAACAGGAAGAAGTGGCCTAGTTTTCTGAGGCCAAACACAAAGGCAATGAAAAGTCCCAAAACCAAACTCAGAACTGAAAATTTGTGTTAGTGAACTACACGCCGGCAATACAGTTCATTACCAGTGAATTTCAGAGAAAAGTGAATAAAAACATACTCCTGTCCTTTCATCTTTCCTCTTTACCTGGTCTAGTGGGAGGTGTCCCTGCCCATGGCAGGGGGGTTGGAACTAGATGATCTTTAAGGTCCCTTCCAACCCAAACCATTCTATGATCTTTGGTCAGAAATCCACCTCGGCTTTTCTCCCAGATTGAAAACGTCACCTGAAAGGCACCTGGAGTTTTCTGGAGTGCAAATAGCTAATTCAGAAACCTGTTTCATAAGGAGCCCCTGACCTCAGTTCAATTACCAAGTGTGACATAACTTCATCTTATTCAGTTATCTGAGCTTCAAGCTATTTTCCCCGTATCTCTTCATTCTATCCAGCTTTCTAATTCCTTAAACTGGAAGTTTATGTGAGGTAGGCGGGGAATTCTTCAGAAAAAAAAATTATGAAGGGGAAACTAAAGAAAACACTCTACCAGTACAAACCTACATGTTTTGACGTTAAGAGATGTGATTTAATATCAAAGACTCCATCTAGTATGCTGATTAAGAGGTTTAAACAACAAAGAAAGCATAGACAAAACTGGTAACCACATCCTTTCCTAAGAGGTAAGCACCAAATAAAGCATCAAGCATTAGCCAATTTATCTTCATCTTGCCAGTGTGCTGCCAATAAACTCCTGTAACCTTTACCTTTTCCCTCACCCAAATATCTCTGGACATCAACAATGGGCTATTAAGTAATTTATTAAAATGCTTAACCTATCTTTGATGTATAACTACTCTTAACAAAACATCTAAAATGTGGTTGCTCTCCCTGGTGTGTTGCTGTAAAAGCCCTCTAAAAAGACTTTTGAGCTGCTTCAGGGCCAGCAATGGTTTTGGAGCTTCATACCCGTGTCTGGGACTGAAGCAAAAGTAAAAATTCTTGTTTTGGTAAACCCTTTTAATTTTCTCACTAGAGCAATCTAAAGCTAATGACCTTATGGTGAGATCTAAATGATCCAACAAATCACGATGATTCTGACATGTACCTGTAGTATTACATTAGCGATACTGCAGCTGTGGAAGAGGTGGGGGCTGCAGGAAATACACTGCTCCCATAGTCTTTTAACCTGTTAGATTGTTATAAGTGTACAGATAGTCACACTGGAAGATGCTATGAGAACATAAGCACAGGGTAAGTGGAAGTATGGCAAATCACATCTACAGAAGGTGAGGGAGTACAGCAAGACCTGCATATACAGAAAAAAAATCTATCTGCCTTCACATCATAATTTGGCATCTGTGCTTATGCAGGCCTTATTTTGAACATGCAAAGTGACAGATGCAAACAACAATATGAATAAAAGGCAAGATTTATTTCAATGCTTTGTAGATTAGAAACTGTAATTAAAATCTTGCCAATAGTCAAAAGATTAGCTAGGGAACTAAACTAAAGCACTTCAGCAAAATCTCTGCTTTTATTTGATCAGCTTAGACTTTGGGCATTTGAAGAGAGAAAAAGGAGAGGAAGTAGATTAAATATAATCTATATAAATTCCCACACTGAAAAAGATGCAAAAAGTTTTGGTTTGCTTTTCAGTTGAAACTTGAACATTTCAAACACTGACACTCATAGAAAAAAAACCATTAAACTACAGAAAGAACCAGAGAAGAAAACTCAGGAAAAAAAAAAAACACCCAAAGCCAAAAAAAAAAAACCAAAACAACAAAAAAACCCAACCAACCCCCCCAAAAAAAAACATAAATACACACATATATATTAAAACCCCAGGACTGAATACTGGTATGGATTAAGGGTTTGGCTTCGAGGTTGTCAATAATGACTTATCAACTCTATTAACTGTAATTTCTAAATTCTGCAGCCACATATACCTTCCTGTAACTACAGATACTCATGCAGTCAAAATTGATCCCGCAAAAAACTTTAGTGACAAAGCTGCACGTTACTCAAGCGTACATGCCTTTTATAAATAAACTATAGTTCACAATAGTTCACCTTTCAGCATGGTGCAACTGCTTTTAAACCAAGATTATTGCACAGTTACGGTTTGCTCTTTTATTTCCATGGTTTTTTTCTGTCATGCTCCAAAATCCCAACACTGACGTCAAGGAGACTTACCTGGGTTTGGTTTCTACCCTGCAAATCCTGTAAGATACGTGATCCTACATGAAATACAGCACTCCTACCAGTTTAGTTTTCTGGTTGATGAAGCAGTCATGCAACTCCAAGTACCTGCTACACCAAAGATATGAGAGATACACTGAAGATATAGGAGCATGGACAACTGTTAAGAACTCCCTAAAAGAGTCTTTATTTCCTTACTGGTCCCAAGGGCACAGCCCTTTGTGGGGGCAACCCTCTACAATAGAGACACTACTGTTATTCAAAAAGGTGAAATCACATGCAGCGCTTACGGGATACCAGTGAATGACAAACTCCAAAACAGTCCAAAACTAAGTGGTTTAGATATGCATTCTCCACAGTGGTTAAAATAACCACCCAGAACGTATGAGACTTGATGAAATTTAAAATCATACAACAAGAGAATGAAAATAATGAATCATAGAATCATAGAATGGTTTGGGTAGGAAGGGACCTTAGGATCACCCAGTTCCAACCCCCCTGCCCTGGGCAGGGACACCTCCCACTAGACCAGGTTGCTCAAAGCCCCATCCAGCCTGGCCTTGAACACCTCCAGGGATGGGGCATCCACAGCTTCCCTGGGCAACCTGTTCCAGTGCCTCACCACCCTCACAGTAAAGAATTTCTTCCTGATATCTAATCTAAATCTCCCCTCTTCCAGTGTGAAGTCATTAGCCCTCATCCTATTACTACATGCCCCTGTAAAAAGTCCCTCTCCAGCTTTGAAGGTCAAGATCAACAGGCAGGGAAGTTACATTCACTTACTAGCAAAAGCACATTGCATTTCTTAATAGCTATTTTGTCAGTGCTGTCACCCCTGCTAACAAGGGAGCAGGGAGGACACTCTTTCCAGGAGTGGGCATGCTTCCTTGGCAAACAGCTTGGAGGAGCTGCTGGAGGAAAGAGCATCCAGACCATTCCCCTGCTTCATCAAGTGTGATCTTCCCATAGCACCTGCTGACAGAAGAAAAATCCTGTAGCTGCCCGGCTTTTAAGAGAGGATGATGTTTCATAGTGTCAGCACAGATCCCAGCACCACCCGTTGCAGGGACCAGCGAATGACAGCAGCTTTCCTCCGGAGCACAGCAGCAAAGGAGGTGATGATAACCTGTATGGTTGGAGCCATCGCCAAGAACCCTTTCTGTTGCAACAAGCCATTACAAGCTGTTTATTGTAACAATCAAAGCACATCCCCTGCCTCTCTTCCCGAAACCCAGTTCAAATCTAGGCCAGCAAAATCATTCCCACAGCTGGAATGCAGCATCACAAATTTCCATATAGACAGACAGATTAGGAATTAATAACAAAGAACAGGTATGTAATGTTCTTCAAATTGTTTATCATCTATTTGACACAGAGATGAGAGGTACAAGACAAAGAACTAAATGTAGCTTGTCTCAGCTGCAGACGCAAGGGAGGCAACCACAGCAGAAGCAGACAGAAAGTAGCTGGAGAGGATATTAAGGCATCAGAAGTTACAATAAACTGTACGACAGAACACACAACCCACCATATAGTTTTGGAGGGAAAAATAGGAGTAAAGCTCCTTTGGGTTATCTTTAGCACGAGTCGGTACTTTTACCTTCCCAGTGAAGTGCTATGTGGCACTTGTATTAACATTATTCTTGGTTTAGATCATCTCAGATCACAACTGAATTTTGCAGGCACTCGATACTGCTTATACAGGATATATGTCCTCTGCAAGGAGCTTACAGTTTGAATTTAACATAAAAGACAAGATTTGGAAAGACACTGGGGGCATAAGTACAGGAAACAGAGAATCCAACACCAGCAAGAAATACAGGCAGTGATTTTAGCACAACAAAAGCTTAATTGTTTGTGATATTTTGTAGCCTCCGCAAAAAGGTGGGAAAAAAAAGGGAAAAAAAAAAAGAAAAGAAAAATAAGTTTAAACAGTAACATGATGAGAAACAATGAAGCGGCTTTGCAGACATTTACAGAAACTTTCTTTCAACCATAAAGTGCAGCTTGGGAGAAAGTGCTATGAACAGTTGAAAGGATGGGAGCAGAAGTGAGTGAGATCTGAGATAGGAAATGGCCTCTTGGGGAAAAAAACAACTATAAATGGCTGGGGACAGGCTTTGAAGTGCCTTGAAAGTGAAAGGAAACTGTTTATGTGTGAGGTGCAGGGAAAGAGGAGAGAGAAGAACCTGAGCAAGAAACGACTCAGTAGAAACAGTGGAAAATTCTCTCTGTAAGACATCTCTAGACCGTAGGAATGGAGCAAGACTGCAACTGGAAAGGTTACCAAAAGATGTTATCATAACAATGGGAGTCTGGACAAGAGATTCTGTGTGGTCGATTAAAACATAAATAAAAATAAACCCCCTCAAAGTTGCTTTGCAATCAGAATTTGCAAGACTCCAACTGAGACCCTACTCCTGGTTCTAAGACCCATCAAATCATAGAAAATTTGGAGATTTCAGGCCTCAATGACATACAGAGTCGTGATTATCCACAGCAACTGAGAGCATGGAAGGGGCAAAAAGTGGGAAGATTTAAAGCTATGATTTAGCTATATTGAGCTAACTAAACATCTGTGAACAGATATGAGGGACACAAAGTAAAAGGAGATACACAGAATAGCAGGCAACTGGCACAGAAAGGGTGCTGAATTTGTGCATGAAACTACCAAGAAGAAACTGAGAGCAGAAGAGAAGGTGACCATGGAAGACATCCTGCGCAGAAGTACCATAGGAAGAGCTTTAAGAAGTACATTCACATCAACATGTAAATATATAAAGTACTGGGAACACAGGAAAACAAGGTGCTTGCTCACAACACACTGACAGACTGGCCTCAGATAAAAAGGAAGAAGCTTTGCAGAATTGTTTTCTAGCCCCAACCATGTACACAGCTCAGGACTTGCTATTTCTTTAACAAATTAGCCTCATGCAAATACAGAATGCTAACATCTGAAATCTCAGATACTTCAAAGGCAGTTTGGTCATTGCTCTGGCTGTGGATGCTAAGAGTCTGAGATGGTATAAACTGGATTTCCAACCAGTACATGCTGGCACACTCTACTGGTGTCAGGGGAGTTAAGTCAAAGTAATATTTATGTTTTTCCATTATTTATATTGAATCAATGCTAACTGTGGCTTAAGTGATACAATGGTACTATACAAAAACAGTATTTCCTAAAGCATGAACTAGTCTAACACAAAATGTAAGAGTGAACCACAGCACAAAAAGACTGCAGCCTTAGGTTATAGCATTGCTAAATGGCACACACAAATTAGCACACATTTTACAGCAAAGAACATAGATTTTTATGGTGTCTTGTGTAGAACCTTAACTAACTCTCCTGACTTCATATCTATTAAGGGACAACCAGTAAAGAGACTAGGACAAGTACTAAACGCTGTTTAAAGTGGGGGCTGAAAAGATGCCTGTACTCTGGTTTGATTTCAGAAAGCTACCACAACATTTGTCTGTCATGCAACAGCTGCCTTTTTGCTCATCCCTCGCCCCCCTTCAAAATCCCTCGCTCATCCCTCGCTCCCCCTTCAAAATGATCATAGAAATTGGGAATGACACAGGAACTGCTGTGCTGAGCCAGTATGAGCAGAATATTGCCTGTACTTGGCTAATTCCCCTGAAACTGAACAGGGCAAGCTTTGAGCTACCTTGCAATAGCAGTAGGCAAACTACCTGCCTGCAAGAGCCAGACTAATCAATTTTTTTCAGAATAAAAGAGAGAATGTTCATGAAACTCTATTTGTAAAGTATTACTCAAGTTCCTAGAGCTGGTAAAATAGAAAATACTGAGCGCCATATGGTTTTTGACACTTAAATATATTTCATAAAAAAGAAAAAACAACGGTGAAGCCTACTGAAGGAATATTTACTTAGCTGCTGTAAATGAACTCTGTGTCCATCAATCTCAAACACTCACTTCAGTAACAGTCAATTAACTCTAATCACTCGCAGTGCTGATACGCACCAAAATGATTTGAATCTATCTTTCCTAATAAAAACAAAAGAGTAAGTTGGGAACAAATTTATTATTCTAGCTTAATCCAAAGAAGATGCTGTAAAATAAGAAACAGGTAATATTCAAAGATTTTCTGGCACTCTTGTCCTGATTTATGAACAAATATTCCTGCCATTTTGAAGAGAATTGAACCAGTTTGCATAAAATGCACACACCCGACTCTCCGAAAATTTGCAGTGCTTGCACACTGAACCCACACAACCTTATGAAACCTCATAAATTCTCAAACATGGGCAGGAGTGCATCCTTCATGCTCTTCCTCTCAGTTTGTCATCATAAAGCTCACAGCAACAACAGTTCTCCTCAAAACAGGCGTCTTCTAACGTGAAAGCAATCCCAACCTCCAGGAAAAGCTTCAAATGCAGTTCACAAACCACGACGAGCCCTATCAAGCAGTGTTCACCCAGTCCTGAAATCTTAGTATACGCTGCAGCATTTGGATAGCACTGTGATTTATTATGTTTATGTTTCTTGCATGGAACTATGTTCACTTAGACACACAGCTCTCTGTAACAGACGGACAGGGAGGGAGAGAGTTCATATTTTTCTGTTTACACACTTCTTTCTTTGCTTTTTTTTCCTATAGGGTTTGTTAAATTCTTAAGTCGACATGACTTGGTTCGCACGTGAAACTGAAGTACATGCCTAGGTATCTGCAGGATCAGGGCCTTGCTAATTCCAGCGTCTACTTCTGTCTCTTTCTAAGCCTCAGCTTTCCTTTATGCTAGTTACTATTCATTCAGTAACAAAACATTTAATATCATTCAAAAACAGAGTAAAAAAAAACATTGATTTACAGAATAATGCACACAAAGAGTGTGCACCTGAGTACTGGATTTCAGGGTAGCTTCAGATAATGTATCTTTGGGTCATGATTACTTATATTCTAGTGTGCTTAATGTAAATTACCTGACACTGTAAAGTAAGAGTACAAAACCCTCAAACCTTCAATACAAATTTAGTGACTAGTGGAATAAGTGCAGTGACACACCTGACCACAAAGCATCCTCCACAAGTACAATAACATTGAGCAATCTGTATGAGGATACTGGTCACGTTGACACTTGAACAACTTAAAAAATTTTAAAAATCTGCTGCTAGTTACTGCAACTTGAGAATGAAACGGAATTTAGAAGCCAAAGGATGCTTAAAATTCACCATCAGCACATTCTACACAAATTCATAAATGGTACAATGTGACAGGAAAAATTGTATCCTAACAGTGTCCAGGCCATGCAGTCTGTGTTCCAAAGCAGCACATTGTGTATTCAGTGAATATCTGACTTGCTCAGTAGTTTATCTATCTTGCTAAAAATAAGAGTGCTTGGCTTCAAAGTATGGCCTTCAGCTTGCAGCCAGAGTAGCCTTCAACGGATAACTAGCAAAGATCATGCAACAAAAGCAAAATCATCCGCAGAAGAGGCAGAAATAATAAGGAAACCGAACTGTTTCAGTGAAGTGCAGTCCTAGAAATTTATCCTGGAATTTTCAGTCTGGACCTTCCAATACTGAGTTCCATTAATAAATACAAAAGCTGAATAGAGACCATCATCCGCACCCACAGCAAGGGAAGAAACAAACGTGTGGCTTTCAAACACACTAAAATGGTAACAGCAGCATCATGTTTCAAAATGTTAAATCGCAACTTAAAAACACATGAGGAAGCAAAGGAATTTTAAAACGTAATTTTGTTTCTGTAAGCATACATATTTATGTATGTGTACACTTACACACAGACAGGTAGAGCATTTTCTTTTGGCTAGTTTTTAATCTATCAGTCATGATATCTATGCATCTCTATAGAAATGATCTGCCTCTTTCTAACTCTTTCCCCATTTTTGTTACTTGAGTATTGCTCCACTATTTACTCTATGAAACGCGATTAAACTGACAATAAGGACAGGGAATGTATAAACTTTTATCTTTGCTCTTCATTTTTTACACAATGCAATACTGCTTCTTACTTAAAGAACTGCTCCTGTGTTCCTCCTCCAAAAATTTCTCTCATTTGGGGTGGCAGTCTTTTATGGTCATCAGAGTTTTGATCAAACAGAAATGACAAGATCAGGTATTCTCTTAGTTAAAGGAGGGTAAAAACGTCTTGGAGGGCTGCTGTATGTCTCCCAACCCACTTCAATGCACACTTGCATGGTCTTGTCAAAATACAGAAGCTGTGGCGCTGGCATGGTTCTCGCCTGGACCCCTTGGGGCACCAGTAGCACAAAACATTATGTATTTATGAACACATAGGGCTTGGGGGATGAATACAGGGCAGAGGAAGTTACTGAGGCCCACAGGCAACACGGATCAACATGCTTTTCTACACAGGGCCCATATATATGATTCTGCTACTTGTATCAGCAAACAGAGTGGGGTTTTTTCATCTTGGCCCTGGTTTGGAAGGAAAGAGAAAGGTAGCAAGAGCCTAGTCCATCTACATTAAGTGCTCAACTGAATGAGCTTCCACACAGAGGTAAACCAGGCTCTAAATATTCATCACATGCCTAAATTCTGCTAAGAAATCCCTAGACAACTACAGAGCTATTGAAGATCAAGACTTTGGCCATAAAAATGTACTTAGCTGCATTTTACATGACTGTTGCACGATGCACAGCACAGGTTAGGTCTAAAAGACAGATTCAAAAACCTTTAGATTTAATGAGTATTAGAAGCCTAAATACTTCGCTGATCCAGACGCTTGTTAAAAGTGTTTACTCAGGTTGCAGATGCCTAAAGACATCACATGCTGTAGAAAAACACTTCTTGAGCATGGGGTGTCTATACCGTCTAGAATTTTCTGTAGATCTTTGTTAAGTAATGAAAGCCAAAACACAACAGCCTTCAAAACAAATTCTAATGAATGTCATACATACACTTAAAGCATCCCTTTTATGAAAGTCTATCAGATAGCAAGAGGAAAATAGACTGAATTATAAAAATAATAAAAATAAATCTCATAATACATGTCCTCTGAAGCTTTCAGACAAACACACTCCCTTGATATGCTGCTTCAGCATCACTCTTAGAAAAAACGCTTTCTACATCATGCCATATCGTATCCAAACTAAATAGTTAAAGGACATCATTTGCCAGAGTGAATTAACATATCTGGCAAATGAGTAATCCAATGGGAAATCACAGATATGAGTTCTCACAGTAAGTGAGGGCTTAGGACAAGTGAGGGCTAAGGACAGCCCTTGAAATGGAAGCAATTTTTGGATTATTAGTTACCAATCTCAAACAATATTGACTCCTGGGAAAGTGCCTTCCTAATGAAACCAACGGCTCACATAAAAAGACCTTACAGGGTCAAATCTGCAATTATTTTTTGGCTGAGAATGTTGTTTTCCAGATTAAAAAGATTAAAAACATTTTTTTTAAACCCTAATCAAATTATTTGCATATATATGGTTTTATTTATTTTCACGAACATTTGATTTTTGCAGTGATGTTAAACGCTCATATGATCCAGATTCCTGAAGTCAGAGCCCAGTGAAAGCAATTGGTGTCTTATGAAGACCATAGTGCCCCTAGACTATAATTTAAATTGCTAAGTAGTTCTCTGCCCATTTTAAAAAAACATAATAGTTTTTAAAATTCTATGTCTTAATGGCATTTACCTTATTACCCTTTGATGGCATGCTTCATTGTTATCTTTTGTTTTTTTAACAGAAATTAGAAGGTTAGAGGGATAAACATTCAGTTGATATACATTATAACCATTAGGATCCTGCTCTCTAATGAAGTAGTATGCCTTTTCAATATGGTGCTATCCTTGCCTTGGACTAAAAGCCTGTATGACTGGCTTTTATTAGTGCCGAAGCATCACCACCCAGCTCTAGGACAGCTGTAGCAGATGTGGGGAGACCTCTGAACGAGCGACACGAATTAGTCCCATGGCTGATACTGTCATTACTGCGAGTGCAGCGCATGGTAACGCTGCCTCCCAGGCTCTGGGCTGAGCAAACAGAAGGCAGCTGTGGGCACAGGAGAGGCCATGGTATATGGCAGCAGGGAGATTGCCCAGGGGCTGCAGAGACAAGTAGAGGGTATGGGAGGTGGGGCAGGGCTACCCTGCAAAGCCAGCCACAGGCTGGTCCTTTATAACTGGAAAACTGAAGCTGTTAAGCTTTTCTCATTTTTAGTTCCAGTGTACACAATGCCTACTGGCCACAGGCTGAAGGACTTACATTGGTTACTGTTAAAAGAAGCCTCTACCATTTGCTATATCCTCACGATATTTGCTCCCACAATAAGTTCCTTCAGAAGAGGTTAAGATGGAGATAAACAAAAGAGAATGACTGCAGTAGGAAGACAGACAAAACCAAAGACACCACTTATAACGGACATGGAAATAGAAAAGTTTACCCCACCCCATCACTCTTCTGCTCTCCCATGCATTTCTTTGCATAACAGCCCTGGCCTGAGACAGGGACTTCACAGCCACAGCCCCAGGTAATGATAACCCTAAGCTTGTTAGACCATTACACTGGAATGAATATCCTTTGCCACTGATCTGCAACATCTACTTTTGGCACCTTTATCCGTAGTATCTAAATACCACTGTTTTTTACAGCTTGGCTTACCATCACTGAAAGTCAATATTCCTCACCCAACCATGATGACATACATGCAAACTACAAGATCATTAATATTAATCTAGAATTACTGTGTTTTCACCAAATGCCCACTTCATACAATGCACATCATGACAGAAAATCTAAGTGATTTAAGAAAAGGCCACAGACTCAACTTCCTCATAAGTGCTGTTACTTCAGTGTTGGTACCAAACAGATAGGTCAGATCTCAACAGGTCTACCAGAAAGTAGATGAGATGCATTGCTCAACGTCTGAAGAAACCAGCTATGTATACACACACACCCCTGCACACATACCCACTCTCTCTCTCTCTCTGAAGAGGACACATAAGACTAAATAAGACATGGAAAACAAAAGAGTCAATTTCAATTTTTTCTTTCTATGCATTTGAAAAATATTAAATCACTGCACTGAAAATAGTTTTATTCACAAATGGTGGGTCAATTGTTATTTTTCTTAACCCCAAAAGTAGCTCCAGGAAATTATACTGGGCCAGAGATAAATCAGGTTTAAACAAGCATAGTGAAAATGTTCAACACAAACCAAAATAAGGACCTGATACAATATCCTCTGTGTGGTCTCATTTTTTTGAAAGAAAAAATATAGTTTTTAAATTACAACAATTTCAAATAGGGAGAGTCTAAACATATTTCTGCAATAATCACAATCATATCCAACAGCATAAGAATACACAGTAAGAAATAAAGAAACTTATTTGAATGAGATTAGCATTATTTCGTAATATTAACCCATAGAATCATTCAGATAATGTTTTCTATCAATAATCAGAACTTACCATATTGATTGGGTCAACTGGGCCAATGCTGTTAACATAGACATCTGTTTCAATTACTGTAGTTCTCACTAAACAAAACAGTAACCATAATAATTACATATTTAATTAACTGTACATTGTTAGTGTAATTTAACCTATTTACTCAAAGAACAACAAATCTGATATTCTTTTATGAGATTCAGAATAATTAAATCTCTGGTTTGTTCACTCTGTGAAGGGTCATATATGAATTGTTAGAATTATCAACATTATTTTTTTATTTCATACTGCAATCCCTGCCTGTGCTTTGTGAACAGATATAAGGTAGATATAAAAGGTATAAAAGGTAAAGGAAGGGGGGAAAAAAAAACCAAAACCGAAAACTGTCTTCCAATATAAAAATCTAATCATAAACAGAAAAAAAAAAACGTATGGAAAAAATTGCTCGTACAACAAACCATGAGGTCTGGGAGCAGATGTGTTTATAAGCTGTAAGGAATCAATATGCAGTGCTTTCTGTTGAAAATGTGTAATAAAAATAAAATAACTTTTCACCACAGATTTCTTCAATTCATGCAACTACAGCACACCTAAGGATTACTAATGTCCTTTCATCAGCTTGATTTAAACAACACTTGAAACACCAAATTGAAAGCTCCTCATGTGAAAGTCATTTAGAAGTTAAACGTTTCCAAACTTACTTTTCCTTAAAAAATGCAGGGAGAACACTCTCACTGGGCAGGCAAAAATTAACTGCTTTAAAAATATATTCTCTTACAGAATATACTCTTACTTTGTACACTTATAGAAGGGCACAAAGTCTAAGTGACTTCCCATGGAAGTCACATCCAAAGTACAGGTAGCGCTGATAACTCCGTTTTTTTCCTCCTGACTGGATATAGGGGAAAAGGGTACAAACAAAAAGGTCAAGATGCATTTTAACACCATCAATTTACCAAGCATTTTCTTCTAGCTTGTACTGGAGAGACAGAAGGTGGACACAAGAAGACATATGTCCTAGTCCCAGCTGGAATGAAGAGGGTTAATAATAAAGCTCTGCTGGTCTTTCTCTCACAATCAGGCACATTAAAATGAAGCATTTCTGTCCATCTGGAGATGGAAAAGGGGGAAGGTACAAACAAAAAGGCACTTTGATTTCATAGGAGAGGGACCCTAGGTCATCAGATTTGATTTCTTTATACTGCAAACCATCAGAGATCGCCTAAGTGCTCTATAACAAACCTAAAACCTGAGTAAGAGGATTTTTCAAATCTCAAAAATCTAAAACTCGAACTGACATACAAAAAGAAACAGGATATCATTAACATCCTTGCCAGCTACAATGACAGACAAGATACATTTCCTAAATATCCTACGATACCTTTTCCCTGCCAATCTCACTTGGGAGGAAATTCTCCCTGGTTCCAAATCCGATTACTGGTGTGACCCTGAGCGTGACAGCAAGACACACCACTGAGGCTGCACAAAGGATTTTCTGTACGACCACAGAGCACAGAGTCACTTGATCACTATCCTGTCCCAGCATGCTTCACAAAAAGTTTAAACAGACTCTGGAAACCAATTTATTTCCTGGGGAAAAAAAAATAAATAAGTACTTCCTGAGCTGCAAATGTTTTCAGTACCTGCAGGCTCAACAAGGAAGGGGGGCAACACGAGAACTCAAACCCACAGACTGAAAAATCAGAGTAAAAAAAAGTATATAATGTATGTGTGTATATACACATATGTATAATATAACGTATTTTACATATGCCACATCTCACAAACAGATATCCTCTTCCTTTAATTCTGCAACCCTCTTTTTCTATTGTTATCTATAATATCTATTGATCTATATAACAGCAACCCCACTGCTAGACCAGAACACAAGAAGGTGGATCAAAGTGTGTCTTGCATCATTGCTCACACAATGCTGAATCCACTATTTTTCCCTGCAGTAGCAGGACATGTTTAATTCTCCTTAGTGTTAGGAAATCTTGTTTTGTTCTTAGGTTCAAGTCTTTGACTCCAACTCTCAGCAATGCCTAGCCATGTATCACACCCCTTCTTCAGACACAGGTACATACACACAGTGATTAAGGTCCCCTCTGAAACTTGCCTTCAGTATGCTGAACAGTTCACACTGCATACTGCAAATCCAACCTAATAATCTGTTCAGCTTTAACTTCTAAATTTGCTCCGTCGTTTCCAGATCCATCTTGAAATGTGGACACCAGGAGTGGAAATATTTGTGACAGCGTTATCAGTGCTGCTTGAACATTTCCAGATTTCTACTTGTTGTGTTCCTTTTCAAAAGGGGACTTATCTCAGGACAATGCTCAGGGATGCATAGTTAAGATCTTATACTATACGAAATATCTAAGTTTTCCCCTAAATCACTGCTTTACTATCCAGAACCTCTCACCTTGAAATATGACCCCTGGGCTTCCTCCCCTCCACCTCCTTTTTTCCCCTCTGACAATTTTTGTGTCTCCAGTTTTACTGAAGGAGCAAATTATTACTCTGCAGATACAACCTCTCCATTTCCAACAGTCTTTGTGTCATCTGCCAACTTTACTACAAAAATTAATTGCTGAAATCATTCAAAATATCATTATTTTTTATCAAGACTTTCCTACGAGACCTACTATAGACAGCCCAACCACTGATTTTTCCTTATTAAAAACTAAATTTTCAGATCTGTCAGTAAGCCAGTTTTTAATGGAGGCTGCGTCAATTTTATAAAATTCCAGCTTGCAGCGAGCAGTACTTGATCTGCCACAAGGGCTCTCCTGCAATGTGCCATGGAGTTCAATTTGCTTTTTCCATACTGCTCCGAGTAAGATTATTAGAGCTATTAAGAGCCAGTGAAGAATCTGAAAATCTGCCTCTGTTGAAATTATTTTAATTGACCCAAATGATCCAGAGAAAGAGATCCAATTCAAGAAGACTGGAAGAGGCTGTTTTGTTACCTTAGTCCTTCTGCATGGTACAGAGCAAAGTACTTCTGTGAATTAGAAGAAAGAATTCATTCTTCTCATGTTCTTGAACTAGAAGTGATACGAGCCCATGAAAATGACAAACGTGGGAGGAAAATACTTTCCTGATACTCGTTTGACATCCATGTAATGACTATCGTTCATTCACTCTCCACAAAGAGCTAACAGAGAAAGGTGGTCTGCAAAGATGCTTCTGCAATGAATACTTCTTATTTTACTTCAAAAATTTGCTATCAGCCTCGAAAACACTAGGAGTAGGAAGAAAGCTATTTAATGCATCCTGCGTGAAGTGCAAAACAGTACTGTAAACTTACAGAAGCTTCTAAGCAAGAGGAGAAAGAGATAGCACACTTCAAATATTTACCCTGAAAGACAACGTGAGCCAGGCTAAAGTAAGGTGAGAGGATGGCAGATTGTATACTCAACAAAGAGAAGAGCACCAAGGGGCAGCTGCCCCCAGGGATAGTTCATCAGTTCCTAACGTGGCTGAAGCACAAAGGGAACACGTTTGCTAAACACAATCTAGAGAGATCTACTCACACTTTCTAATTTCCTGTTTTGATGCCTTTTCTTCACTAGACTAAACTTCTTGTTTAAAAGGTTTGACTGGTATCGAGCATCATCTAAGACAAGCACATCGCTAAGGACAGGCTTGTCCCAAGAAAATAAATATAGTAAATAAGTGACTCTTGTGCCTGGACTTCAAGAGCAAAAATGAACTTCCCGACAAGCAACAGGACCTGGAAAGAAGCCTCTCTCAGCAGGCACGGATCACTAGCCTTCTAGTAAGGGATGATGCTGCATAATGCCCAGGCATATTCTGAATCCCAGTTTGAGTTCAAAATCTGTATTTTGAAAAACGTTTACTCTCGATTAGAAAAATCATAGCGATAAAAATCTACCTCAATCATTGACAAAATATTTCAGTAATTGCACTTGCTACCAGAAGTGCCTCTTTTTTAGCCTGTATTTATCCAGGCCCAGTTTGTAGCTTTTGATATTTGAAATATCTCACTGCTACATTGAAGAGCTCTCCTTATCAGTTATTCTCAGTTTATAAACCCTCATCTCCTGTCAGAAATGATTAACATTATTGTAAAAGTGCAGAACATCGCACTTTTTGTTGTTTAAGATTGCTCCATTTTCATTACTCCAATCCTCAACATTATCCAATAGGGTGTTAGTGCACCTAAATTCCCTAATCAGTTCCTGTAGTTTACCACAATTCCCCATTTTGGAATGAAGGTATAGGATGTATCACTATTTTTTTTATTATTACTTATCATGCTATTTAATATAAACTAAGACCGCTTTTGATAATTTCATCCAGGCTTATTTTCTTTGAGCATATTTTCTATAACTCCTCATTAATTGCCTGAAGAAGCATCTCTTCTTGGTGATAAAGCAGTTATTCAGCAAATAAATTAGGTGACTACCACATTCAGGAATAACAGAGGCCTTCGATTTGTAATAGGTTTTAATGGAATAATACAATTCTCACAACTAGTTATCTAAGAGTATTATTTATATGGCTAGCTGTATTGAAAATTTGGCCTTAAGTGTCTACAGCTGGCTTCCAGCTCCATCTCTGAAGAATTTTTGCAAAGTGATTTTGATGAAAGCAGAGCCCTGTTCTCCACACTTTTTCTTTTATCTTTTTATGTGAAAGAAACCCATCTTTAACAAATAATCCTACCCCACAACTTCTATTATTTCCATCATTTTCTATGCAGTGCACACATCCAGTACCTTTAACATTCACTGCATATTCTCTTCTACATCTTGCTCTTGTATTTCCTTCAATTCTTGCAAAATATTTTTCATCTCATAATACATACCTCTCTACCTTTACTTGATAGTTTCTTGCTTATTCGGGCTTATTACTTTTCTGCCTATATCATCCTTTCATCAATGCTGCACTAAGAGCACCTGTTCAACTGAATGGCCCCCTAATATCCTTATCTTTTCAGAATTAGTGCTTCTGTTAGTCTCTTGAAAGTCCACTTTTTGTTCATGTATCCTTTATATCCCTGGGTACATGGCGTTTCACATTAGTGCACGGAGATGCAATTACTTACCTATGCCCTGCTTATAGGGCAATTACAATTATCCGAATTTCTCTAGGTATCCAATTTCTCTATGTCCATGAGCAATCATCCTCACTATTCTTAAAATTTCTATCAATGATGACTTTCCTCAAAGCTGAAAACGCTCCTTAGAGTTGTAGATATGTGATGATTATTCCCTATTTTTAATTAAACTTGATCAGTTGTATTTCACCCATACAATACATAACACTGAACATGAGACATAGCTGGAAAAAGTGTGCTGTACATTGATAGACTAATATTAATATATCAGTGTCCCTAAGGCATGAGAGATGGAACAGTGCAGGGCCAGAATTCTTTCCTTTAAAACGGAAAGATGAAAAATAACAGCTAGTTTGATGCCAGATGGAAGCTAAAACAGTATGGTGATAAAATCAGGTAGCCAAAAGGTAACATTACAGTGAGGATAATACTGTTTTATTAATATATCAACACTCCAAGGCTGTATCTGTAATTAAAGGGATTCATACCACAGATAAGTGACTTCATTTGGTAAGTACTATTACTCCATACTGAGCAGAAGGTACTTTAATACCAGTTGCTTCACGCTCCAAACACCTCAAAGTATGCTACATAAACTGAGTTAAAGACTAGTAAGATTAACAAACAGCAAAGGAAGCAGTTAAGAAATCACTGCAACCCGTGTATATTTGAATAAGAGAAACATAAAATGAGAGAGTGTGGTTTTCTCCTACTGAATTTCAGTATTGCCTCTGATGTTTCAATTTTCATTTGGATCTCCCTTACCATCTCCCTCAACTAACTGCATGCTTAGCAATGAACCCCCTTATCTCACTCTGAGACGCTGAAATTCTGTGTCAACATCAGGAAGAAAACAAAATTCTGGTCTGGTATTCAAACCCAAAAAGTCCAGGTTCAAAACAAAAAAATGTTGCTATTGTAACTGATCTTCGTAATTCAATAACAAAAATGTTCAGTGGGATATTATTGCTTTGAAAGATAATTAAAATTCCAGTTCAATAACCTTGTTGTACAAGTACTGACATACACTCTGAAGATGTGGAATCTAACACCAGATTTTATCCACATAATTGAAGCAGACTAAGATGAATGCACTGTAGCCTGATTTTGTTTTTCTATCTGTTAAATATCTGCTGCAGTTCCCAAGTAGCTGGATAGAATGCGATGCCTTCACCCGAGGTTGGAAATTTCATCTTATGTTGTCCAAAATTTCTGCCTTGTGGCAGAAGTCTGCAACTTCCCCTCCGTCCAGAAGAGAGTCAGTCTTAACTCTTGTTCTCCTGGCAACAAAGTGAATACTCCCAAAGGCCTCCTGTTCTCGTCACTCTGGGTGATTACTCATGAACCTTACATTTTAATATATTGTGTGGAGGCAGGTCCCAGACAGCAAAGGTCAGATTGGTACAGAAGTGTTGCATCAAGAGAGCGAAGAAGAAAAAGAAAGAGAGCATTTATGTGAGAGAAGCTAGGAACAAGCGTCTTCTTTCAGGAATGAATATTTGGAATCCAAAAAGCTGTACATTGAGTTACTCACAAAAAGGCACATTACTTGCCCTAATAATACTCAGTTCATAACCAGAAAAGTAAAGGTAAGAATTACACCAAAATTCTTCCGTGCCCATCTAAGTCCATTTGACATGTCAGAATAAACTCCTCTTCCTCTATTTTCTCTCCATTTATTTGTAAGTTTTATGGGGAGGGGAGAGAAACAGAATTCTCTCTTCTTTCATTCCTACCTACCAGCTAAACATTAGAAGGAATCCTAATGGAGACAGTTTATTCCCTCATAATCCCTTTGCTGCCTGTTGCATCAAGCAGTCGGAGAAAAAAAACAGTAACGCTATACATCTGTCACACGTTGAGAATTTAAGGAAAAATATGCTGGAAGACCTTTCTTGTTGTCTAAATGTTTGCAGTAATTCAATTAAATGAATGTGAAGGCAAAGACTTACAACAAGCTTCATGAGATTCACATGTGATTGTATTATGACAGTGAGATAAAAATTGCCACTCAACATGTTCGGGATAACACTCAACAATAGAACAGAACTAAGAAATTTGGGGAAGAAAACAATTTGTCAGAAGCTTTCAAAAGAAAATACTTCGTTTGAGATTGCATCTTTTTGTTCTCCTACATAAATAAAACAAGTCTAGATTGTTTTATTGTTTATCGTATAAGCAGCTTACAGACTTACATGGCATTCCTTCGATAGGGAATGCCAAGTATTTAACAAATAATTATGTCCTCCACCTCTCCCTTCACAGTTCAGGGAACAAACTCAGAGAAAATAAATTATTTTTCTTAGTTTGATACAGCATGCATGTGGTAGAAAAGGGCTGGCAAGGTTTCATGTATTCCATGTTTTCAACACAAGATTCTTCCAAATATTTACACTTAACAGTTATAGGCAAATTGACGCTTCAATATTCAATTGAAAGACAAAATTGCCTTCCTACTGTCTGCAGCGTTTGATCTATAGTAATGCACTCTTCCCTCCTATATTCCTTTAGAAAGTATATAGTCACAAGTTATATTTTTAGATTCTTATGAAGTTTTTCAAAATCTGAGCTAGGGGAAGAAGAGAACTGAGTTGAGTTAAATTTGCTAAAAATACACTCTTACAATTCATTTTCTAAAGTAAGAGTAAAAATATCTAGGAATAATTCTTTAATAAACTCCTACGGACTCAGGATCAAATTTTGAAATAACCATGGCTGGTTTATATCTGTCAGAAGATCATAGTTAAACAAAGCAAACTACAATTGCTTTTCAATGATTTATTATAAATTGCCCACTGTCCCCAAAAAGCAATACTTTACATAAGAAAAAGAGATTGTAAATAGAACATAAAAAATCTGCTCTTGCATAGAACGTTATTTTTACCAGTTCCAGAAAACCACTGCATTTTATTGCTGTTATATTTAGCTTGCTATATTAAGTCTTAAAAATAGCATTAAGAGGATTTTTGCCATCTTTGACAAAATGCAAGCCATCTCTGGTTCACATCTTCTATTTACTGAATTATTTCATGGGCTTACCCCCAATATCTGGACGAAGCTTATTGTCATATCCTTGAAGTAAGGAGTCCAGTATGTGAGTTACATCCCCACCATGAATCTTTGGTGCAAGGACCCATGTTTTATTCACTGTTAGATCTTCATCGTCTTCATCATCTGCTTTATCCGCTCTACGGTGAGTGAATAAAAAAAGCAAAG
>VYZM01000734.1:671352-687845 GCA_013398915.1 Dromas ardeola | reverse complement strand
AAAAAAAAAAAAACAAACAGGGAAACTAAACACACAAGAGGTGAAGAAAAAACTGCTAAAATATTGAACACCATTTAGAGTATTTTATAAAAATCTAAATGCATTCTGGTGACAACAGAAAGAGGCAGACCCTTATGTAAAACACTAACACTTTGGTTTATGGCAGTAGAGAGTGTAAGCTAATAAACATGTCGAGAGAGGCATTAACACATCATCCATATAGAAAAACTCAAGCCATGAGTCAAACCCATAAAAGAAGCAGTAGGCATCCTCTTACTGTCAGCCTTTTCCTGTTTTAAGACCCAAAATGTCATTTTCCCTCCATGTATTTCATTTGCAAATCATGGTACTAATATTTCTAAGAGATGCTTAATCATGGTTGTAGATACATCTTGGTGTCAAGAACATTAACAGAATCTCCTTCCTAGTAGCCCCCATTCTAGCTATGATACAAAAAATAAGACTTGTATGCTTATTCAAGTCCATACAAAATTTAAGACAGCAAACAAACTTTACATCCATGTGTCATGACTAATCATTCCCAGAAGCTGCAGTCATGTGTCAATTATGCATCTCCATGTATACTTCGCACAGTTAAAAGGTTGCGCCATTCCTTTCAGTTAAGGTGATGAGTTGTTAGCTACCTATTTTACCGAGATGAAACAAATGTACGAGAAGAGCACTTACACATTCATTTATTGCCTATCTTTTAATTAGATAAGCAGCAATATATAGTTAATCACTAAGTCATTAGAAAAAAATCTCAATACCTTGGTTGCATCTGCAGATTCAGTCAGATATCACTGAAAGGTCAAAGAATGCCTGGAAGTAGTTACCTTTCCGTTTGAATCAAATGAGTGCAGACTTAAGTATTCCTCCAGTGCTAAAGTTTGCAATCTCTATTACTCATCCAGCTTATTTCAGGGAACCGCTATGGGCTCCAAGTCAAGCAAAGTGCATCAGCGTGATAGCAGTAACCCTGACAGGCACACAACGTATCTTCACAAATGGACGCTGGCTAGCAATTATTACAGAACGTATGCAATCCATGTAAATCAGTTCCAATGTTAACATAAGCACAGATATTCCAGGAAAATAAAGGAATTAAATTACTGTCCTTGTACCAATTTGTATTGTACACCAAAACTGAAAATGTTACTGCTATGTTATTAGAAAGGGATTTAGGGGCTTCTAAATTACACAGACGCACGCTCCCCTCAAAATTGGAATTTTTCGGTAAATTTCCTACAGGAATGAAGACCACCAGCATGTTCCACTGGTGACAGCTGAATGAAGACAACACTACGCCTTCAGAAGGAAAGGACGGAAAAAGTCAGGAAAGGACAGAGATGAAGTAGGCACGTTGGGGTTTTATTGCACTCCTTTGTGGGAATACACCAAAACAGTCTGTATTTGTAAGACCTTGCATTACCGCTTTGATAACACTAGCAAGTCTCACTGAAAATCAAGACGTTATCAAACACTGGAACAGGCTGCTCAGGGAAGTGGTTGAATCACCATCCCAGGAGGTATTTAAAAGATGTGTAGACATGGTGCTGAGGGACATGGCTTAATGGTAGACTTGTCAGTGTTAGGTTAATGGTTGGACTAGATGATCTTAAAGGTCCCTTCCAACCTAGATGATTCTATGATTCTAATGGCTGTGGAAACTGCTTGGTGGTTTCAGCACACCTGCCTAATTTGCAAAGTGCAACAGGGAACTTGCCACAGCTCCATAGGTTCCCAGAGGATGAACAAAAGGCACTGCTCAGATATCGGGACTTTCATACCTGGCTTGCTGCAAACAAGTCACAAGAGTCTACTATAGCTGAAAGTAATACTCAATCTAAATACAAGGTTTACTGACAGCTTCCCCTGTAACAGTCTGAAAAGTGCTTTCATTCTTTTAAATTGAAATGCACTGTAAAATACTTAATCTTTACTGCAATACGTAGACATTATAGAAATGTCAGATATTAAATATTTAACATTTCCCATTAGCAGGATCCCACTAATGGCAGCACTAAAAGAAGCAGGAAGCTAAGTTTTGTAAATGTACACTCTTTTTCCCTCAAAGGTACCTATTGCCATCTCTTTCATGTTTCGTTACCACACAGCTTTTTTTTTTTTAATATATTTTTGGTCTGCTTGCACTTTTTGTCATCTAATTAGATAAATTAGCTTACGGTTGCTAATAGTGCAGAGGCAATACCAGCCTTTCTCCAGGGGCATTAAGATGATGAGTAAAACTTAATTTATAAGCAGCTCTCTAAGGAAGGAGACATGCCCACTAAAAAACTGACCTTTTCTTCTTCCTCTGTTTGTCCTCCATCCCACAAACAGCAGAAAGTACAGCAAAACCACCAGAGCGCTGTACAGACACAGGGCACCTGACTCCTAGGATCAACCCAATTATTTGCAGAGAATTTGAAGTGGCGATGACACAATTTTGTCCCATTTTAATGTTCTTTACACATCGTTATTAAGAACTGCATAGATTTAGCGAAAATGAAAAGTACAAGAGGTCATGCCAAGGGCCCACACCGCCTAAACCCAAAAGGAGTTACAACCGTGATACCTCCACTCATAGTCGCTTGAATATGTTGACATTTTGAAGAATTCCTAATTTCATTTATAGATTCATAGGACAAGTCAGGTGGGAAGGGACTTTGGGAGGTCTCTAGTCCAGCCTCCTGCTCGGAGCAGGGCCAGCTTTGACCAGGCTGCTCAGGGCTTCATCAGATCAGGTCTTGCAAACCTCCAAGGATGGAAACTGCACAACTCCTCTGAGCAACCTGTTCTCCACTTCTTTCTTTTCCGCTATATATTATGTTTAAATAAACTTGGAATTAACAAGAAAAAAATAAAAATACAAATAAATTTCAGAATTTTACTTTCTTGCTTGCTTGATTGGAGGACCTCTGGTCCTCCAATTTTAAAACTCTGAAATACAAATAGGTATACAGAGGTGGATACTGATAGCTTACAGAAAGCTATTAATAATGCAATACCGGGGGAGAGGGAAAAATTCCATCCCAACATCCGACAGCTTTTCCGGTCACTACTAAGTAAATCTGTTTAAGGAGGCACTTTTATTAGAAACATTTCTTTACTCCGTATCTGATCTGACAAGAGTCTTGACTTAAAATGCGCATTTCCTACTATTTACATGGAACTACCCTGTTTTACCTACAAAATATTATACATGAAAAAAGCGCCAGCTGCTAGAGAAGAAATACACTAGACATCCATACTAGTACACTAGGTTAACAAGAGCTTGTGGATCACTAATCCATTAGCTAAGCTGGCAAAAGAACCAACGAAAATCAGGAATTAATATAACCAAATGTGGAGGAACTGGACTATTGCCATTCCACACAGTGAAAGGAGCTATTCTCACTCTCTCTATTCCTATCTCACTGGCCTTTTCAGAGATGATTGACTGTGATTAACCCATCTTGCTATCAGAATACCAACTTCTTAGCTATTCTTTGGAATGTGCCCAGGACCACTGAGCATGCAATAAAGACTGTAACATCTCTGCCGTGATGGTGGCACCCAGTTCTACACTTTTGATTCCTGAGCCGTAGCCACTGACATGCAGCCACAGGACTCAGATAGACAGGAATGATGCTGGCTGGAAAAAGGAAGTGACCAGAATTTACAGAAAGTCTTCTGTATGCCCTCCAGTGAAGCAGAGAGTGCATCATCTGACAACTTGAATTCTCAGTCCAGAGGTTTTGGGAGAAGTTGCATAAAGCAGCTAGCTCCCCGAAAAGAGCACCTAAACACACAAAGGTGACAGGACAGACACTGTGTACATATTCATTTCTAGTAATCTGAATTACTAATCTTTGTCATGCTAAATATATTTGATCCACTCTGTTTCAAAAGTAGAAATCCCTTCAGAATTACTCAGTCAGCAGGACCAGTTGAGATGGTGTTACCAAGATCTCACTGAGGTTGCTAGACCATGTTCTTTAAAAGAAACATTCACTTTGCAAAATAAGATTGTTCAAAACTGTTGACCTTTTACCTGAGTTTCTCTGTCTCTCACACTGCAAAGTGGGTTTCCATTCCCCAGGGTTTGGAGTGGAGTAGAAAAAAAGACAGAAGACAGCAAACTTCATTCCAAACCAGAAAATAAAATGTTAAACTCAGGTGTGCCGTTCAAATATTTAACAACAGTTACCTTGGGCTGAGCACCTTTTTACATCTTTGCAGTTAAAATAAATCTAACAAGCCCATGAAGATTAATGTCAATTAACTCCATCCTAACTTTAACAGTAGCACTTTCTCCTCTCTCTCACAACCTCAGGAAGAAAGGCAAACTTAATTAAAGAGGAATTATTTTCCTTTCCAAGTTCATCTAAAGGTTATTTCACTATACACAGAACATAATACTTGATCCTCTCTCCATTTACTGTACATTATGTTTTTTTCAACAAAGTTCACTCAGTAGGTCTTTTTCAGAATGTCTGTAAAGACAATGATTTAGAACAAAAATCAAACATAAGACATTAAAACATTTCTGTTCCATGGCAAGATGCTATTTTACATCTATTGCTGCAGGTGTTAATCCTAATTTTAATGATTTTTATAAATAAGAAAGAGACCTAACTTCTTAACATGCTTGTCATTATAACACTTCAGTTAGCCTCATAAACTCAACAGTAAACTGCATGTATACAGTTAACAGTAATTATACAAAAAGTGCCCTAATTATGCTCTCTGTCCTTCAACTAATTGGAGACATTACCATGACTAATAAATCCCTGAGCACAAGTGACTAACGACTAAATAAGTCTTTTCAACATCAGGCAGCATGCGCATCTTCAGACATTAATATCATAGGTCTTTGTTCTCCTTTAAATATGAGGAAAAAAAAATCAGATGAGCTTTAAGTTGCAATTAACATCTGTCAGGTTATGTAATGAACTAGAAAAAAATGGTTATAGTGAAAGTGCTCCTACTGCTATTTGCATCATGCGTATCAAAGTATTACACAGAGAACTACACATATAGCATAGGTAGGAGTATTTAAACACAGCTAAGGATTAATTTAGTTGTCCATACCCAGGCTCCTACTCTCACCCAAGACACCCAAGGGTACCCAGACATCCAAGTGGAGTCAATTTACAGGGAACCCACAGACTTCTGGAGAAACAGTAGAGACTGGGCTGGGAAACTTAGTTGTCTTCACCTACATTTCATGCCTGTGCACAAGCAACTCAGTCAAGCCCACAGTGGCCCTGAGGTTTAAACAAGACTGCACAATAGTTGTGTCTAATTGGAGATACGGTGTTCCTTCCATACAACGAATGCTCTGATGATCATTTAATAAATAAAAAACTAAGAAGGAAAGTCAGTGTTTCACATAATTAATATACTGAAAGAGCTGAAAGGAGCATAACATTTTCATTTTTGCTTTACACATGCCAACAAAAACCATGAAACTAGTTGTGTTAGTTCATTTAGCTGAGGATCTGCTCCAACAGAAGCCCAAAGCAGTTGCATCGGGATTTTTACCAATACAGGGGTAGGGCACAGTGACGCTTCTCTAAATCACTAAACATGCCTTACGATAACTGTTATTCACTGGTCATGCTTCCCAGCATACTACATTTATGTCCTTTGTCTAGGTATTGCACAATTTAACTTGTGTTTTCCAGTACTTTAAAAAAAATTACTGTTTTTCTCAACTTTCAGACAAAATGGGAATGTTTTCGAAATTGTAAACATGGGGGAATACTTTGTTAGCAACAGTACAATTTCAGAGGTTTATCAAAATACTGCATTTAACCAGAAAATGCTTCAAAAGAAGTCAGTCAAGACGCACAGGGTTTCCAGGGAAGATTCCAACCTGTCAGACATCTAACCAGACCCTACTTTACTCCAGAACACCAAACGTGATATGCTTGTATGTGGTAAAGAAGTATATTTCATGGCCCTATCAGCAAGAGTACAGAGGTCGTCTGACCTAGCCAAATCCCACACATGAAAAAAGACCTAGAGCATTGCCGAAAAACAAAACATGGCCACTGAGACCCCCACATCCAGAGTCATACATTTTTACAGATGCTGGTGATGACTCTAATTTAGAAGCCAAAAAAGTAAGCACTTAGGCATGTGGCACATGCAGGACCAGGTATAGAAGAAAATCTGAACTCTAGAAGGATGATAAGTTTAACCAGTGCCTGAGACAGAAGACACTTCCTTAAAGAGACAGAAAAATGCAACTTCAATATGGTAGGAATCAGCAATTACTCTTATCTCAGCAATTTAAAATACATATTTACATATTTCCTTGGATCTCCCAGAGATAAAACAAGGGCCTCAGACAGACTTGTAGTATCCTTCAGAAACTGAAAAAGGACTGGAACTCCTGTACATACACAAATATTACTTCTTTTCAGTAGCAGCAATAGCAGCAGGACCACATCGTCATGACTGCTAGAATAGGACACAATTACATTTTTCTTCAGAAGATTTTCTTGAAAGCTTTCTTCCACTGCTAGCTGTCAATGCTGGACAGTTTAAACATCTCTCAAGATTTATCTTCCAAACTTGATGGCTGACTTCATACTCATCGGTTCTATTACATTTCTGCAGAAATGAACTCCTTTTTGCATTTCATCATCAGCTTCTTCACTGATATGCTCTATTCATCACAGAAAATTTCTGGGAAAATAAGCATAACTGCAAGCAAAGAAATGCAGCTACTGAAAATACATCTCCAGAAAGCATTACTTGCTCTTCTTAATCCTGTGGGATTTAGAGTCACTGATGTTGTATTCCTTCATCTTCATCCTTCCTAAACTGGTTTAGACGCACTCTTGACAAAAATCTCTTTTCTCTTCCCCCCATCCATTCCATCTCAGATGCTTTTATCAATCTATTTCCCCCTCCTTCTGCCTTGACAGACTCCGGCATATTCTTTTGTGTGTCAAAATGTATTTCTCTCTCCCACTGAAGTATGTTTTACTTATTCCCTACATCTTTTTTCCAGTATACCTACCACATACGTTAGATTGATTCTTATGGATGCACACACTATCTTGTGCTCTTCGCCATCTCTAATGTCATATTTGTCTGTCTATTTATGATTTCCTGCCCTGTTTCCTCTTTCCCCTCTCCTTCCTGAGTTTTTACTGAAGGGGTGAATCTGGACATGAAGTCAGCTGTAAAATTATCAGGGAAAAGTGTGGAAAAATATTAGAAATCCTAATACAGAAAGAAACATTAGATTTTTAAGACAAGCTACATAAAGAAGTTCACTTAGCATTAAATAAGTAAAGCTTTGTTAAAAAATAAAAAAAGAACAGTCATAGCACTAGGAGAATAAAAGCAGGTACCTCTGCTGTTCACTCCCTGTAACGAAAAATGTTGCCTCCATATTTGAGTGTTTAGACTATCAGACTTGTGCTCTCTTAATACATATCCCAAGCATCAGGTGATCAAGCTCTTTTGAGTCATTACAGCTTTGAAGTACATCTCTGAAAGATATGAAACATTTTCTCCCACACGCAATAACTTCAGTACAATTAATTTTAGTCCCAGCAAGACCACCACTTAAAAGGATTATCACATTTCTTATAAAATGATCTTCAACATCTCTGTGATACTCATATAACAAAAACTTTACTGAACAATAAGACCAGAGTTCACTCTGAATACTTAATAAAGGCACAACCTGACTGCAAAGAACATTTATAGAAATCTGAATTTTTAACATTAAGAACAACAGGTATTATTAAAGATTTGTTCCAGAAGAACAATTTTGTTCTGAGATCCACACAAATTGCTCTCCTGCAAGTCAACTTTCAGATAATGCTACATATTATTTGAAATTGCACTGGTCAAATTTGTTATTAATTCAAATGGTTTTTGAAGATCTTACAAAAATAATCATCTGGACTCACAGCATCACAGATACTCTTTATCCATAAGTCCTCACATAAAATACAGAGTTAATCTTCTGTCCTTGAAAGTTCATCCAAATGTTGATATGCTGAGACCAGTATAACTGCCGCCTCTGCTCTTATCAAGTTGCAGTCCAGAAATCAATTGAAATTTTTCCTCACATCTACCTAGCCCAGTACAGGGAATTCCCTGTGCCAGTTCAGAGCTGCTGGATTCTCAAACATATTCAGCTTGATTAGTATAGTGATCTCTTCTCAAATAGAAGATTTGACCATCTCAGTAAAAATAGTTCTTTACCTCCATATCTGGCCACAAAAATATTCTTCACAGTTTTGTAGACCTGATGGAGACAACTACCTGTTTCTCCACCCCTCTCATTTATGCTATACAATAGAGAGCAAGAACTTCGCATGAGTGAGATAGCAAACCACAACCAAAACAAAAAACAAAAAAAACCCAAAACGAACAAACCCCAAGCTGATTCCTGCCATTTTCCACAGAATTATGCAATTTAGAAGGGATCTTTGGAAGTCGCCTTCTACTCCAAGGAGGGCCGATACTGAATTCAGACCAGGATGCTTAGAGCTTAGACCAATTGGGCCATTGAAAACTCCATGGGCAGAGATCCCACAGCCTCACTGCACAACTTGTTCCACTGTTTACTACCCTTACAGTGAATATTTTTTTCGTCATACCTAGTTGTGATTCCCCCTGTTGCAATTCATCATCATTGTTCCTCATCCTCTTACCATGCAGCACTGCGAAGAGCCTACCTCTGTCTTCTCGATCCCCTCCCCATAAGTACTGGGGGCTGCTGTTGGGTCCCCCCAAAGCCATCTCTTCTCCAAAATGAACAGCCCTCTCCTCACAGGGCAAGTGCTCCTCCCTGACTAGCTTGGTAGCCCTCTGCTGAGCTCCCTCCAGTTTAAGCCCCAAACTGGATGCAGTATCTAGATGCAGTTTAACAAGTGTGGACCGCTTGTTAAGTGAGGGAGACGATCACTTCCCTCAGCCTCCAGAGTGCGCCCAGGAGGATGCTGTCCCTCCTTGCTGCCAAAGCGCCATGCCGTCCACTGGGTACTCCAGGTCCTTTTTGGCAGAGCTGCTCCCCAGACAGTTAGTCCCCCAGTCTGTCCTGCTGAGGGGGGCTTTCCACCCAGGTGCAGCACTTAGCACTCATCCTTGATGAATTTCATAATGTACCTGTCAACCCATTCCCCCAGCCCCTCCAGCTCCCTCTGAACAGCAGCCCTGCCCGCAAACATACGAACTTACCAAAAACAATCTTTCAACATGGAAAAAAATAAATTGTCTTCAGGAAAGGCTATGCTAATATCATTATTCCTGATGCTCTAGGCAGTTCTTGTTCCAATCCAGACAAGCGAGGAAGCAGGAACTTCTCACTTCTCTTTCCTCACATCAATTATTCCACATACTGATTACAAACTTGCAGAATGTGTTGTGTGTTTTGCCTTGGCTTACAAAAACTGGGTATCTTATTGATCATAACACCCACATTCGCAGTGTAAGTACACCTGTTCTTCTTTTCCGAGAAAATCACTACTACAATATTTCAAAGCAGTTCTTTGCCTAGGAAAGTACTTGAAAGTACCCATTATCTTCAGTAAGTAGGTCCTTCCTTTCTTCTAGTACAACCATTTCTAATGCTAGCTGAAAAATTAATAGGGGCCCTTATGCCAACTATTATTTTAATCTTAGAGATCAAATGCATTTTATCGTTGTAAAATTTTCAGACAAACATATATTCATCTTCCCCTATGTGACGGATGTCTTTTAAAGAGAGTCTTCCAGCCATTGCATGCAACAAAAACTAAAATTTATCAGGAAGATAAAGTAGACCTTAGGATAATCTGTACTGCCTTGACTGAAAAAGTAGTGTAAACCTACTAAAATTCTTAGGGAGATTTATTTAGGATGGATTTTAACGAAACCAAGATATGTAAATGGGTAAGTCTTTGTAGGTTCTGGCCAGACCATGCAATCAAATAATAAAAATGTAAGCAGCCAGATTGTACTGTTCTTCCAGACCAAAAAGCGGGGAACAAATGAAGATTCGGAGAACAGAAGATAAAAGGGTAACAATAGCAAATTATAGAGCCTAAGTAGATATAACTGAAAAGGGACAAATGGTATTAAATAAAGGATAAAATATCCCCAAACTGCTAAGGAAGGACATGATGATGAAAGGTCATCACCTGTCTGGATATCTGAAACGTGTACTAACCACAGCAGTATCAGATCTCCTGGAAGAGAGTAGGATCATCACACAAAGACAGACACACATAAATCCCTGTGCCACAGGTCAGCACCCTGTTCAAGAGACTGCAGATCCCTGTCTACACTTGACTGATGAAAGGTTAATTGCCATCAAGTTCGGAATGAACTGATAGACTGTTGATGGGTTAAGTGCCTTGATCCAAGAAACACTTTCCATAGCGGAACTAGACTTAAACCAAACCTAACATAAATGAATGCTGAGAACCATAAGCTCAATAAAAAGCACTTACCGCAATTAAATGCCATCCCCCAGTCACTGCAACATTCACAAAATTGCAAAGTCAACTTCATTAGATCTCTACTTTAAAATGTCACCAGCATCTCAAGAAGTATATAAAATGAGTTCTCCTTTGCGAGACATTTTCAGTCATTTAAGCTATTGGTATTTCAACTTACTCATGTGAACATTTGTTCTAACACAATTCATTGCATATTTCCTGCAAAATCTTCAGGTAACTAGGAAGCTACCATGGCCCTTCACAAAAACCAAGCTTATTTGAAATGCTTCCAAATTCTGGTAGATATGGGAGCAAGTATCAGTCTCCTGCCGCAGGAGGCAAAGAAATATGTATAGACTGAAGTAGCAACAGAACCAGAGACTTGCACTGAACTGCACACTCTAATTGTGGCATATAGGTGGATCTGGCTTAAAATAATAGAAAAAGCCGTACAACTGCAATAACCAGGCAATGACAACATGCCCCCAAGCGGCACACAGTGAATGGGCTCTACTGAAATTTTAGTGTAACTGTCATTAGGCAATTAGGGAGTAATCCAAAGGTCAAGGAAATTAATGAATAATTGTACAAAGAGGTGAATATACTCTGTAAGAGCTAATGTAAATACCTAAACCATATAATAAAAAGCTTGATTGCTCACTCTCTCTGTCTCTCTCTCTCTCTCTGCAAGAAAAATTATCTCTTTTCCACTGTAATTTATTGTGTATTAAATATAACACGTATCTTTTACAACAAAAGTATTCCACTTCTTGTCAGACGGTTGCCAGAACTGTCTCCCGCTGGATGCAACCTACAGGCCAGCAGTTGGATGGTCCTCCTTGACAAAGCAAGAACCTGAGCTACAGGTCCATAGCTCACCTGCAGCAGGTCTGATACAATCCAGTACATACTCTATGGCTGTATGCTGGTGAGATCAAGTACTTTTCTCCCCCATGGAACACACTGAGGCTACTTTATTTTTAAAAACATCTACATAATTTATTCTGCTATGTAAATATGGCATCGGACAACGAAGAAAAAACTTTGTAATGACTCATAGTGACAGTTAGCTACCTAAATTAATACTTAATACTACAACTTTTTCCTAATATAAATTCCATCCAGCTGAACTTTATTCTGAAAGATAAATTGGACCATAACATTACATTAATAATAATAATACTTAATCCCTCATGGTACACTGCCTTAAATAAGAAGAAAACCATATTAAATGAAAGGACTAACAATCTATTTAAGACCTCAAATAATTTAATCCAAAGGGTACGTATCTCATGTTACCTCAGATCTTTCCTATTCACTATGTCTGTCTCTCTGCCTGAAAATAAGAAAAATAACTGCATATAAATTTAGAAACGCAGAATTAGCCATTCTCACTTTACCAGAGATGAATGCAGTGACATGGAAAGGATCTGAGGATCAAGGCAAAAAGCAAAAAGAACATGAGGTACACCGGGGCAGGACTGGAGCTAATCCTGGGATACAGTATCTCAGCAGTGTGAAGTAGTAGAAGGGAAGTAATATTCTGTATGTATCTGCCATTAATGTGGCTAATATTTATATAATCTACCAATTTTTGAGGTCTGTTCTTCAAAGAAAAAATGGAAAGTGTTTACAAAATGGTTAAACAAACAATTCACTATTTTCTGAAGAAATGTAAGTAGCTCAGTTTACTTATCTGAGAGAAAAATGTAAGCTGCTATCAAGTTGCCTCTTAAACTACATATACCAGGGAAATACTTCTAAGAATACTTAGTATGACTGTAGCATGGGTAAATCCAATTCAATGGAAATTTCCACTCTGCATAGAGTATCTCCGATTTTGACACATTTGTATAAAACTTTCATTTTGGACTAGATCATTCATCCTGCAACAACTGCTAGGCATATAACTGCACTGCAGCTTCTCCTCTCTGAGAGGTGAGGTGGTTTCTCTGGGCAAATAATCTACCACCTATCATGAAAGACTAGGCTGGAAAGAAAAACACTGCAGGATGTTTTCTGACCAAAATGCTGATTCCTTTAAGAATTTCCAGGATTCATTTGAGGTGCTCTGAGTTCTCATCATGGCAAAACTTGGCAGAGGTAGAAAGGGCAAAGAGAAGCTTTGCTGACTGGCTATCCTGTTGAAGAGCAGCCACTGCAGACCACACTCTGCTCCTGAAGAGCCACTGCAGCCATGGGTCTGTAACCTGAGGTTGCCCTACAGAACCAGAGGTATGAACCAAGATTTCCACAAAGAGAGACATGGACGTGGACTTGAGTGGCTGAAACAGCTGTAGCAGGTGGAACTGGGGAAAAAAAAAAACAGTATTTTTTTCAGCTAGCAGAGAAAGACAGGAAATCCGCTGGCTGGAAGCCAGAGAAACCTCAGACTAGAAATACTGTGCAATACCTCATCAGATTCCTCCTCCTCAAATCTTTATGCAGAGACTTAGAACAGTTGTACTAAAGCAATAAACCTGATGCAAAAGCCAGGGTAAATTCCCCAGTTTTGTTTATTCTGATATCAGACTGGATTATCACAACAGATCCTACTGACTTGAACATCCACCAATGACAGCATATTTTAGAAACTATTTCTTTCCATCTTTGCCATATCACTGAGATTTCCCTCTTCTTCAAAGCAAGTTCTTTTCTGGTCAGCTCCTGATGACCTTTCTAGTCTCTCCAGTTACCTCTATTAGTTCAGTGGTTTTGCACGATTTACTGGTTTACTCTTAGATAGGTAGAATCAAGTTTTTACGTAGGCCAGTAGGCCACTGAACCCATCACACTATTTTCAGCCTTATTAAAAATGTTCGCATGTGTGAAAATGCAAAATCAGGACTTCCGTGTCATCTCCAGGTTAATTCAATTGCATCTGAATTACTCCTTGCAAATTATTACCATTCAGAGAAACTGTTAAGAAATAAAAGTTACTGTCACTGTCATCCACCACCCTTTGAAAGGTTCCTGTCAGTGCGCTACATGCTGTCATTTATAATTACCACTTCTCGCTGCTGCTCTTTACCAAATAAGTTATGATATCGTTATTTTACCTAAGTACACCCTCAATTTAGTATGCAGTGCAAGAAAGGGCTATGCAGGTAATTAAAAAAGGCCTAGTACTCTCCTCTCGTAAATGTTAGTACAAAAACATCTCTTTGCCCATTTTGGGAGATGCTCACCTTCATTCTTCTGCGAGTTCAACACACACGCCTTTTTTAGTATATATATGATAGCACAAACCAAGGCAACCCACTTTCAACCAGTGCGTACGCCAAGTCCATTTAAGTAGTCCTACCTGCTGGCCATAGCAACTAGTTGTACTATTCGACCCAGCTTATCACAACTCCTCTACAGCTTCAAAGAAAAACCACAGATCCCCCAGACCTCTTGTCATTTATTCGGTGGCCAGACTTACGCATCCAGAAAAAAGTTGACCAAAGTCAATGAGTGCTCACCTTTAATCTTTTCTATCCATCTCAGAAAGGCTTGAATCGGTAGCAAGGGTGCTCTTATCCAACATATTCAAAAAAGCAGAAAGTTAACAGTAATTGAAAATGTAGCTCAATTAGCTATGAGAGCCTTTTTTTAATGGATTGCCATAGTTTGAAAGTTTCCTTTAAATCCATTGCAAGAAAACTATGTGCAAAGAATACAAGTATTTCTCAATATTTATGTCTCATTAAACTTTATAATAACAAAAGAAAATATTAATGAACTTTTAATAAAATAAACCGTATTTTAAACCACTGGGGTTGCTGAATAACAAGTTCCTCACTGTCACATCATGAACAAAGAACATAAGAGTGAGAATAATAATGAATAAACATCACAGATGTCCAAATGAAACAGGAAATCACTATTATCAAGCATTAAGAAACCCATGTTGTTATGACAGGCTTAACTCTGATCCAGGAACTTATATGAGAAGGAAACATAGGCCGTATTATATAACTATTTTCCTAAGAGACACTTTGAAATGGAAAAGAAAATATTAGTTGACATTTGCACCTACTGACAGTTACATTGCCATGGAGCATTTATAATTTTTTTTTTTTTAGAACCTCAGGTTACAAAACTAAAGCAAAACTGAATTAACTTACAGTATACTGTTAGGGATGCTGACCAGCTCATACCATTTGAAGCAGTATAAATTAGTATAAATTAGGAGAAATGTTACAGTTAATGCTGCACCTGTATGGTTAGAACTGAGGAAATAGTATTAATTATATTGTCAGCTTTATGCTCTCCTATGAATTATCTATTTATTTGAGTTCAACAAGAATAATGGGTTTGCCGAACATTTAGGACTGCAGTGACTGCTGGGTAACTACGCTTTTCCTCCACATACCTTACAGAAAGGCTCGCAGCCCAACTCCTGCTACAGAAGAGATGTCAGCTATTGACAAAAAGAGTCCTTCAAAACCCTGACTCATGAAGTTCCATCAAGTGCTTTGGCCATTCTGGTCTGTTTGTGGGGCACGCGCAGAACTGGGGGAAAACAGTTTTAAGGGACAGAGTTCAACTGCAATGAATCCCTTTGGTGAAGGGAGCTCGGTCTACGGTCGCGCTACGGCTTTTGGGGCAGTACATTAAAAGCATAAACTCTTGGTTGGACTCAACTTCCAATGCCCTTGCATTTAGCTAAAGCTAAATGGCTTTAGCTCCTCAAGTTACACCTGAAGTAACTTTACTCTCACTCAGCACAAAGTACTTTGTGTATAAATGCATACTAGAAGTGACCCCATTTGCAACCTTTTAAAAGTATGTGCTGAAAAGGTGGGTTGGCTCCTGCAAGATGTTTTTAGAAAAACAGCCAGAATTGGTGCAGCCTGGTCTATGCTTGAGAAAAGCATTACTTCTGTGTTTTAGTTTGAACTTCAAGGAAAACCTTGGGCTGAAACTACAGAAAGGCACCCAAAGAAGCAGAAAAACAGCATTTCCATCCCACTTTGTGGCAGGCTGCTAAAGGGCGCTAGAGCTCTTGAGCTGTCTGCAAACACCCCTGAGTTGTAATGCACTACATACCCGAGAATCAGGATCTGAAAAACATGTCCATTTGTGGTCACTTAAGGAAAAAAAAAAAAAAGGGAAAAAAGAAAAATCTCTCAACCACCATTTTCCCATGTAGCCTCTGAATGAAAGGCAAGCTTGAAAATAGTTGATTCAGATACATGGATATTTACACCAAAGGTTCCATTTTATCTGAGATGTTCTGGAACACAAAATAAAATAATGCATGTAAGTCTTTTTCTCACTAAAGACATCAACTTATTTATAAATGCTACTGTTAATGAGATGTATACATAATAATCTACACCTAGTCCTGTAATCACAACCACACTTTGACAAACAAAAAAATTACAACTTTTTTTTTAGCTAGTCCTCCCCCTTTGTAACTAAGTCTTTGAACTGATAAATTAGCATGCATATTCTTTTCTCTCAAACCACTTGATAATTTCTTTCATACCTGAGGTACAATATGTTCATTAAGAAACATTCTGAAGATGCACAGCTGCACTGGTATAATTTCCATCAGTGCTTTTGAAAAATATTTCCATAATATGCCAAGGTTTTAAAAGACACACGTTAAGAGAAGTATAATCAGTGGTGTTTCTAACTAGGATAACACAGCAGCCTTCTGAAGATGAGAGATGAGCTGAGATCAACACACTTCACACAGTCTGATAAATCATCATTCAGTATGGGGAAGGGGTCTAGAGTCTGACAAACTTAAAAAAATGTTTAATAGCTTTTTTTTTTTTTCTTTTTGCCAGCCTTTATACCACACATTTTGTATACCCTCTTTGAATGATAATTTGGTGTACCGTTAAAAAGAAAGACACGCTGGGCAACAGTCAAATATCCTTTCAATACTGCCTTGTGATTTTTATGAGAGTATAACCTGTGGAATGATTCACATTAGCTCTGAATTATTAATGGAGTTGAACGATCAGATTGTTTTCCGTTAAGTTGTTTCGGGTACCAATAACACATTTGCACAGCAGCACCAAACTGTTGTTTCTTCAGAGCCCTTCAATTTTGCAA
>VYZM01000734.1:654652-667105 GCA_013398915.1 Dromas ardeola | reverse complement strand
AAAAAAAAAAAAAAAAAAAAGAGAATACTGATTAATTCACCAGAGTATAGGAAGTTAATTATAAAATGGGAAGCAATGGCATGTTGGCAAACAGAAAAAGAAAAATAATCGAAGGGTTAAATTTGGTAAAGATTTTAAGTACCTAAGTATAAAATCACATCTGAGCTCTCAGCTCTGTTGCTGCCAAAGAGTGGAAAATCCAGAGAAAGCATGGGAAAACTGTGAAATTTCTCCCGGACTGTAGAGCAGCACCCATACGAACACCCGAAAGAGCACTAGTTGGAGCAGCTCAGCACCTAAATTCTGTCCAAACTCATCTGAAATCTTTCTCTACCCTTCAGGTTTGAGGGGTGCAATATAATAGGACAATCAAGTACGACGTAAAAGTTCTCTAAAACACAGACAGGGTAGATCATCCCTTTCCTAAGTTCTTAAAAGTGTTAGAATTTATTTGGATTCCATAAAAATACTCCTAACCTCTGGCACTGTAAAAAGAGCAAAGACACTTAGCACAAGCTTGTGACTTCCAGTCTGGAAGCCACCTATTCTATTCAAAGGTACCTGCAATCCGTAAGGCATCTAAAATGATATGAGAAAGAAGTTTTATGCTTAAAGCTGAAGTCCAAATAGGAGGAGGAGGGAAAAAACCCTAAAACTAGTTAATATCACTATATTTTTCACCTGGGAGCCTTCATGCCTAGTATCGAAAAGCATTTTGATTCCTCAAAATTTCGTTGCTCAAGACCATAGAGGAACCTAAAAACACTCATATGTAATTTTCCATAGTTGACATCACACATCTGCTGTATTTCTCCTGGACATAACTACTTTCCTGACAGGAACATGTGAAGCAATGGCAGGTTTGTGTGCCCACATATCTCTTTGAATGCGTGAAGAGCTTTGAAATTTAGCCCTAGTGGGTGGCCCGTCTTCTATCCTCCACACAAAAAAGCATATACAATAGGAAGAGCTCAAGGACCTTTGCAGCCACATCTTTAAAAGGGTAGATTCAAATTTACCTAACACTTTTTTGGTGAAGTTACATTTGTAGACCTTAACTGGGGATGCACAAAGCAATTTCCTGTGTGTACCTCCCTCCTTAGATTCATAGACTCCTAGAATGGTTTGGGTTGGAAAGGACCTTTAAAGGTCACCTAGTCCAAGCCCTCTACAGTGAGCAGAGACATCTTGGAAAAGCATGCACATGTGAGTTGTGTGCTTGCATTTGAGTAACAGAGTCACAGTATTTTAAACCTGCAGTCCAAACTAAAACAGTTCCATTCTTCTTAGGGCAATTCAGAAAAAGTGGTTTTAAATATGCATAATCATGTTTAACCCTACCTGAATGCTTACTCTTTAATAAATTTCAATCCTAAACGGCACCGTAGCTTACTGTTGCAATAGATGTAAAAAAAATATCTCAAAAACAAAGAAAATGAATGCAAAAATTTTGGCACTGGCCTTTTAAAACGGGCCTTTAATGATGAGGATGGTGGATCTCCATGGGAGAACTGAAAGACGCAGAAACGTCACTTCAGTGCAGCTTTCATATTGTGATTAAAACCACAAAATAATTGTGTTCAGTGAAACAGTCAACATCTTAATAGAAAATAAATTATAAAACTCTCACTTCCCATAGCTAAATACCATTTTAATTAAGATTTCATCTCCGATACATTGATTTAACTGCTCACTCACTTATGTTATTCATTAAAATGATTACTAACAGTACGACTTTAGCGGCACTTAAAAATTAAATGAGAGAAGTAATCTCAAGTAGAGAACGATGTAAGTAGGAAAGGAGAAGACTGCACCCATCTTTGCATCCAGGGGAGAGAGGAAGGGTTAGAGAATGTAAGATGATATTCCTTTATATTTAGCATGTTTCCCTTCTCCATTTAAGCTATGATAAAATGAAAAACAAATTGAAGTGTAGGCAGATCTATGATAACTGGGCTGAAGTGCTTAGGTACAGAAAGATAACTTCAAAGCACAAGTATTCCCTTGGTCTATGACTATTGTCATTGTCTTTCACTAGGCCTCCAAGTGTTTGCAACATGAGTCAGAAAACAGCAAATAAATACATTTTGATCCTTCCTGTTTTGCAGGGCATAAATCCACAATCCCTCCCTCTTCTTCTCCCTAAGACCACAATTTTATCTTTGCCTTTCCCTCACCTTTCAGCCATTTTTCCAGAAAACAGAGGCCGGAACCCTGGATTTCTCAGGAGCCTGGATTTCCCATCTGACAAGACAACATCTTTGAAGACAGCACACTTTGCTAGGGAGTGTGGTGACTGACGAGAAGAGGGATACTTGCAAGTGTGAGGCACGTGTGTGCTGCAGACAAGGCAAGGAGTCTTACGGGGGACTGGGGCACCAAGATGCACTCTAGTTCATTTAAGAAGTTAAGTCCAGCTTGGACTACCACAATGTCATGGGCAGGGGCTGAGCACTAGTTCAAACTCTTCTCCAGTCTATGCTCTATTTTCCCTGGCAAGGAAGTGACATAGTTCAACCCAGTGGTGCAAATGTGCAGAGAGTAGACTATATACGTTGGCACTTCAGTTCAAATGACGAGTGCACTTTCCAAGTGAGCCTCCCGATCATCTCCACCTACTGAGCTTTAGCTGGCATAAGAGGCTCTGGAGCACATGAAGATACCTCCAGCATCTTTTCGGACGTGCTTTCCAGGAGTGCTGGAACCTACTGTGCTCCAGCACTAATGGGTCTTCAGTTTATGGGACAAGATTAGTGCTAGTCTAAAGTACCACCCCCCACCCCCCCCAAACACACTTACTGTCGGTGTTGGGTTCTCAGCGCCAAGCAGTTCTCTCTGAAGACCTGTTTCTGTTTCACCACAGTATTTGCCAATGTAGCCAAAGCCACAGTGAATCATTAGAGGACTAGGATCCTGGCATGAATCATGGCAAACCAGCCTGCCAATGTAGGTGCTGCCGTATTTTGAAATCATATGGCAAAGAACTCTTTCATTTTTGCTGATTCCTCTTGTCTCCAGGTAGGATGGAAATTCCCTGCAAATGGTAAGAATAAGAATCATTTCACAGCTTATAGCACACTCTCAGGAGACTAATATTTGATTATCTGTCTGGTCTTATTTTGTTAGAGGCTAACAGGGCAGCTGTTCTACCTGACTACTGCGAGCACTTACTGTTCCAGCCAGATCAGGAGGACAGAGACATGTGAAAATGAAAAATAATGGGGCAGGCAAAAGACTGTGGTCTGTACTTTTTCCAGTTTCAAAAAGATTCAGTTGATACTTGGCTCAGCCTTTGTTGAAAGTTGAAAGTGGCTTTTCAGTATACCCTATCCTGACCAATCCTCCTTAGAGTATAAGAAGTTTTTTAATCTGCAAAGCACAAGACATAAAAGGGTCTCTTCATAAGACTGGTCTGTCTGATAATTGAAAAATATTCTCTCCAGAATACCGATTTAAACTCTTGGTAACAGAATCCCACAGCAAATATAAATGAAGGGTGATATAATTGCTGTCCAGAACATTAACACTCTCTCTGCAATATATTATGTCACTTTCTGAATTTCTATAATTGTTATTAATTGACCTCTAGACCTCTCACTTGTAGCAAAAGTCTGAGATATTTAGAGATTGCTTTTTGGTGTATTTGATTTTATTTTGCTGCCTTTTACAGAGCGCATACATTCTCTGAAGTTGCACTAATTTTCTCCTTTTCTTTTGCATCTCCATCTTTCTTCTTAAGGTTTTTTTTCCATCTTCACATTATTGGTTACTATAGGACACTTTAAAAACAAATGTTTAATTTCCATTTTCAATACATCACAATAATCAGTATCTCCTGTGCTTACTAGCGCAATAAGCAGAGATCTGGCTGAGCTTCAAATTATTTTAATTGTTATTGTGTATTCACTACATAATGAAACAGAACTGTCCTGCAATATAGCTTTGTGTAAACTCAGCTGTCAGGTCAATAGATTTATTCGCAGTGGCAGGAATAGGTCAAAATACATCATGTAAAACCAGCATTGCTTCCAAGCTTAATTTTTGAGAGAAAAAGAAAAAAAAAAAACCCTTCCAAAGTAGTGTGTCATGACAGGTCCTCACTAGATTGTGTAAAGAAAATGCTGTTAATTACCAGTAATCATTTGCCGATGATATCAAACATGCCAACACTAAGCAGCATTGACATAGCGTGGAACCTAAAGAATAAATGCATATTCCACTGTGTCAAAATGCAGAAGTATGCTCACCTTTTAAAGATGTATTTCATGGTACAATTTCAAAACTACTTCATTGCATCATCAATACAAAAATGATTTGACTTTGTTTTTTTAACATATCCCAGAGAAGTGCCTTTTTCTCTCTCAAACACTACCAGAAGCTAGGACTAGAAGACCCTTAGTCTTAAGTCTTTCGCTCCTAGACAAAGTCTTGCTTCTGCAGTTGTCTTTAATCACTGACTTGCATATTCTAGCATCTGCATATGATGAAAATTCATCATTCTAGCATGACAAAAAATTGTTGCTGTGCAGAGATAATTCTAGTGAATGACGTCGAAATCAACTATTTTAAAAAATGGAAGAATTATTGTATGGTTTATCATATGCCCTCAGGAAGGTCATTGTCAGTTATGATTATCAATACTGATTCACCCTTTTGATTGGAGACTAACGGAACAGCTGCTTCAGTTTGTATCATTGATGACTCTATTATTCTTGAGTACGGTTCTTCCCTGGGTAATTCAATCATTCTCTTGGAAGTATCTCCTAAAATAATTCCACTGACAAGATTGGTGATACTCATATTATCTTCTGCTTCAGCTGTGTTGCAAGTAATAGTCTGGATGTTAGAGCCTTTGATTTCCCTAATAGCTGTTAAAAGCATTGCATGTTTTTGTGAAGGTTCACCTCAATTACCACACTGTATTAGCTATGTGAAACAGATCCTTTATTTAGTCTGAAAATTTCATTATAATTTAATAAAATAAAATGTAAATTAAAATTAATTTTCTAATCTATTTCGTTTCATAGTTCCTTTCCTTTAAAATATTTCTTCTAAACTGCTAATCCTTTTTCACCATTAAATACCCATTAGCTCCTGGCAAAATGTTGTCCACCCAGAGGCTAGCTTTCCTCTTTAGGAAGTATTGCAAAGACTGCAGTATGTTAATAGCTGCCAGTCTCAGTGTGTCACAGGCCTATGACAGGTGTCGAGTAGAAGCTGCCATTCGTGCAGAATTTGACAGCGTGTCCCATAGCTGAGGAATTTCCACCATCCATCTTCCACAGCTCTTTATCATAGTCCCCATTTCCTTCCAGATCAATACCAGGACCTGGATATCTACTTGCAAGAAAGTTTGCAGCTCCTCCTGGATCACACTTTTTCTGCTAAGAAAAGATTATTTTAAGAGAACCATACCCCTACTTCCATTTTTCTAACTTGTATCTTTCTCATCCCAGAATTTCTTCAAAGTATCTACTATAGCATCAGTGACTTTGTAAAATTTCTTAAACTACCTTGTTAAATTTCAGCAGTGGTTGCACACACTCCACTTAGTCAAAAGTGCAGGTTTTAAGTGTAAAATCTTACATAAAGACAAAAAAAATGGGCAGATATAAAGGCAGTTACTCTTGTCAGTGTTGTCTGTCTGCAGAGCCTTGTTTCTATCACGAACCTTGCTTGCCTTTGGTCATTCTACAAATTTCTCCCAGTAAATTGTTAATTCATCTTCTGATAAAGTCCTGCCTGCAGGTTTTGATATTTATAGCCTGGGTTGTGAGTATTACCTGAGGTCCAGCTGCACTCTCCAGGTGAATCATGGCAAGAATGAGAGACTTTGCTTTTAGCCAGCCGCAGACTTTGCTGTAGCTCCATAGACTGGGTCAGCAACAGAACGAAATCTGCCCCTTGGAGTAAGTGTAGCACCAATGGAAAAGACACACTCATGCTCTCTCTTGGCCTTGAGTCACTGCCACGTTATGCCAAGCAGTAGTCCCTGTGTAAGCCCCAGATAAAGCGAGTCATAGCTGCACAGATAACAGGGATTGCCGGAGCCTTCTGCAATTGCAAAATACTTTTGAAGAGCAGTGGTGTAGTCCCCTGCCCAAAAGATATCACACAACGTTTTTATCATGGTGAGTAAACACTAAAAACTGTCCTTAAAAAGTAAAGTTACTTGCCTTCCTGGGATGATGAGATTCTTGCTAGCTGCAAGTATTCTTTCTGGAGCCTTACGTGAATGTCCTAGCCAGGAGCACCCATTTCTTGGTTGGACTCCGAGTCAGCTGCCTATTCATAAGCATATCATCTTCATGATTTGTGACAACCTGGTGACTTACACACTGCATCTGTTGGGGACAGATGAGTTCATTAATCCTATTCAAGCCCTTGATGATTAAGAATGTATTGAAAATAAATCCATAGGCTAAATTGCAGCATAGCATTTTGATAATATAAAGTGGTGGGACATCTTACTAGGTGTACCTAATGTAATCTTACCTAATATATCTTGTTGTGATTGCCTTTTGTTCTTGTTTAGAGTCATTTGAAGATAGCAGGATAAGCTTTTATCTTTTAAAAATGCTCCCTGAAATATTGTCAAGTTTTCCTTGGAGAAGTAATTTAGGTTAAAAAAAATTCACTATATAGAAACAATCTTACTTCTTTTATCTCTCCATAGAAATAAAAAAGAAAAGTAAAGTTTTTAAAAGTCATCTACACGGTTTACTAGTATGTGTGTTTGGAAAGCAAGGTGATTACGTCCATGTTATAGCTTATCTTCAGGAAGACGTGACTTGACCTCATTAATATCGGTGTCTACAAATGGAAGAGATGCTCCTGAGAATAGGCAAAATGATGTCAGTAGCCAAGAGCTAAGATAAAACTAAACTGATTTATTAGCCTAAATTATTTAAGCTACCACATTTCTTCATTATCACATATGCTGTCCTCTCAGCCACGTGGCATTATGACTGCAATGCTATAGTGCATCTGGGATGAACAGGTCAGAAAAGGTAAAGTAACTGCTCTCACACTGTAAATTGTGATGTTGGTTTTTAATAGTAATTTTCCTCTCAGAGTAAGAGAAAAACATGCTAATGAGCTTCCTACTATTTTATACCTGCTTTTTTATACAGGTTAACTAGTTAATCTAGCGGCTTTTTTGTTTACTTTTGTAGAGGTTTTAAGAAAGAAAGAAAAGGCAAGAAACAATGGGTATGCTGCTGTAGACAGAGATCCAGTGTGTTTGGTTTTGTTGCAGTCATAAAGATCACGGTAGCACCTGAATCAGCAGCCCCACGGACTTCTGTTTACCTGCAAAACAGGTACAGCACATGTAATCCTATTGCACAGTGTCTTCCTACCTATGAGGTGCAAGACAGTGAAAGCCCAGCTCATTCTTTTGGTCTAGACATTTACGTTGTCTCTGAATCTGATAAGTACATCAACTAACATTAACTAGGAGAGCCATTCTTCATACTGAATAACTACAATCTCACACCAGCAGAAATGACTTCTTGTTACTCTTACTCTGCCACCAACTAAGTAGGTGACCACTGTTGGAAAGCTCGGTGTTGTATAACTACATCAAGCTCTCTGATTTGCAGTTCTGCATTGGTCCACCCAATATTAAAATATTTCAAATTTTTTTCTGTATTTGTGTCCATGAAAGCAGAGATATTTATAATGTTATAGCTATCTTAACAGTTAACACTTGGGAAACGAACAACTAAGATGCCAGTTTAGCAAGTGACTAGATAAATGAGACATACAATTTACTTTGGTGTTGTTCTGAACTGCTTAGGTTAAGAGATTTATTTCCCAGAATCCCTATGTAGTCCATGGAGAGGGAGAAAATAATCTTTTGGAGGATTCAGTTTCTCTTTCTCAGCTGCATAGAGAACCTAGAGTTTAGTTGTGTGACTAGTCCTTCCGTCCCATTGCTTCAGATGTTGTTCACTGTAGATGGCACTACTGGTAATTTAATTACTGTTTCTGACAAATTAGTAGACTGCGCTCAATTCCTAAAAGCTCAATATGATCAGAGTGTCCCTTCTGCCTTATGCCCCAAGGTACAGCCTCTTGCACTCTTCCCTCCACAATGCAGCTATTTGGAGTTTTGAGGTGGTAAAAGCCAAAAAAAACCCCTCAACATTGCTTATCGGGGTCTTTCAGATCTCATGCTGCTAATGCTACCTATGGTAATCATTGAGGATTTTTCCAATTAGAGGCAACCAAAAGAAACCCCACGCTTTTCTGATTCACTTCTCTGAAAATCTTCTCGTCATAGACGAATGTGTCCAACTAACTCTACCTATCACTTCTTTAAAGGGGAGTAGGCTTGTGTCTTAATTTTCTTCTTCTCTGGAAGCAACATATAAAATCACCCTGCTAGCTACAACAATAACCATGGTAACAGACAGTATGGTACCTCTCAATGTTTATCATCACCTTAGATAGATAAACTAAACCCAAATATTAAACTATGAAGCTTCCACCCTTTTTTGTGACATCCTTAGGTCTATGTGACTGGAAGATGTTTCCAGGCTGAGTCTGCGGAAGGCTTTCTGTCCTCATCGTGAAGATCCTGTCTCTGTTTTCAGTGGACTGAATGCTTCTTTACCCATTGCAGGATGCCTTTCCTCTTTCTTGTCACAAGCTGTCCATCTAGTCTCTCTAGATAGACTGTAGATCACAGCATCTCTGTTTCCTACAGCAGAGATAGGTATGCGCAACATAAGTTAATGTAGGTATGTTCCCTTCTATGGTTTCCAATTTTAGTCCTTCATCCTTGGTTATAGAAGCATTTATAGTCCTCATCCCTCTAAATAATGGTGACTTTCCAATATCTTCTAGTCTTGTTTTAAATTTCAGATCTTATTCCTGCTTCTGTTCAGGAGCCCAAAATATCGCTCAGGCTTGCAGGCCTGGAATCTTATGTTGATTGTCCAACCTTACACCCATATTGCTTTACCACCCAGGATACCAGAAACACATCCATTGTGACAATTTTTGTCTTTTCTGAGGGAAACAAACGTAAGATAGCGTATTAGAGCAGCTGAAATAGCTGGAGAAAGCGTACAATCTTGCAAGTACCCGATGTCGTCACCAAGTCTGAAAAAAATTGTGAAAAATTCCACACAAAACAGCAGCTAAGTGCAGTTGCTTTGGATTTAACGTAGTTGTATTCGTCAAACAGACAAGTTGAAAGCAAAGAGCACTTAGCACCTGTTCAACAAAAAAATACAGGAGGTAGCAGGCAAGGTAGATTGGTTTAGTGATTCATTTGCAATATGGTTCTGAATCAGAATTTTAGGTTTAAGTAGCTCTCTGAATTTTGGTTGCTGGACTAAGATAATTGACGTTTGCTGCCTGAAGCTCTGAAGAAGAGTTGACTTTTTAGAGCAGAATTCTCAAAACACCAGGGGAGTCTTCTGCCACCAGGTCTTCAGACACTATTTTTCCATCAAATGCTGTAAGTTTTAGCACCTTTAAATGTCTTTGATTCTTTCACTAATCCTCTTCAACTCCTTGATGAGCTAATTCAAATATTCTTTTCAAAAATCAAGTCAAAATTTTGTCCCCCGAAGACCTTCCACTAATAGAGCTCTTAGGAGTTTGCTTCCCAGTTCTCCTTCTTCTCTGCAACAAGTCTTACTTCTCCACAGAATTTTTCTCCAATAGCTGCGATGTTTTATTTTTATAGTTCTTTGTCCTAATAGAGCCAATCCACAGTTTTTAGTAAGGAATTCCAAATCACGTTTGGAATTGGGCTTTGATGGGAGAGTACTTGGTAATAGGCATACAGGCTGCCCCTGTTCTACATTACCAACCTGCTTCAGATGGTGTCATTACCCATGCAAAACATAAACGGATTTCAAACAACTGCTAAGTTTGCTACCAAAATTAAATCACGTTTGTAATAACAATGAGCTGGAATCAATGAGTTAGGAAACACATCCCAGTGCCACCTACCAATGAATTTTGCATACGCGGTGCACTCAAACAGAATTACTCCACCGTTAATCCTACACAGCTTTTGACAATGTGCAAAGTTCACTAAGGATTTGAGTTCAACTGCTCAAATCTGCAGTGAGCTCCAGAAGCCACTAACTTGCATGGACAAGTTATAAACATGCGTTAGAATGGTCAACAAAAGTAACACAAGATAAGCTTTTTAAAATAGCTACTCCAGTTCTAGTGACTGAAATCCCTCCGGCTGTAAAGCAATTTTGATAGCAGTGATACTGCCATAACTAGTAAGTATTAATAACAAGTAGTTACCAAAGCATAATTGGTATACAAATAGATATGCTTGTGGAGCGAACTCTTGAATAACCCTTGGACAAGGATGTATGCTTGACTAGGTTGTGCTAAGATAACATTAATTACATTATTGGGAAAGAACAGCTCCAAGGCTTTTGAAGAATAACAGGGGCTTCAAAAAATTCAAGCACAAGATGACAGAATGGGTCTTGAAACTGCAAGAGCAAAATGACACCAGAAGCCTTGGGGCTGCAGACTAGGCTAGTACTGGATTTAGGGGTAACAAAGACAGCAAAAGACAAGCATCTGACACATGAAAAACACACTGTATATACTAAACACCAATGATAACATGGAATTTGCAGACCAGTGAAGAAAGAGGAAATAAGTTTGTCAGAAAACATATAAAAATAACCCCAAGAGAAACCACAAACGAGGAGGAAGAAGTCCTACTATAACCACCAAGTACCGGAGATGCTGGATCTTAGGTGTAACTCTGCTCCTTTATTATATTCTACTTAAGGAACTGTAACACCATCAATCTACTGACCCAGAAAAAAAAAAGATGAGCATAAAATAGACAAGGATAGATACTAGGAAGTCTGTGTTCAACAGTTGTATTATAAATGAGAAATAGTTGTAATTGGATAATTTCTACTGTATGTGTTATCATTGTAACTAGATTAGTATAAGTCTTTGATTAAATTTCTAATACTTTAATTGGACTAACAATAAATTCTTGACTTTGGATAAGGTGTTTTTCTTTAGCCCACATACTCTGCACAGGCCTGGTACCCCACCCTTGAGGCATGATTGTAATTTGGATGCATTGCTCCATAAAGATATGTAGCATATCTCAGGTATCTTTCATTATTTTGCTTCTTAACACATACATCCAATGTAATCATAGACAGATTAATAGGATAGCTTTTCTTTTAATGAAGTGCTGTGCATACATGAGGGCCTAGGGAGTAGGTGTGTTTCATCACTTTTTATCCCATGACAACTAAAATGAGAATAGCAACAATTTGGTGAAAAGGCTGTCATGATTGCCCCCTAGCCCCTGATGCTCTGGAAACAAACAGGGATAGCAAGAGCTAAAAGCACAAGCCCTCATAGCATTAACTAGCTGCAGTCACTGAGCAGTGCTTCCTAAATCACACAAATAAGGAGCCCCGTGTCACACACAAACAAGTTAACTCTGCCCTCAGTTCATCCATACAGACAGCATTTGACCTCCTGGCCATCTCTGAAATGCCTGAATGCTCTTGTTGCTGCAGTTGCAGATGGTGAGGTAACCCCATCTTGATGCAGGCTGGCTGGAGGGTTTGTTTGTCTAAGTCTTCTCCTGACACAGTTCCTCTTCTGATGCTCCCGTAGAGCACCTGGGGAGGTCAAACTCTTCCTTTTGCACAGAAAGCTCTGCTTCCTCCTGGCTGCAGAAGCCTTCTATCTAAAATTATAATGTTTCTAAGACCTAAGTGAGAAAATCAGACAAAAAGGTTCCTTATATCTTTGATATTTATTTGGGAATAATTACAGTTTTTCAGTAGTAGAGACAGTTTGGGGAAAACAAATGTTTATAAAATAGTGGAAAATACTTATGAAATGAGCTGTGGAATCCTTGATAAAAATCACAGCCAGTCAGACCAAGACACAGTTACTGAAGAACAACAAATCACTTTGTATACCACAGTACATTTTTTATAATGTATCTTTAAACACAGCAGCCCCATAAATGCATAACCCCCGCAAAAATTCTTTCCAGGGAATTGGTGTCTCTTTACCGCCCTGACATGTCTGATTCCTTCAGTTCACAGAAGTTCTTAAATAATCTGTCATCCTAGCGTAAGTCAATAATCTTTAAAGAGGGTATCTTCAGGAAATTTCCCTTTAAGGGAGTAATACAGTAGCTTGTGATTAAATATAGCAAATTATTAATGTGTTTGCTTGTTCCTTTCCCTATTCTGAATTGCCTAAGCATATTTCCTCCCGCCCCGTATCTACTTTGTAGGCATTCTTTCCACTTCAAAATAGCTGTGTTAGTCATAAAGCATAAAAGAGCTATAAAAGCTGACTTTAAGTGATGTCCTAAAATCCCTCAGGGATCATCCAGCATTCAGCAGATGAAAGTAGTAGTTCTTCAAGACTGAAATGACATCTAAGTGTGGAAACCCATTTTGGGGGGGG
>VYZM01000734.1:576142-654625 GCA_013398915.1 Dromas ardeola | reverse complement strand
GCAAACAAAACACACAGCCTGTTGGATACTATAGTAGACAAACAAGTCTTTTAAAAAAGACAGCTCTTGCAGAGTATAGTCACTACCTGGGTATTAATATATGTCTCAAGTCATAGAATCATAGGGTTGGAAGGGACCTCTGGAGATCATCTAGTCCAACCCCCCTGCCAGAGCAGGGTCACCTTAGAGCAGGTTGCACAGGAACGCGTCCAGGCGGGTTTTGAATGTCTCCAGAGACGGAGACTCCACCACCTCTCTGGGCAGCCTGTGCCAGTGCTCTGCCACCCTCAAAGTAAAGAAGTTCCTCCCCATGTTGAGATGGAACTTCCTATGCGCAAGTTTGTACCCATTACCTCTTGTCCTGTTGCCAGGCACCATTGAAAAGAGCCTGGCCCCATCATTTTTTGTACATTCTAAATGGAAGTGCCTGGGATGAGAAAAGGCTGCTCATGCTCCCTCATCATTTACACAATGCAGCACTGAACTTGGCGACTGCTTAGTCATCTCCCAGCTGTACCTGTTGATGCGTAAAGGCTGATCTTATGGAAAACAAGCCATTCCCACTTAAAATTCATTGCAAAGTTACCAGCTGAGCTTTAAACACAGCATCTCGAAGATGACAGGGTGACAGGATATCGTGTAGCATCTCTAACATCCTGACAAAACTCTATCTGTTTACAGACAATGAGTTACAGACAGTGTTTTGCCGATAAACGTAAAATGCTCATGCCAATGAAAAACAATTAAAATGCAAGCAAGTTGTGTAGGTAAATTTACTAGTAATAGAAATCCATAACAGAACTGAGGAATGACATTTTGTGAAACATTACCTCAACAACGACTTTTCCAGGGCTGAAGTGCAAGCAGCAGGGCACCAGGCAGACTCCCAGGAGCTTTATGGTGTTGGAGGGAGGAGCCTCATGGGTTAGCAAAAGCCTCATAAACCTCAGAATCAAACTTAAGAAGAGATACCTGAGAGAACAAGATTTTGAAGATAACCTTTCTTTGCTGTTATTTCTCAAGGAGGAAATGACGGGATCATTTCACTCTTCCTGCTCAAGAAAAAAATAGGAAGTACAGATGGGTGCTTTGTGCATGCAGAGTGAGACGAATTCTTGTGAGGCAAGTTAAGGGGCAAGAAAAATAAAATTAATTTTCATGCAATTCAGACTAACTGAATTGGGAATGGAAATGTTGAAGGAAAGGAAATTGTAAAAGTCTGAGCTGTATTTTATCAAAAGCTACAATGTGATCTACTTGAAGAGAATTCCCTGGAGATCAATCCAAGGCATTCAAGTGCAAGGATTAATATACTCTCTCACTCTATATCTCAGAAACAATTTGAGACACCAGGCAAGTTGGAGGAGGTAGAAAATACCTTAAATAAACTTAAGTTAAATATCCCTTGTCAGAATATTGTGAGTTTTATGAGCCAAGAAGCTCCTTTAGGGCTATTTAATACTTCTTACAATTTCTAATTGTCTCCCACATTATTCCAATACTTAAACAATTACAGTTGTTTCTAAATGAAAGAAATATAGCAAGCTACTTCGCCAAAATACATCAAGTAAAATGTTTGCTAACATCTGATGCACATAGAGGGAATTTTATTCTCAAAGGCGCTTCTAAGGCACCCACTATCTTGCTTTCAGAACAAATGTACTCAATCATTTTTATTATAGACTACTAGCATGGGATTTGCTGGAAATTACTAAGGGTTTGAATCGTCCCTAGGCCTCACTTTCCTTTCTGGGCAAATTTTTGGTTTCTGTAGAAAAAATCATCTAATGATATGAATCCTCTAACTGACTTAAATACATGTTCTCTTTTATGTCTTGGTAAGTTGCTACAGCACTTAGACATATACAAGTCTACAGGGCTGGATGGGATCCACCTAAGGGTACTGAGGCAGCTGGCAGAAGTGCTCACCAAGACACTTTTCATCATTTATCGGCAGTTCTGGCTAACCGGGGAGGATCCAGAAGACTGGCAGCTAGCAAATGTGACCCCCATCCGCAAGAAGGGCTGGAAGGAGGATCTGGGGAACTACAGGTCTATCAGTCTGACCTCGGTGCCTGGGAAGGTTATGGAAGAGATCATCCTGAGTGCCATTATGCGGCACATGAAGGACAACCTTCAGGCCCAGTCAGCATGGGTTTATGAAAGGCAGGTCCTGCTTGACAAATCTCATCTCCTCCTATGACCTGCTTAGTGGATAAGGGAAAGGCTGTGGATGTTGTTTACCTGGACTTTAGTAAAGCCTTCAACACTGTTTCCCACAGCATTCTCCTGGAGAAACTGGCTGCTAATGGCTTGGATGAGTGTATGCTTCACTGGGTGAAAAACTGTCTGGAGGGCCAGGCCCAAAGAGTTGTGGTGAATGGAGTTAAATCCAGTTGGCAGCTGGTCACAAGTGGCGTTCCTCAGGGCTCAGTACTGGGGCCGGATGGAGTGCACCCAAAGTAAGTTCGCAGACGACACCAAGTTGGGTGGGAGTGTTGACCTGCTTGAGGGTAGAAAGGCTTTGCAGAGGGATCCGGACAGGCTGGATCGATGGGCTGAGGCTAACAGTATNCAGAGTGGCTGGAGAGCTGCCTGGCAGAAAAGGACCCGGGCGTGTTGGTTGACAGCCGGCTGAATATGAGCCAGCAGTGTGCCCAGGTGGCCAAGAAGGCCAACAGCATCCTGGCCTGTACCAGGAATAGTGTGGTGATGGGGACTAGGGCAGTGATCATCCCCCTGTACTTCGCACTGGTGAGGCCCCACCTCGAGTGCTGTGTCCAGTTTTGGGCCCCTCACCACAAGAAAGGCATTGAGGTGCTGTAGCCTGTCCAGAGAAGGGCAACGAAGCTGGTGAGGGGTCTGGAGCACAAGTCTGATGAGGAGCGGCTGAGGGAGCTGGGGTGGTTTAGCCTGGAGAAAAGGAGGCTGAGGGGAGACCTTATCTCTCTCTGCAACTGCCTGAAAGGAGGGTGTAGAGAGATGGCGGCTGGTCTCTTCTGCCAAGTAACAGGCGATAGGACAAGAGGAAATGGCCTCTAGTTGCACCAGGGGAGGTTTAGATTGGATATTAGGAAAAATTTCTTCATAAAAAGGGTTATTAAACATTGGAACAGGCTGCCCAGGGAAGCAGTTGAGTCCCCATCCCTGTAGGTATTTAAAAGATGGGTAGACGTGAAACTGAGGGACATGGTTTAGTGATGGTTTTGGCAGTGTTAGGTTGACGGTTGGACTCGATGATCTGAAAGGTCCCTTCCAATCTAGACCATGCTATGATTCTGTGATTCTATGACGTTCTCCCACTCTCTCCAGGAAACTCACTCACTGTAGTTCTCCACCTTTTAGAATTTTGGAATTTGGAATTCCAAAAGTCTCCAGACTTTTGGAATAACTCTCATTACTGCAGTTTCATCGTACTCAGGCCTGCTCTTCTGCTGCAAAAGGATAGGATACACTAACCTGCAGCCTGTCTTGCACAGTCTGAAGTCAGTTTGCAAAACAGAAAGGGGGGACAGCAAACAGCCTGGCTGCTCAGGCGTAGCAGAAGCGGTGGTGATCCCCCACCTGCCCTTGCTGCCCTGCAGGAGCAGGGGCTCACCACACATTTCACACCCACCTGCAGCTCCAAAAGCCCCCGCTTTATCCCCTCCCTGATCCTGCAGCTTAGCCAGTGAAGGGGAACCAGGTAGAATTTCTCAGATGATTCAGAAAAGCGAAGGAAAGGATTATGGCTTTACATATATTATAAATGCTTACACCTTCATACCTTCAAACTAAGTGCAAAGGATGTTATGTAGTTGAGGTTTGCTTGTTATTGACTTCTCTCTGATGCATGCAGAAGTTTCTGAAAATAAAAGTGTTTCTTCCTCAGAGTTCTGTGCCTCAGAAATAAGAGGTGCATTGAATCTCATCTTCCTTGGGTTTGGGGGAAGATAGGGGACTTGGAAATGCTCTTGTAAGCTCTCACGCTTTTCTAGAAAGAAGTACTGAAGCCAAGGAAAAAATCATTTCACAAAGCTAAGGAGGAATTCACTAGAATGAAATATGTTAGGAAAACAATCAAAACCCAAACCAAAAAAAACCCAAACACAAAACCCCCAAACAAATGGAATTGAAACAAAGCAATTTTGGAAAAACTGGAAGCTGTAAAATACTGGAAAAGACCTAGAAAAGCCTGACACTAAGGAAGAATTCTTTTCACTAATCTAAGGAAAAAATCACTAGGATGAAATATGCTAGGAAAAAAGAAAACCAAAGAAAGAGCACTTAACCAAATGGAATTTTAACAAACTGATTTGGGAAAAAGCTATTCGCCCTCAATTGCTCAGCAAGTTTTCTTTGAGAAAGTGCAAGTTCAATAGTTTTCTGTTTGTCTGACTTTCTGCTATGAAAAAGACCTCACAAAACAGAAATATTTTTCTCTTGATAAAACCCTCCTTGCCTTCTACATGCATTATAAAGAGCTGAAACGCAATAACAACTGCCTTTATCCTGCACAAGTCACCTTGAGACGTACAATCTAACCCTGAATTTATTTATGGTTACTATCAGGTATGACTATGAAAGGGATATATAGTACTGAAGAATGAATATGAAATACATTTTAGTTGAAGCAGTACGTTATTACATAACCTCCCCTTTGTTATATAGCCTCTTGTAACCTGATAGAAGGCTGCAAGAACAAAAAGGAGGAGGCACTTTAAGTAGCAGAAGGTTTTCTAAAAGTCAACTGCAACAAGAGCTCCCTGTTCAAGTATGAAGTCCAATTCAGTGCAGCCCCCTCTTCCAAAATCTCAGTGGCATGGCTTCTGAATAAAAAGCACATCTAAGTATTAATCTTCTGGGGAAGAAAAAGGGGATAGAAGAAGAAAGAGAAACTCACAAAAATAGAAATGTTTTTGCATGAATTTTAAAAATATCTGCATTTCTCTTTCCTCATGTGTGCTCGTATCAGAGGGAAACATGCCTAGGTGAGAACTATACATCTGCATCGTCATCTGCCTGGGGAAGAAATGAAATCAAGGGTCCATTTATTCAGAAATTTCAACACAATGTGAGTTGCCATAGAAGTCAGCAATACATTTTCCTAAACACTTATTTTAAATTATTCACAAATAATACAGGTACTGATATTCATATTCTGCTGCATTGGGTGTGAGATAAATTTGAGTTGCTCCCTAATTATCTAACTAATGACAATTCCCTAGACTGAATTTCTGATTCACAATGAGGGAAATATACCATGAAATGAAAATACAACTCTCATCTCACATTAAATTTACTGAAATCCAGGTGCCTGTTAAATATTTTTATGCTTTAAAGAGTATTATACAGTTGCACGAGCAGGGAGGATGGAAAAGTTTGGCTTTTTTTTTTTTTTTATTTTTCTAAATATCAATGATGATTACTTTAAAAATAATCCTTAAGGCACCAGTGATCTCTCTCTTAGAAGACTCTTCTCACTAACGGTGGTTATAGGTGCTGTTTAACATCTTTGTCGGCAACATGAACAGCAGAATTGAGTGAATCCTCAGCAAGTTTGCTGATGACACCAAGCTGTGTGGTGCGGCCAACATGCTGGAGGGAAGGGATGCCATCCAGAGGGACCTGGGCAGGCTCAAGAGTTGGGCGTGTGCAAACCTCATGAAGTTCAACAAGGCCAAATGCAAGGTCCTGCACGTGGATCGGGGCAATCCCAAGCACAAATACAGCCTGGGTGAAGAATGGATTGAGAACGGCCTTGAGGAGAAGGACTTGGGGGTGTTTGTTGATGAGAAGTTCAATGTGACCTGGCAATGTGCACTCGCAGCCCAGAAAGCCAACTGCATCCTGGGTTGCATCAAAAGAAGCATGGCCAGCAGGTCGATGGAGGGGATTCTGCCCATCTACTCCGCTCTGGTGAGACCCCACCTGAAGTACTGCATCCAGCTCTGGAGTTCCCAACATAAGAAGGACATGGACCTCTTGAAGGGAGTCCAGAGGATGGCCACGAAGATAATCAGAGGGATGGAGCACCTCTGCTATGAAGACAGGCTGAGAGAGCTGGTGTTGTTCAGCCTGGAGAAGAGAAGAGTCTCTCCAGGGAGACTATAGCAGCCTTCCAGTACTTAAAGGGAGCCTACAGGAAAGATGGGTAGGGACTCTTTATCAGGGAGTGTAATGATAGGATGAGGGGTAATGGCTTCAAACTGAAAGAGGGAAGGTTTAGATTAGATATTAGGAAGAAATTCTTTACTGTGAGGGTGGTGAGACACTGGTTGCCCAGGGAAGTTGTGGATGCCTCATCCCTGGAGGTGTTCAAGGCCAGGCTGGACGGGGCTTTGAGCAGCCTGGTCTAGGGGGAGGTGTCCCTGCCCCGGGCAGGGGGTTGGAACCAGATGGTCTTTAAGGTCCCCTCCAACCCAAACCATTCTATGATTCTAATTTAACATTTTACTGAAATGGTCATATTTCTGGCTTGGCAAGAAAAATGTCTGTTGTGCTTTTTACTGAATTACGTTGCAAAACAAACGTATCAATAAATCATGTTCCTCTATGTAGTCAGATTTTCTGAAGTGCAAAAGAAAATGAAAAGCATCAATTCTCTGAGGGTAGGTCAGACTGTGAGGCAGTCCGGATTAGAAATAAGAACATTTTCTAAGATTTTCTCTTTAAAATCCATTCCAAATATTTAAACATACCAATAAAATACCAAATTTCTAAGCACTTTTTTTGTAACTTGCTGTAAAAATAGTGTGAGTCATTTTCTGAAGTATTCTTGCATGATTCCGCCCTTCCAATTATTTCACAATTAAATTAATGCTTTTCTTAGCTGCTTTGCACATTTTCCTTTTCTTTAATTCCCTGTGGTACTGTACCATACAACAGATGTGATTTCCACAGCTTTTTTACTTTTTCTTTTAAACCATTTTCCTTTTTTTTTCTTTTTTTTTGGGGGGGGGGTGGAATTCAGTGAGATATCATTTGAGTGGGATGCTAAACAGACATCCAGCTTATTTTACAGCCTCAACATTACATTGTATTTTAAAAGCTTTTATGCAAAATAGACAAATATGAACAATAATTGTCCCTGAAGACTAGATAATACCTTAAGGCTTACCTGTTAGCATCATTCCTTGATTAGGTAGACTGAAGAAAATTCTCAGTACAATTCCTATGAAAAAGGTCATTGTCTTTCTTGCAACAAGACCACACTACGGACCACTGCAACAGGAGGACAGAGCAATGGCCTTACCTTCAGTGCATGCCATCCTGCTTCCTTTGGGACTGCAATTAAGCTTATGAATGGGCAGATCTGATAGCAGAGAGGCAACCATGGACCTTCCCTTCCTGCTGTACACCTGCAGCATAAGAGGGTGATTGGCAGGGTGATTATCTTCCTCAGCCGGTTACCAGTGGCTTACTTAACTATGTACCAAACAAAATAAATTGTCACAGATCACCAGGACCCCACAAGATGTAGGAGAAAGACCCATTAAGCTTTGCTCTCCTACAGTGGTCCCACAAGGTGCCTGTTGGTGTTGAAGGAAACCTGAGAACCTAGAGGGGAAAATCAAAGTTACGTAGACCAGACCTGCCCTCACGGGCCACCGGGGCAGGAAAGTGCTTTGTGAGGAGCTCCATTAACTTAAACACGATTAATTGATGAAAGTAACCACCAAATGAGCGAGTGAGCAAATCAGACCTGAAATGAGTAACAAAGAATTCAACAGGAATTCAACAGAATCCTGCTTTGCGTTCGGGTCACTACAAGTTTCCCTTAAATGTAGGCCTACCTAGTGCCTTCTTCTGGAGAATATTCTGGTCACTGTTGTCAGATGCTGAAATAACTCCATGACAGGTAACCTTTGAAGATCAGCAAGGTGGGAATGCAACCCAAACCAGCTTCTTCAGCTGTGACCTAGGAGGGTTTGGTCTGCAATTCAAGCAGCAGTCTGAGCTGGTGAGGCACAAGGTGAAGGACTGGTACTTTAAATTGTTTGATTTGATATTTTCCTTAAATGAAATTTAACATGTAGACAATTACATAAGAGAATATCACATAGATCCTAAAGTCAAGTACTCACCAGCTCAAAAATGCTTAATTGCCTCTGCAACTCCAGCCTCCTTGGTTGTTTGCAGTATAATGCTGTACTTAATTCCAAAAATAAATGCTGTGATTTTCCTCAAGGAATAGATACAAAGCAGACTTTATTATCTGAATGGTAATTTCTTCTAATACAGGTATGTAATTCTGATATGCAGTGACCTATTACCCCACTGAAGAAGTCTTTAGGTGGAGTGAGCCTTTTGTTTCAGATTTTATATATGGTCTGCATTTTAGAAATTGTAATCAATAAGTGAACTTGCAAATTAAACCATTAATCAATGTGAATAATATATGTATCAAGTATTAATTACAGAGTCAAAACTTATAAGATTCCTTCACCATTGATCAAAATAAATTCTGATGAAGGAGACTTATGAATATTCTGAACAGCCGTATTCAATCTGTAATTGCATCACATACCACAATGAAAAAAAAATAATATTAATTGTTACTGGAAAATGTAATTGGATGCAAGGATATAATACTCAATTGGTGCTTAAGCAGGTGTAAGGGATTCAAGTATAATTACTACCATGACAAATCAAATGCCAAGATCCATAAAAAAATAAATCCCAGAAGTAATTCTCATATGTGGAAAGGGAATAGTTTATCCACCCTTATAAAAAAAAAAAAATCCAGTTAATAAAAACAGGTAGAAACTCTGAACAGAAAAGATCAAGATCTGCAATGGGAGTTAGTGGGGGAAGTAATAGCTGAGACATACTTCCTGTGATAACCCAAACACACTGCTAAAATTAACAAAATATCACTCATAGCAAATTCTCATTTAATTATGATGAATCCTTTAGCATTGATGATCACTATTTCATCAACAGTGAAATAATTAAAACAACATTGATAGGTGCATCTTATTCACTGGCCTTGAAAGTTAACATGTTATTATAACTCGGCAAGAAAGCAACTAAACTGCAGGCATAAAAGTGTAATGTGTGAGTAGTGAGAAAGGCAATAATTTCAAGTTGTCAGCTCTTTATGACATTGTGATAAGCTCAGAATAAATGGAAATCACCTGATTGTCATTAGTGCTCTGCAAAAGTGAATGGACAATTTAGAAATTTTCATTGTGAAAATGGAGAACGTATAGCAAGTAAAACACTGATTCAGTTGCAGGATCTTAGCATAAAAAGGGCGATTTCATCTCAAAGCGTAATAAGAGATCTAGTTGTATAATACAGAAATTGCTGGCAACATGAAACACATGAAAAGCTTTCTCACACACTGGCTTTTCTGTGGTGGACAAAAGAATTCTCCCTACCACCACAAAACAAGGTATAGCTGCAATTCTAGTCTGTGTCACAAGGTGGGACATGGTCCTTATTAGAGGACAAGGATCTATAGCTCTCTAATAAGTTTTGTAGGTGCTTTTAAATAAGTTCTTCTTTGCCTTACAACCTGCGATACTTAGTTCTGTTTGATTCATAATAGTGTAGCACTGCATAAATCTCAGTTTGCTCTTCTTTTATGATTTCCTCTTTCCCATCTCCTAAGCGCTATAGACAGTTCAAAATACATATTTGTAGCCTAGCAAAGGAAACAAACCTCTTCCTTGCTCAAATGACTTAAATTATCTTAACTGGAGTACCACTTAAATGATTAACTGATTAGTCCACAACACACTAAAATGACACTTCTCAGAAGTGATCTATTGAGTCAGATCATCTGCAGGTTCAGGCAATGCTGCAACTTTTGATGTTGAGTGTATAACTCAGAGGCTTTCTTTGCAACCGCAAGGAATAAAAGCTGTTGTTCTAAGGAAAAATGAGGCACCAGCGTACAAAGTAAGAAACAGGGCAATAGTGATGGGTTGCCTACTGTGTTGACTGTTGGGGGAATACAAGACATCCAGCTAATTTTTCCTAAATTCCCTTAATATAGGAAAAAAATTTCTGCAAAATTAGCAAAAATCCTAGCACCCCTAACAGTAACGTCCTACTACATGCAGCTAATGCTGGAAAAGTTACAGCCCTTGGTGCTGCATTTTGAGATGTAATGTCACATACACAAATTGTCCCTGGAGTTCAATGGATCTGCTAACGTAAGTGAAGTTATTCCTCTCCCTAGCAGGGTATGGGACGTGGAGTTTAGACAGCCAATTCTGCTTTTCTGGCTGGCTAACCAAGCAGACTATGGGAGCGTGCCACTGAATATAAAGAGAACTCTGCTGATAAAGAAGCTGCTGTTAGACAGGAAAGCTGCCTCCTATGAAAAATACCATACAAGTTTGACACTTTTTAAAAGGCTAAATTACAAACAAAAGTATATGCTAGTAAAAAAGGTGGGGGACAAACCGTGGCGCCAAAAAGAGCTTCACAACTAGCCGGAATCAGGCCAGGATTTCACCCAAGGATTCAAACTTCAACAGAGCAGGAAAAACTGAAAGATGTGGGTTCACAGCTAAGCCCTTCCCTCACCTCTGGATGCACATTTCCATTCCTTCCTTTTGGCTAGCACTTGCTCTCTGTTTTAGCCCAATTGGTCAGATTAAGGAGCTAATCTGGAAAGAAAGGCAGAAAGATAGAAAATCAGCATTTAGCATCACTTTCAGTAGTAGTGTTCCAACAATTTGTCCTATTATATCACTCCAGATTAGGAAACTTCCTCCTTAATTTAACAGTTTGGTTCAAGAAGCATTAGCTGTTCTGCTCTAGGTGTTTTAAAATGTGATCCAAGCAACAGTTTTTAGTCATTCACAAATTATAACACAAATATAATTGCCATAAAGCCGTGGCTTAAGCCCATAGCTTATGCAGAACATTTCTCTGATAATGCATGGTTCATTAATATCAGGTATAACTCATATGCCCTGTTCAGTGTTCATCAGGTTTTTTGTTGGAACACATTTTACCATATTATACTCATGACTTGCATAAAAGCACAAAATCTCATAACAAAATATAGGCTGTACTGTATTTATAAAGTATGACTGTTGCTTCCAGTGAAACGCACATGGATCTACGCTGAATCACAGCTGTAGCAGAGTATATTAAATTCTGTTTTCTGAAACAATTGACATTGCCTGTGCTTTGTTTGCAGTGCGATATGTGATCAAAGAGCAAGTGCTAACCAAAGGCTATGGAAGGCTAGGAATTTGGCCAGGTTTGGCAAATTAGCAAGGTTCAGCTGTGCTGAATCCTTTGTCTTCGGTCACACTCAGTGCTCCCCTCATATCAGGCTCTTCATTTTCAAAAGGAGAAAGCAAATCACTGGCTGGATTATAATGATCTGTGTTTGTTCCCATACAGAAACGGACTATATTCCCTCTGTTATTCACGAGCCTTTCTTTCAGTGTTTTAGAATTCGAAGATTGGATGCATACTTGTATTTATTCGTACCCACATAAGCCTTCCTACCTTTGTTTTTTTTGTTTGGGTTTGTTTGTTTGTTTGTTTTCTGATATCAAGACTATTCTTAATTTAACATGTAATTCACCAAGAACCAAATTCTGAACTTTTCAGATTAGCTAGGTCACTTGGAGGGCAACAGAAAGCAAGATCAGCCATATACTGCCTCAGGCTCAATTGTAAGGCTAGATATATCTTTGGGAGTTTGATAAATTAACTTCTCAATGTATCTATAGTCTCCTTTTAAAAAAGGTAGGTATTCATTTCTTTTTGTAATAGATTTATATTCAAGTCAATCTCTTTCTAGAGTTAAAGGGCTATCATTGTGACTTCTAACTTATTCACACTTTCTTTATACAGCCTGTGTTGGTAGTGGAATCTGAAAAAAACCTTGCAGCTGTTCTTGCAGATTTGGGGTTTGAAAGTGAAGAGCAGAAGAACACATTAGTTTGCAGCCATGTGCTATAGGGAATGCCATTTTTGGTATCAGGTTGCCCCACAGTTCACCCCAGCAAGGAGTCTTCGGTGCATAATCCAAGAGGCCAAAATGATCTCCTCAGACCACAAGAAGAGACCTTCAGAGCTGGAAGGTCTCCACACTTGAGATTTAACACAGAACTTGGAGTCGATAAATTCCAGTGTGGAATGCCAAGACCACATTTGCAAAAGAGGAAATAAGACTGAACCTAGAGCTTGTTTAATTCTGTGCCATGAGCAGCAGTGATCTGCTTGGATCCTTAGAAATTAATTAATACCTGCAAGTTCGTTCTTCCATCCAACACCAGATTTGTTAGCTTTTGCACAGAGTCACAGGATCATTGAAGTTAGAAGGAACCTCTGGAGATCATCTAGTCTAAACTGCTTACTCCAAGCCGGTCACCTATAGCACGTTGCTCAGGATCATTTCCAGACAGGTCCAAGGATGGAGACGCTACATCATCTCTGGGCAACCTGTCCACTGGTCAGTCACTCTCACAGTAAGACAGGTCTGTTTGTATTCAAATGGAATATTCTATGTATCAATTTGTGCCCTTTGCCTTTTGTCCTTTCACTAGATATCACTGAGAAAAGTCTAGTCAGGTCTTCTTTACTCCCTCAGATATTGATGCACATGGATAAGATGCCCCCTGAGCTTTCTCTTCTCCAGGCAGAATAGTCATTGCTCTCTCAGCCTTTCCTCATATTTCAAAATCTCCAGGCCCTTAATCATCTTTGTGGCACTTCACAGGACTTGCTCCAGTATGTTCACATCTCTCTTTTACTACAGGGGAGCCCAGCACCGAACGCAGCTCGACCTGCTGGCAATGCCCTTCCTATGGCAACCCAGGAGGCTGTTGGCTTTCTTTTCCACAACAGCAGATTGCTGGCTCAGTTTCTTGTCTACCAGGACCCTAAGACCCTGCAGAGCTGCTTTCCAGCTTGTACTGATGCATGGACTTATTCTTCCTCTGATGCAGGAATTTGCATTTCCCTTTGTTGAACTTCATGAGGTCCCTCTCTAGCCATTTCTCCAATCTGTCAAGATTCTTTTGAATGGCAACACAACCCTGTGGTGTATCAGCCACTCCTCCCAGTTTCGTATTGTCTGTGAGCTTGCTGAGGGTGCACTCTGTCACATCACCAAGGCCATTATTCAAGATTTTAAACAGTATTGGACTCAGTATCAACCCGTGGGTAAATAACTAGTGATTGGCTTCTAAGTGAACTTTGAGCTACTGATCACAATCCTCTGAGTCCGGCAGTTCAGCCGCTTTTCAGTCCACTTCACCCCTACTTCATCAGCTTTTCTATTAGGATGTTCTAGGAGATAGTGTCAAGAGCCTTACTGAAGCCAGATAAACAATATCCAGTGCTGTCTCCTTCTCCACAAAGCTAGCCTTCTAATCATAGAAGATTATTAGGTTGGTCAATCATGATTTCCCCTTCTTAAGTCAATGCTTACCACTCCCAGTCACCGTCTTGTCCTTAAGATGTTTGAAAATGCTTTCCAGGATTATTTGCTCCATTACCTTCCCAAGAATCAAGGTGAAGATGACTGGCCTGTAGTACACCAGATGCTCCTCCTTGCTCTCTTTGAAGGTAGGATTAATATTTGCTTTCTTCCATTCCTCAGGAACTACCTCAAATCACTGTGATTTTTTCAAAGGTAATTGAGAGTGGCCTCACAGTGACATCAGAGTCCTTCAGCACTTGTGGGTGCATGTCATCACAGAATCACAGAATGGTCGGGGTTGGAAGGGACCTCTGGAGATCATCCAGTCCAACCCCCTTGCCAAAGCAGATTCACCTAGAGCAGGTTACACAGGAACGCATCCAGGCACATTTTAATGTCTCCATGGAGACCTGTGGACTTGTGTATGTCCTGTTTAAATGTTCCCTGTTCTCATCTTCTTCCATCAAGGCTAAGTCTTCCTTGCTTGACTTTCCCACAGAACTCAAGGGCCTGAGATTCCTGAAGGTAGGTCTTACCAACAAAGACCAATGCAAGGAAGGCATTGAGTTCCTCATCCTTCTCCATGTCCTTGGTCACCAGGGTCCCTGTGCCATTCAACAGTGGGCCCATGTTTTCCCTAGTCTTCCCTTGGCTGCTGAAATAGCTACAGAATTCCTTCATTTTGCCTTTCATGTCCATCATTAGATTTGACTCCAGGTGGACTTTTGGTTTCTCGTGACTGTCTCTGCATAGTCAGACAATGTCTCTATATTCCTTCCAGGTCACCTGGCCCTGCTTCCATCTCCTGTATGCTTCCTTTTTATATTTTAGTTTAGCCAGGACCAACTTGTTCATCCATGCAGGTCTCCTGCCACCTTGGCTTGACTTGTTGCATGCTGAGTTGGACTTCTCTTAAGCTTGGAGGAGGAAATCCTTGAAAATCAACCAGATGTCCTGGACCCCTTTTCTCTCCAGGACCATCTACCAAGCGACTCTTTCAAGCATGTATCTCAGCAGTCTGGGGCTGAGTAGGAGTCAGCACTGTGCAGAGATCAGAGTCAGGGCCAGTCTGTTTTCTTGAAGTCCAGGGCTGAAATCCTGCTTTTTGCCTTGTTCCCTCCTCTCAGGATCCTGAACAGCACCATCTCATGGTCAGTGCACCCACGGCTTGCACATCCCCAACCAGTCCATCCTTGGTTGTAAGTATGTGCATCTCCCTTTGTTGGCTCCCCCATCAGGAAGTTGTCATCAATGCACTTCAGAAGCCTCCTGTATTGCTTTTTCTTTTTTTTTTTTTTTTTAATTTTTTATTTTGCACTGTCTCTTACTGTGAGGTGTAAAAGTACTCTCAGCTTTTGTGAATAGCAGGGTGACCAGATGGACCTAGTTTTTAAATATTCCCAGTACCACCTGGTCACTGGCTCATTAGTGGACGCTTGTTCTAGTGTATTAATGCTGTCAGACTTCTTTTTTAATAAAAATAGAAACATTGACCACCGTGCACAGTCAACAGTAAAAGCAGTTGAACTCTGCCTGTAATGCAGCAGAAAGCCTGATTTGAGTCTAAACCCCCATCACTGTCACTTCTGCAGACACTAACTTGTTTAGCGTCAGGTGGCTGTGATAGAAAGGAAGAAAAGAAAGGGATTTTGAAGGATAATGTGTTCCATCAGAAAGGTTTAGCAGCAATATGCCAAGCCACAACTTGGGAGAATTTTCATTGCCAGTTCTGACTATCTCAAAATATTAACAATTGACTTGAGGTGTGGGGGGAGGAGAGAGGGGTGCAGCAGTTAAATAAGTTGCTCTGCTCAAAACAGTAATCCTCATAAAACTCAGTCAGTTGGCACTTGCCACTCATGTCCAGTATTAGCAAAAAATGATACTGCTCTTTAGAAAGTGGAAGAGACATTGAATTCTTCCGCTTTAATAATTTATACCAGGGTCTCAAAAGATCTGCAAAGAAACTGAAAGCAGAGTTGCTTTTCAATATTTAAAATGTTATGAATATTCATCTTTTGCTTTTACAGTGGCTCCTATCCACCACAAATGCAACGGGCAACTGTTCAAAATGTTTTCCATGCTGGATCTAGTTAACTGCTTCTCTTCTCCCACGTGATTTGTCAACTCTGCAAATATTACTCAGGTCCCCTGTTTACTTCGTATCTGCACATAAAGGATACTGTTGAAAAGAAATCCTCATTTGTTACAATCTAATTTTTGGATTAAAACTTTCATGGAAAAAATATAGTATATTATAGACCATTTTCTGCATGGCTATTAACCCCTCAGCATTCCATAAGAGCATAAAAATGCTCCTTGATACTAGTGAAATATTCAGAAAAAAATATTCCAACTAAAGAGAAACACTTTCCAATAGAATAATAGCTATCTTTGGACAATTGCTAATAAGAGAGCATTACAAGCATATTTTGCCCTCCAAGCATATTTTGTCTGCATACATTTTTGCATCCATGAAGGAGGAAATATATAAAGAGACAAGCAGAACAGACTGTTTCTTCACCAATATCTTCATCCTTATTTTTATCTTAGGATGTTGCCTTGCTTTATACTACAACATTCTCTCTGAAGGGGAAGTAATGAAAAGGAAGTCAAATCCACCCAGTGGCTCCAGGAGGTGTTATTTGCAGTGTCCTAATAAATCAGTAAATCTCTTAATAAGCAAATACCCTGAATAGATACATAAGAAATGTACTGGTCATACAACTGAGACTGGATCCTGTCAGCACATGCTCAAAAGCTACTGATCTACAGCTCTAGAGAAAAGCAGGGGGCAATGCCCAAATAACAAAAGCGCATACCTATCAGTGTGTTTGAACAACCATGTCCAGTCTCTCACCAGCAGCATCCCAGTGTGAATCCAGTGTTTCATGGGTCAGCCAAACTATCAGCACCACTTCAAGGGAGGGGTGTTTGTTTTAGAGCAGTGGTAAAGAAATGGCAAGCTTTGAAGTAGCAATAAGATCCAGGCCCACACATTGCCCAATATATTGCTTAATATGCAGTGTGTGTGCTGTTCCCAGGCCTTTCCCTGGGAACAGTGTTGGTGACAGTGTTGTTGTAGAACTGGAGTTCACTGAGAGTGTTGTACCTCAGTGTCAGTCTCTAACACCGAAAACGGAGATTTTTCCTCACCTGATATAATACATATTTCATATCATCTCAGTACCTGAGAATTTACTGTGGGAAAGAAAGTGCAAATTCACCCAGTTTGATTATGTGAAGATACGTGACAGCAAGGATCCTCTACTGCATCTTGTTAATTGACAGAAGACATGGTACACATGCAAAGGATGTTGTCCTGAGTCAGAGAGGCAGGTAGAGTTTGTTATCCACTCTTTTGAGGTACAAGCAAGTAGGATCTAAGCAGCGATCTTGCACAGAAAACCCTAGAAAGCCAGTCTTGTTGTGAAGCCTGGGCCCAGATGTTAGTGTTTTCAATCTAAATTACCAATAAAGCCAAACCACTTAGGGCTATATCTTCGACTATGTACATAAGGACATTCATCTCAGAAGTCCAAAGTGAGAGAGCAAGTAGCAACAGGCATATGGGAAATTCCAATCAAATACAAAGAAATGTTTTTATGCCATAAGGGTGGTGACAGAGAAATGGCGACCCAGGGAGGCTCTGCGATCTCCATCCTTGGAGATGCTCAACACTTGACTGGACAAAGCCTCACACAACTTGATGTGATGTACCTGTGCTTTGAGCAGGGGATTTGACAGGATGGCCTCCAGAGATCCTTTCCAATGTAAATTATTACAACTCTACTATATTTATCTATTTGCAACATAGATTGCTCACACACTGTCCTGGCATTCCCAGGTATTCCTGAAGAGCATTACATAGCTCCACCCCAGATCCCCAAGAATGAGGAGCCCCAGATTCCTTCTGATAAGCAAAATTACTTCCACCTTTCATGAAGTACATTTATGTGTTTGTCATGCGAAGCTGCTGCTACACAGGACAAGAAAGGGCCATCCCTGAAATATTTATAGCCTTTCCAATGAAAGACTTGGAACTCAGAACACTCATTTTAAAACAAATAAAAAACCAAAACCAAACCCACACCCTACTAACAGTATATGCATTTGGAGTTGCTTCTGAGTAAGCGTTGTTTCCCCATCTACTCCCATTGATGAACCAAGCTCCCTAGTAGGAGTTTTCTTATGTTTCACATCAACTGGTGGTTAATGTATACCCTGCAGCAATATGTTTTATAACCTTCTGGAAACACGAAACATTGCCGAGTGTAATATGAATACACAAGGACATTCTCATTATATAAATAGAAAAACCTGTTAAACTCTCACGAAGCTAAGGAATATTTTCTTTCCAATATATCGTTTGTTTTCTTTGGGAAACTCTATCCTTAATAAAAAAGTGCCTTCATAGAGGCTGTAATGGGTTGCTTAAAAACAAGCAGACAAAAACAAACAAACAAAAAACCCACACACAAATCCTGAGAGAAAAGCCATGAGGGGAATTAAACAATTGTGCTGTCAAAACATTAAAAACAAAAATACAACGTGTGCTATATTTAAATTAACTTTAATAAGAAGTACAAAAAGATAATGTTAAGCAATATTTTGCATGTGGTTAATAAATATTCTTCAACAGCAAGCAGTGACACATTCAAACATAAATCCAGTTATTTCTTTTACATTTTAGAAAAGTAACAACTTTTTCCAGTTAAAACAAGGTCACAAATTACAGAATATTATCATCCTCTTTAATTATTTATAACTATGAAACCTACTAAATAAGTGAACTGTCACCCAGAAGAATTTATATGACGTTGATGTTCAAGGTTAAGTATACTTACATTTATCATGCAGTTTCTTACTGTGCATACTTGATTGGTGTTTAATTTTCTTTAAAATTATTGGTTTCATTCTTCCTGTTTCCGTATTTCTTGTTAATATACTGGAAGCATCTGTTTTCAAACTCCTATACATTTTCATACCTAAGTGACTCACTAAAGTAGATTTGTCATCCAACACATAAGTGCTCTCTGACTCCAGCCCAGCTGAGAAATTGCTAACAATGTCTGAATCAGACTCCACGTTATTTTTATGATTTTTTTTTTAATCAGGTATAACAAGATTTAGTGTAATCACTTCCATTAAAATTAAAGTGCCTTCAAATGTTTCCTAATAAAGTGACTATTTGGAGGGGAGAGGGTGAAGGGGTGCTGTTTAAGAACTGATTTTTTAACAGTTTATAGATACGGTGCGTATTGTACATATGTATTCTAATAGATGTAAAGTACTACATTGCATTCCGTGCTAATGCTAAGCTACAGTAGCCTATAAACTGATAAATTCAGCCAAAATGAACATCTAATAAAGAATATCAAAAGCAGCTGATCAAAGAAATATCTTGTTCCATTCTCTATTTCCATCCACCCTCAACAGCATAGGTAGATGGATGAAGTACTGGAAAACAAATATAACACTTCAACCTGTTGAAGCTCACCTCTTTGAATATCAGGTGAATGAAAGCACTTAGTGCAGTCATTAAAAACCTTGAATGCATAAAGACATGCTCCAGGCCACTTGATCGAGTGAAGTATTCACAACATTATATAAGGAATTAAAATCTGAAAGCAAAATATATTTCTAAATCATCCAACAATAAAAATATATTCATATATATTTATGTAGACACAGACACTAGAGGAAGAGTATACACCATCTTGCATATTTTAAAACATCCTCCAAATTCCATTTTGTGAGTGTTATCACCTACTCCTAACTCATAGCACTTCACAATATTCTTAAAAGGCATTAATATATACCAGGAATGAAACAGACATCAAGTCCCATATTTCAGTGTGGTTGGCTCTTCTTTCAAGGGCTTAGTTTTAATGGGTGAAAGAACGAAGCACTTCTAGCCAAAGGAGAGTCCAGGTATACTCTCAGGTGTACTCCCCTTCTGTAAAAAATCCTTACTGACTTCAGTGACATGGATGAATATCCTGAGGATCCTAATCAGTTTTATTTTAAATTCGGTGCAAATTTTGCCCCTGATCTCAGTCAGAGAGGTCAAGCCCTCAAAGCTTAGCTTCTTCCAATAAGATGTAATCACAGACTTCAAAACATGAGCTCAAGGATTCAGCTAGAGAGATCCAAATCTAGAAAATTAAATGGTTTAAAGTAGAGGAAAACAAAATTTTTATGTGATTAACACCTGCCATTCATTGAAACAGACTTGTGAGCCTTTAGCTTCTACTACTAGAGGTCTAAAGTAACAAATCACTCACTGATTCTCAGATGGCTGGAATGAATTAACAATTGGACTCAATTAATTAACAGTTAATTGGTTGTTAGGGAGTTCGGGTTATCTACAGAAATGAAGCAGAGGAGGCATCCTTCACTAAAAAAAAAAAAATAAATAAGAGAAGGTAATGTTAAAGAGATATTTGAAGTTATATTGGAAACTGACAGCATTCTCGCAGAAGGTACATTGTTGTTGGGAAGAGACGGGAGGAATCCTAAAATTCTGCTTTCTAAAGAACCACTCCCTTCACTGGAGGCTGAAGCGTGAGCTGACTTTCACATAAATTCACTTAATTACTTCAATGTTTCAAAGTCTTTAAGACAAAAACTTTAGATATGACATCAAATTATATCACACTCAAAGATTCTATTTAGATGTTTTTAGACACTTGCACATTTATCATGCTGGTTTCTTAGAATGAAGCTATTTAACTTTCTTGGCTCATTTTAAAATACTTTCTTCCTCTGCTTTAAAAGCCATTGCATTGCTTTCTAAATTTTAGCATTATGTGCCTACACATAATGGGGCATTGACTGATGATAGCTTCATATCCATACTGAAATCATCTTTCGTGCAAATTTGTTAGGAATAGAAATGTTCAGAAGCATAGACTTCATCCATTTTGTGAAAGACCAAGGCAAAATCTTGTGCACCACTAAGCTTTCAGAATAGGAATGAGAGGTATGGAGGATGGATGCTAACTATCTGTGCGTAAGTGAAAGTCACACCTCTTAAGGAAACAAAACATGGCATTAAGAAAGTTCTACTTAATTCCCGAAGCTTCTTTCCTCCCTCCACCCTAGAAGGCCCATGCGGTACGAAGCACACAACATTGCAAGGTTTTCACAAAGCAGTCAGCAGAAGCCTCTTAGTTTCAAAGACACAATTCATGTCCCTCAAGTTGATCAGAACTATACAAGAAGTATTTCAATTCATGTGCTCTAGAAGTTACTTTCCTGCAATTCACATACGGTACTGAAGGCTCAGAACTAAAACTGAAACAAAAATACACATTACCTCCTTCAATGGCTTCTTCCTCGATCATCTCACAATCCACTGACGCAGTAACAAAGCCATTTTCTTCTTCTCTTTCCCCTTTTCTCCCCCGTATATCCCTACCTCCTCCCAGCTGCTTCTGGTTGCTTTCACACAGACAGTTTATGGTCAACCCACTTTTAAAGTGTCACCACCACATATTTAATCTATAATCACCGGGAAGGGAAGGTGATCCAGTAAGGTTCCTGTTTGCTCTCTAGTGAAGTTCTTTCATGCTCTCTCCCATGACTATACAGACAGACTAGCTCCTTAATTTAGCATAATGTTCAGTGGTATGATTAGTCTCCCAAGCTAAAGCTCCTATCTTAGAACATCCACCACAATAATTTTTTTACAGATGCTCAACAACACAGCAGTTACAAATTGAATTAACCCAGATATGGAAGGTGAAGTTAATTTCATTGGCTACAACATAATTGAGAAGTTTGGAAGTCACTCTTTTAAAAGCAATCTGTTAAGAAGTCTCCAGCAGACAACGCTGGCTGATAAACCCTGCTGATCTCTATATTCTTCATGCTGATTTATAAATTACTGTTAAATTACTGACCACATGAATCCAGAAGTACATGCCCCAGTACTACACTGGAAACCTATTTCATAAACCTCATTCAGAATTATGGTAATTCCAATCCAAATTTACCACAATATTATATCATTGTATTTATTGTGTTAATTTCTTAAGTCACATAAAATATGATACCCTGACCCAATAATAATGCAGGGAAAAAATTAGATTAACATGTCAACAAAAAATTTCACCGGTAGATTCCATGTGCAAGTCCTTGGTAGTGAAGTAACTTGCCTTTGCTCGCTCATGCTCTCTCTCTGTGCTTTAAGAATTTAAGACCAGCAAGTTTTACTCAAATTGAATGAAACCTGTAAGTATTTGGCACATAAATTTGTGAGGCCACCTTTAAAATCTCGGACACAAATTCTATATTGTTAATGAAAAGAAGGCTTAACTCTTGTATTCTGGCATTCCTTGCACAGTTCTTGTGTTCACCTAAACACGTTCAAATTACATTCAAATTCATTTATCCAGTTGTCAGTCTTACAATCTGCAACGTATGTGTGGTCACTTTAGTCACTATAAGTGTTTCAGCAGTAAAACAATAAATCAGACTCCTCTCAGAAGGAGTTTGCTTTAACACAGACCAAGGGAACTAAATGTAAAAGTGAAACTTTTCTGTAGCGTACACACTCAAAAGCCTTGCTGATGCCCACAGTAACTGCATGTGGATATTTAAAATGTATTATTTTTCACTGAGTGAATTTATATAGTATGCCTATTTTTCTATATGAGTGTGATAAATGTATCTTTAGCCTGTGATAAACACCTGTTCTTTTGTCTGACTGACTCTAAGCATATCAGAAGCATAGAGAAAATGGTCAGTGAATGAAAAAATAATTGCACCCAATAAAAGCAGTAGCAGCAGAGCTGACTAACGTGAGACAGCATCAGGCTTCTTGTGCAAACTGAAGATATGCTCTTCGCATGCAGCTCTGAATTACACAGATGTTATCTTCCAGAGAAAAGGTCTTGTTGGAGAAGACTTGTACTGCTAAAAACATTTGAGGGGTCCCGTTCTTGAATGAGGGTGCAAAATCCTTCCTTATCAGGCAATTCAACAAGCCTCTGAGCACACTCATGTTTGCAGTGGGGAGAGTTCCAACTATACAGTGTCATGCATGGAGCAACACACAACATTGATTAAACCTTGTGAAGGGTTTGGAGTACCTGGGATGTGGCCAAGGGTGAAACACAAACCTCTGCTTCTCATACCCCTGTCCAGTGAAGTTTGGAGAGTCCCTAGATCTTGCTGACGTGAAAGGATGGGAAGAACTCCCACTAGGTCACAGGAAAGAGACCTCAGCTACAGAAAACATAATCGAGCCACTCAAGTTCAAGAGCAATTTAGCATGGGCCTCCATTAAACTATACAGTCAGAGCCCTTTGCCAAAAACAGAGTTAAAAGTGAAGGGATTTTTCTACAGCTCTAATATTTACAATTATTTGTACATATGTACATATTTATATATTTATTCATACCTGGACAACATGACATTAAAGGGATAATTTATAATTTACAAATTAAACATTTTTAAAATGTATAATTATACCATGAAAGAAACTTTTTTTTATTGCTTGCCTTCCAGCCTTATGCTCATAATCACACTATTGCACACATCTCCATGTTACATGGAAGATCTACATTTATATATAAATATATATGAAAATAAGGATATTTTTATTTTAATGTTCCGAGTAAAGTGCTCATTTTTTATCTCCTGTTGATGAGAAAGGTTTAATCTGACGGTGTAATAAGAGGGACTTCAAGGGATACACACCTGGTCCATGCTTCTCCCTTTCATTTATAACTTACGAAATATCTTTTTACTGATGTCAGCTCTGTCTTAACTCTTAATTCTATTCATAATATGTATTTGTGACCTTGGCAGCTATACTGTCACACAAAGTACAAAACAGAATCACATTAAAAGCAAAGAAAAAGCAAGAAAATAAAACAGCAAATGAAAGCAGTGTTTCTCTTTGTTGTTTTTAGCACATTTCCATGTCTTAAGATACTCTTTTATTTGATTTTAGAAATATTTGTACAACTTTGTTAAACTCTGAACATACCTATTTTATGCACTATACTCAAGTACTGTACAAAACTGCAATAAATGACACTATACGACTACATATGTCTCTACTAGAAGACATCATCATAAAGGTGTATCTTTTTTTAAAGGTCAACTAATAACTGCTAATGTATGTGTGAATCAAAGTATTTTTGATTGGCCAAGTATACTAAATTCTAAATACAGTACGCAATTATTACTTATGTCATGATTTACCAGGCCGTTAGGGTCATAAAGAATCTTTGCAAAGGCTCAGATGAAAAACAATTTTACTGATCAGTATTAAATGTTCATATAAAATTGCAAATGGCAGCTCCAATTTTGTTATATTTGTGTATATGAAATACAGTTGATACCTACTGATGATGCATGACCTTTTATTAAAAAAATAACATTCAGATCTTAGCAAAACCATTTCTAGTATACAAAGTTGTTGTAAAGTTATGTCAGCGAAATGTAAAGTTGCAATTTACAAAAGCAGCAGTAAATTTTATTATATGGACAACTTCTTGAACTTAAATCATGGTTCTTGTTTCCTTTGAAAACAATGCTTTCTGGGACAAATACAAGTAAATATTTTAATGGCAAGTTTTAGGATAACATTATGCAAGGAAAAAGAGTGTATTATATTACTAATATACTTAACCCTGAAAAATTTCTGAATGCTTTTATGAACCTGACAATAATCCAATTAAGAACAAAATCAAAAAGAAAAAAAAATCCAACTTTGCTGAACCAGACAACCTGGCTTAGCAACATCAAATAAATAAAACAGTGAAAAGAATAAGAGTTTCACTAGCCGAAGTTGGTTGATATTGGAAATTTGCTTAACACTTGCTTTTCCCTGAAATCAATTAGAAGAGTTTATTAACAACTTCAAACAGGACAGAAGTAAGAAACTCATGGCTTTTGCCATATAGTGGTCTTTACTACCTCTTCAGCCTAACTAGTATCCAGAATGTTTGTGAACAGTAGAACTGTACGACCTCCGTACTCTGTTATGTACATGGGTACTGCTATTGTATGAAACAATTACACCTTTTTAAAAAAATCACTTTTTTAAATGGCAGTTTATTTCATTAAAGTAGAATTAGTTACTTTATAGAAAAATATTTTAACTTTAAATTAAAAAAATACTGTTCCTAAATAATTATGTAGGACCGTATCTTCATTTCATTGTACGGAGAGAATATATTTCTGTATATTTGAATCCTAGTTTAACAGAACTCCCCTGGGTATAACTTTTAAAGAGCTGGCTATATTTGCCATGGGTGCTATCTGTTTACAGACCCATGAATTAACACTGTGTCCCTCCTTTGGAGATACACAGATAAGACATCTATATACACTCTGTACATAATGGTTCACAGATTAGCAGTTATTAGTCGTACTGTACATAGCGAACAACCTATCTGATTAGAATGATGCTTTAAGTCCTCAGTGCAATTCAGCTTTTAGGTTGATGGCGCAAAGCCAAGTAAGACAGGCTCCCTGTTTAAATATGTAGCCCAATACACTAAATTGAAAGTACCAAATAAGACTGGAAACACTATTCTAGACATTCTGTCAATTTTGCTAACACTGTTGAATGTCTTCTTTGCTTCCTGTGGCTTCGCTTCTGGTTTTGCCTTGTTGGGTTCTGCAGTTGTAGCACTCTTGGAGATGGTTGGTAGCACTGAGTCCTTGGTAATATTTGGAGCATAGTTGGCAACAGCCACTGCATAGGCATTGTTTTTCTTAATGACAGACGCTTTTTCTTTTTTCTATTGGAAGACAGCATGAAGTTAAATATTTAATGTGTATTTGCCAGAATAGACTCAATAAAACATCATTTCAAATGTAAAATTAACAAATGAATATGTGTGAGTATGTTAAAATAAATACCAGGAATACCATACTGATAAATTCAAATACAAAGAGAGACGCTTCCAGTCTATACAAAAAGGAGGTACAGGTAACATAAGAATGCTCTAAAAACGTGGACTATTGCACCATCAAATACCCTACTGAAGTTATATAAGGAAAGGTCTGTTACGGCAATTGTAAGGATAACTGGAAAAGATTGGTCTTTCTCTAGGTGCTTTGTATCTGGCTTCTTCTGCTTTGTATCTGGCTCCTTACAGCAGAACTGCAAGGTCTTTAAAATGTTCTCTGTTAAGAGAACTAGAAGGAGTGAATGGGTGTACTGGAAAAAAAAGATTACCCGGCATCGTAATAAAATGAAAATTAGGCCATCTTTCCCCCATCAATCTCACATCACTATTATTTGAACATCTCATAACATAACACAAATAAATAAAAGAATTTCAGTAATGGTCTACATTTTTAAAATATTCTAAAGAAATATGTGTGTGTTTACATGTATATATGTACATAGACACACACGCAGAGAGGTCAGAAAGAGATTGCAATTAAGAGAAAGAAGAACTCCAGTCTGGCAGTTGCAGAACTGAGCTGAGAACTAGCCCAAGAACTATTTCTGTTTTTCAGAAATTATTGCCTAAAAAATGCATAACAGTGATGGAAATGGGATTAGAACCTAAAAAATAACAGGAGAAAAGTGGGATGGAATGACAAGAATTTACTGAAGTACAGCAAAGGGAAATTTAAGTCCTGCACCTGTGGAGGAATAACCCCATGCACCAGTACAGGCTGGGGCTAATGGGCTGGGAACCAGCTTTGCAGAAAAGGCCCAGGGTGTCCTGGTGGACACCAAGTTGAACACAAGCCAGCAGTGTGCCCTCATAGCAAAGGTGGCCAACAGCCTCTTAGGCTGCATTACAAGGATCATAACCAGCAGGCCAAGGGAGGTGATTATTCCCCGCAACTCAGCCCTGGTGAGACACATTCAGAGTTCTGGGTCCAGTACTGGGCTTCCCAGTTTGAGAGAGACATGGACATACTGCAGCGAGTCCAGTGAAGGACCCCAAAAAAAAGATGATTGCCCCAAACACCTTGTCTCAGGAGACAGTGTCATGTAAAAAGAAAATCTGAGATCGGGTGGGAATTCAGAATTGTTCCTTATTGACTGGAGTGTGAAAAAGGGCTTATGAAATATGTAGCTTGTCCCTGTACCTGCTTTCCTGAGACAAATTCCATGTTGACAGCACTTAGATGGGAATTTCCATGTAACATGAACACAGATAACTGTCACTGAGGGAACATATTTCACTTTATTTGGTGAAGAGGTGCACAGGTGTATTTGGCAAAAATAAGAGCAAATTACCAAATTAAATTACAAGAGGAACACTCTGATCTATAGTTCCTTCCTTTCAGACACACTTAGTGTGTTTTTAAAAGGTTTCTGTGATATCATTAATGAGAACTGCATAAGAAAGATGAACCATATTTTTGTATGAGAAATGATGAATATGTTAAAAGTTTAGCTTTTTGTTAAGTCATTTTGAAGAAAATAGGGAACTGGACACGTCAATGCTATATAAATCTTAAAATGGAATGGCTAATTTTGTCATTCCTAGGGAAGGAATACTACCTAGCTGTTAAACAGCTGCCATTTCTAAGATCATGCGACAACGCTGTTATATTAATGTAAAGGAAGAGGCAAAGGGCAATCAGAGAGTTTAAAAGGGCTCCCTACGTTATTACAATGCCAGGGCAACGTGCCAGTCTGAAAAGCTTCCCTCATGACATGCTGATAAACTTTCAGTGATTCAGTACCTACTTCTAGCATGCGGGATCAGATCCCACAGCTATGGATAGTTCACACCCTTCTGGAAGCCACAGGGAATTATAAACAATGTACGTTTTTCCTCCTCTTTTCCTTTACTATTAACAGAACATTTTGCTTCTTTCTGCATTGTGCTTTACGCATTCAAAGTGCTGAGAAACCACTGCTTAATTAAACTTTACTTCATGTCTACTATTAACATCCAGGAAGGAAAAAATATTCTATCCTATTTTAAATAGAACCACAGAAATCAGAGTATTCTTGTTTAGAAGAAACCCTTTTCCATTGGTAGAAACAGGGATTGGGATAGGACAAAATTGTACAATAAAGTCAGTCAAAACAAGGAGTCAGCTTTAACGTTTGTTCTGTGTTATTAAAATTATGAACTGTAAAGCTTGATACAAATTTAGGCGTGTCACCAGTTCATTCTGTTCACGAAATAAGAAATTCTATCAGGTTAAAATTTCTCCATGTTTTCACACCTATGGTACTATCAATACCAGAAAATTAAGGCACGACCGTGTTTCTGCACACTCAGAGCATCAATACATCATAGGTGAAGAAGTACTCAAAATTTTGTACAACTGCTATTTAAAATAATTTAAAAAATTTTGTCTACATATCATTAGGGATAAGTTTCAGAATACTTAAAATGTTCAAAACTTCTAGATTTTGTTATTAATAGTTTTTACATATATGGGCATTCAGATGTTTTTCTGATCCTTAGGTATTAGGAACATTAATATACATTATATCTTTCTGTAATCTTTTTCTTATTTCCAACTGAATTGGATTAAATAATAATAAAGTGATCAAACAATATAATCTGGATTAAATTTTCTGAATAACCAGATAAACCATTGTATCTGAGGAGTCAAGAAACAAGACAGACTGTTCCGAACACAAAAAAAGCAATGTGCTTGATAACTAAATCTGGATGATTGAGACCAAGTGAGATTAGCTACATCAGAGCAGATATATTTTTGTTCAGGACAGAAAATGCATCTACGTTCTTTTGATTTAAAGCATCATGTGTTATTTTTTTATATAGCTAATTTTATCAAAACAATGTATTACAGCTGTTTCAGTGCAATTGACTGGAAATAGGGCTATTTCCTTAGGACTTACCTTATCATTCACTACACTTTTTCCATCCCAGGCCCATCCTCGTTTTGTGAAATAATTTACAGTTGCAAATTCAATTAATGCAGAGAACACAAACGCATAACAAACAGCAATAAACCAATCCATAGCTGTTGCATATGCTACTTTGGGGAGTGAATTTCGAGCACTGATGCTCAGTGTTGTCATTGTCAACACAGTTGTTACTCCTGCAAGGGGACAAAAAAAACCCAGAACATCAGCAATTTTGCTTGGATTGTGAATGTTAACAAAAATACAAACCAAAAATTATTATGGTATGTTTGTGAAACACAATGGAAAATTTGCTTATCTAAGTTGGTGACAAATTCCCAGAACCATATTAAAGGCTGTATCTGGCGTTTTCTTTGAAATATTTTAGTCCAATTTTGTCGTCTAAACTTCCCCTTTTTAATCAGCTGAAGATTTTACTTACAGAAGATAGATAATTTTTTTGTTGTTGTTTTTGCTATCAGGACAGGTAAGGGACAAAATTGACAATTCCTTAATGGAATCATAATATTTTTCAGCATTACAGTAATAATGATTAATATGTTAATATTTGGTGTCTGGCTTCACTGCAGTGGCTGCAGGTCTGGCACCCGTCTTTACTGACAGTATCACACAAATTGACCTTTGTTATTAGAAATAATGATTTTATTTTTTTTCAATAGCTGTTTCACTAACTATCCTTTGACATAGTTGAAGACATAAACAATTTAAGTTTTCATTCAGGTGACGTGGATTTTTTCTAGAACAGCATATTGATTTGAAAAGTCAGATTATTATAACCATGTATTATGTATCAGAAAACAAGACTTAATGATCCAGGGAGATTGCTCTTTCACTGTGGCAGTTATTAAAAGCACTCTACAGTACTTTGTACAAAATGAAGACCCAGTAGGAAGCCAGGAATTATACTCAAAAAAAAATCAGAAAAAAGATACATGGGAGGAAAGGAGAGAAAAACATTTTTCTGAATCAGTTTTAGCAAGCAGAAACCCACAGCCACAAATGCAGATTCCATTCCTTAAGTAAATCAGTTCTCCCACCTCAGGCTGAATCACACTTAGACAAACTAAACTATTCCCTTTGTGGCACGCCATTAAATATGTCTCCAGAATGAAAAGCAACGCAAAGTGATACTCTTCGCACAGATCTGCAAACCTACACTCCATTATGACAGGCAAAGGAGACGCCATGGCAGAAATATTAGTAACAGCACATCACAGCTTCAACAACTACACACTCCTAAAATTGTTGTAAGACGATTCCCAAGGGAAAGTCAAGTCACTCTGCCTCAGCCAGATCCTCCGCTGTCAGCAACCTGCCACCCAGGTTCTGCAGGATCGACCTCGCTAAAATTTTCCTCCTGCTACAAGAGAAGCATTTTTAACCGCTGAGAGAGAGGGAAGAGAGGCAGCAGTTACACCTACGCACACCTCTTCAGGCTTTGCAATTTCCATCCCTCCTGTAAAGAATCTCCATCTCTGAGGGTGCTACAAAGGATGCCCGAGCAAAGCTAAGTGGCCTCAGCCTGAGTGCTACTCTCCCTTGATGCGCTTCCAAAGGCCGGGGCGGCAGGGAAAACAAGGCACAGAAACATCCTGCTGAGTCACACATTACCCAAACACCTTAGCAAACATAATCCTCTAATTGCTGTTTTTCAGCCTCCATAAATTAAAGAAGTGGATTTGGTCGTGACTCTGCTGGGATCTACTAGCCTATACAATGAAAAGGATGCAGCTATCACACTATATTGTATGAAAATGTCCAGGCAGTATATTTTGTAAAGAACTTGCTCTCTCTTAACACTTACACAACATATGGCTTAGTTATTTTCAGCACCTCAGGGAAAAGGCAGTCTATCTTACATTTAAAATTATCACATGCAAATTTTAACACCGGTCCTGATCTGCAGATAAATCATTTTAATTACACAGAAGTATCAGTAAAGTGATTGTGTCTCAGAGATAAGGTGACCTTATCCATATGTAAATATATACAGTTGCTAAGGTACTCTTCTGTTTAAATCCTACCTTTTAGAATAAACTAATCTTCTGGGAGCCCTATTGGCTACTTCAGAAATCTAATTTAAGATTAACTGTTGACCTTTTCTAGTCTCAATTAAAACATCACGAATTTACATCTTGTATCTTGCTACCAGTTGACTATTTCTCTAAAAAGTTCAGCAAGCCATACAACTTCGTGACCCAAATGCTAATCAAGCAGCACATTGTCAGACAATTGCCAATGCACTTTCATTTATTCCTTCAATCTATACATTCACTGATGTTCCAGCTACCATAGTCATTTTACCTCAATTGAGTGGGAAAAAATTGGACAGAAAATTTAATCTGTGATACCTGTCAATTTAGGAATCTCTAGTATTTTTACACTTGCTATTCGTCTTCAGCCAAAAGACAGATGATTTTGTACATTATAGTTAATTTCAAAAATCAGTATTACCAAGTCTACTTTATGAAAAAGGACCGAATGGAAATAACCTGCCTCCTTGTCATGGCTAAATTTGAGAGGACTGAAAAATTATTAATGTTGAGGAACATGGTCAACTTGTAACACAAAACACACTTATTTCACAAAGATTAACTTAAAACCCTGATAAACCCATACACTGACCAAATCAAAACCATTCCATTATCTAATTCATAACACTAGTGAACTAAAATTGGTATAAAAAACAGTGAATAGATTGTCCGCCTACAATAAGGTAGTCAAAATATTAATGGAAAACCAGCTTCTCCTCTAAACCCTGTACTACTCTGAACAGCCTAAATAATTTAACAGGCTATGTAAAGACTCCATGGTATCTCACTATGATGCAGAAAGACCACAGTTTATACACAGGTCAAGAACTATCTTCTGTAGCCCAGAACCCAGCAGATGTGGCACTGAACAGGTGCCAGAAGGACATGGACAGGTATCGTCTTGTAAGAGACCACAAGCAGTCATCAGTTTGTCTTTGAAAGGGATCCAAAAAATAAACCGTTGACATTTCCCTTCTCTGAAGAGAACCAAGCATTTTATACTTGACAGTAAATACACCCCAATATCATAACAACTTTTGTTCTCAGCAGTGCGTGCCTATAAAAGACAAATATCTTCTATCACTACAGGTTTATCCATTTAGACCAAGACGGGAGCTATTTGGTTGCCTAAGATTTTTTTTTTTTTATGGTGTCGCTTTTGAAAAGGCACCTGCTCACTGGAGGGAGGATATCCATCTCCAGGGCTGTAAATTCAACACTTTTCACTGGCACTAAACTTATATATGTGGAAAATACCAGCTCTGTCATATTTTGGATTCCAGGGCAGATGGATACAATTCAAGATGTGTTTAAAGTTAGACAGACACCTCTGGGCAAGAAATTTCTGTTACTCAATGGTACAGGGCACTGCCACGCAACAGTGGAAGAGGCAAACTGAAAAACTAGAAATGCCTAACTAAAACATACAGTGGAAATTGGAGGAGCTAGCACATAAATGTTAAAGTTAAAATCTGTCATGATGACTATTTTATGCTCACATTTGTGTGCAAAATTCAGGCTACTCCTTAACAGGGACAAGTTCTTTTCGACCCTAATTTCACCTCTTGTGTATCAACTGATTTTTCTAACTTGAACGGATTTCAGTCAACTAAATCATGTCCTAGCCATCTTGAGTCAGAATGTGAACATCTCCTTTGAAAATGAAAGTAAAAGGCCTAAATAATGAGTTACCAAAGGACATTTCTATAACAAAAGAGGTACTTCAGCTTTGCAAATAATTTGTACAAAATGCTTAAAATGTGTTCCATTTCTTATAATGTCATGCTACCCCTCCCACAATTTTATCTTTTCATCACGGCACTTCGCAAAGATACACATAATAGTTGAAGAACATATCACAAAAGGATTGATAAATTACTTTTTTTTTAATTATTAGGAAGCTAATTCCATTGCTCTATTATTTCCCTCTTTCTTTTTTTTTAACTGTAATTGCAAATTTTGTTAGGTAATTAGATCACTCAGCCTGGTCCAAAACTTGAATAGATTTAGAAATACAAATAGCATAGCAGAAAGAAAAGGCTGTTGTCCCTTTTACAGAGACACAGCTTACTACTTCATTTTATCACTCCAAGAGTAAACAGCTAGAGGTCTAAACAAAAGCTTAAAAATTCTGGATATAGTGAAATTTTAAAGTATTATACCATAACATTTGGCTACACACCATACTGTTTCTTTTTTACTTATGCAATGTATACGTATTACTTGAGAATACAATAAAAAAGGAGCGGACATTGACTCTGCTTAGACACTGGGAGATAAACCTGAACAACCATTGAGAGAAAGATTGTAGAAAATAGCTCAAGTGTTCTGTCTACACTTCCTACTAAAAGAACAACACAAAAGGCCAGAAAGCTTTTTAAACAGCATGGGAGGCCAAGGACCATAACATAACATATTTCCAGAAAAATTGCATTCAGTCAGTCAGTTAAGCTACAGATACATATATCATGAAGTCTGTGCTCATGTTGCTTCATTGTACTAATACCGAGCAATGGAACAGAGCTCCCCATCGCTCAACAGCCAAGCTACTTCCCAAAGCTGAATGGCAAGTGCTCTTTATCCCAGCTCCAATAAAAGTCTCATGTCATTGTGCCACTACTGGAACATAAGCTAGTGTCTTGGCACACCACTGAACTCAGAAGACATATTAGTTTTTTTGCAGCCAGCTCAGTCTCTAACGAAGGGCTACAGTTTTCCAGGTATGCTTGCCCACCGCCTAGCACGAGAGTGTTATGTCTACAGTTAGCAGAAATTCCCAATTCAGAAATTATAGCCTGAAAGTTGTGAGTGGTGGGTGGGATACCTCTAAAGGCACAAAAGATAATCAGCAGCATGTGAAAGGAGAAGTAAATAAAGACAGTTGGGATTTTTTCAACAAATTGGGAAAAGGTACTTTGAATGGAGAAGAGAAGGCTCTGAGGAGACCTTATAGCAGCCTTCCAGTACCTAAAGGGGGCCCACAGGAAGGATGGGGAGGGACTCTTGATCAGGGAGCGTAATGATAGGATGAAGGGTAATGGCTTCAAACTGAAAGAGGGGAGATTTAGATTGGATATCAGGAATAAATTCTTTACTGTGAGGGTGATAAGGCACTGGAACAGGTTACCCAGAGAAGCTGTGGATGCCCCATCCCTGGAAATGTTCAAGGCCAGGCTGGATGGGGCTTTGAGCAGCCTGGTCTAGTGGGAGGTGTCCCTGCCTATGGCAGGGGGGTTGGAACTAGATGATCTTTAAGGTCCCTTCCAACCTAAAACATTCTATGATTCTATGAATATACAGAATTGTTCAAAAGGAAGGGTCTACCTTATTCAGTTCCCATGTAACAATAACAAGAGAACAAATCTGAACTTTTCTTAGGTTCCCCTTTCTGTAGTTGCACAATTAAAAGTCTGTCTATTTCAGGTCTAAATGGCTTTTTGCTTCAAAGCGTACATTAATTAATATGGGTTCAGAAAAGATAAACCAAGAACAAGCTAAACGCAGGAATAGGAAAGCAGCATAAGAATAAAATGATCACAGAGAACAGAGTCCTGACAAAAGAACATAGCTATGTGAATTTAAAATTCTGCATCTTCATCAGTGTACTAAAAGATAATATGACTACTAATTTTTGTTCTTGTCTGCTTTGGGTATCAAAGAATGTGTATCTACCTACATTCATTTTAACATTCTCATTCCTACTCCGTGTGAGTTAAAACACATAGATAACTGTAGCACTAAGAAAACTAATTTCTGATTTTTCTGTCACCTGCACCTAATGCTGCCATTCAAATATGTGATGCTTCTAAATGTTATGACCCATTAAAAACGAAGCGAGAATTCAATAAGCTGCACAAGATTAGTTTTGCTAATATTGTTGACACTAAATGCGTAACAATAAACACATTACTAAATGGAACAGATTGTAATCTTGCCGTAAATGAAGGCATTATGAACCAGGCTTATTCTTTTTCTTTAAAAATGCAATCATATGCTTTTCAAATTTATCTGCTAGAGAAAACACATTCAAGGCTTATTTAATTAACAATGATAAAACTTTCTTCTTCCAATAATTTAAAGCGAAGTCGAAACAATATAACATTAGGCCATAATTCATTTGGGATAGCTTAGGTCAACAATATTAAATAGATGCCATAAAGGAAAGGGATTAAAGAGCTCAACTATAAAAGAAGCCTCATTATACCAAGCCCTTAATGTTAACCTAGAACTTGAAACTACATTGCAAGAGAATAGAAAGGGGAAAGAAAAGTAACTTCTTTCAAACATGAAACAATAAATGCCAAGTGGCACTTTGAATAACTGGGAGTTATGTTTCTTTGAAAGGAACAGTACTCCAGCAGTTAGTCCTTTCCAGGACTCGGTAGCTTTCAAGAGGGTACTTGAAATAAATTTGTTATTGATTCTGAAAAACACTTTATCAAAACTAATACTTTCAACTTAGTCATATTTTAATATTGATATATTTATTATACAATGCAAATATGTGTATCTAGTAAGTGATTACTCCATATAAAAACTAAAAATCAAGTATGATCAATAAAAATGTAAATTAAAATCTCCTGCAATTTTTATATTCCCTGCTGGAAGTAGCTTGTTTTACTACCTTAGCTGTAGGATGGGCTTCGTGTGTCACTGGGTGAAGTCTACCTGAAAGTACCACCCAAATGAGACCTCGAGTGTACCTGCCCAGCTCTAACTGTCAAGATTAATTCAGTATGAGCCAGAAAACAGTAAGAAGCAACAGATGAGCTCTGTTAGGAAACTGTGGCTAACTTCACATTTTTTTGTAACACATTTAGGCAGGAGACCAGAGGGTATGAGAAGTCCCAGTGATAACTGCTGCCAGTGGGTATGGAGAAAGACGAGGAGATTCGCCTGAGGCTACATGCTTAGAGAGGCCATTGGCAGCTTGTGCTGACAATTTCATCTAGAGTGGAAAAGAATGTGAAGAAATAGCTCCTCGGGGGGCATCCAACCCGACGCAGAAGGCTAAGCCTGAGGTCCAAATGCCTCATGCAACTGGTGGGCTGCTCCATCAAGCAGAGCCTGGACACGTCTTGTTCCCCTGGGTTCACGGTGCCAGTCCAAGCTGGCCTGCAGGGGACGGAGCCCTGTGTGGTGCGCAAGGCGCACGTCTGTGTGTCAGAAATAAAATATTAGCATAGAAATTGCTGTCTCCTCGATATACCCATTGTGCTTAGTAAACAGAATTTAGATTTTATGTCACTGGATGGTGTGGGTGGTTCTTGCACCCACCCTTCCCAGATCCCTCAAGACATCCTGAAACAGGTCACTGCTCATTATCCATATTATGCTAAAGCCCCAGCAGAGTAAAGCAGCAGGCTGCTATGCAGATAGTACTTCTTTGAAAAAAAATCAATCTAAATAAAAAATAAATCAAGAACAAGGAAGAGACATGCAGGAAGGGACACGACATTCCAGGAAAATTATCCTAGTGCCTTGTTACCAGTGACACAGTAACAGAAAGTGACTTTTAGGAAGAGAAGATGAGACACTTTTTGTGGACAAATGAGTTACTGTGCCTTAAATGTATAGGAGGAAGGTACATAAAAGGGCAAAGACAGAGATATAGACGGATTTGACAGTGTACTCCCAGAGCTGGCAAACAGGAAGGTGCATTTTCATAAGCAGAAATGGACAAATTCACAGAAGATTTTCAAGAAACAAACAAAAAAAAATCTGCCTGATAACTGCCTGCGAAAATACGGTAGATTTCTGGTCCCACTAAAACAACTGACCCATTTCATCTGACTTCAATAGGGGTCATATTCAAACCTGCAATTTTCACAATGCTTTGTGTGGTATTTCCTCTACCAGGAGAGACAGTAAGTGCTTTGCTGTGAATCATACTTCATATGCATTTGAGTTTGCCCTATTTTTTGAAGCGAGCACGGTGTTTGCTGATGACTAATCATACAGTTTTATGCAGCATTTCTGATGGCTGATTCCACGGACATTACTTTCTTTTTGTTGTGCTAGTCTCTTTTTCTTTAAAAGCAAACAAATTAAAAGAATGTTAAGTTATGCAAATAAGAAAGACATTTGTTGCTTTGCTTTAACGAAGAAGAGAGCAAAATCTTAATGTAAGAAAAACACCATTGTTTTGGGCTGCTGAAGCTGTTCGCTGCCTTATGGTACGTTCCAATCAGAATTAGTGAGAAAGATTTGCCCAGACCCCCAGAATAGGGTTTCTTTTAAAGAACTGCAGCTTGCAAAGTTTCACACATTCAAATAATTAAACAAATTCAAATTTAATTTAATTTACAAATTTATTTAGAAATGTGCTTATCTACCAAGTACCAAAATATTTGGATAATATCAAGGTAAGTAAATCATTTCAGAAAATATTCTAAACTTACTTTTTAAACAGAAACATTATCATCTTTTTCCATTTTGTGAAAACTTCTTCCTCTTAAAAAGAGTAAAGGGTATAGGGACAGTTCTTTCATATGTGCTAATTTCCAAAAACTTTGGGATTCTCAGGAGATCTGTAAGCTGCCGTTGAAAGCTGTTTGGACTAGAAATAGCGTCACATGCTACAAACACACTGACTTGAACGAAAAAGGGCTTTACCAAGCAGATTTCAGAAATGCTTCCTCAGAGTTTCAGCTGTTGCAAACGAAGCTAATGCTACTCAGTATACTCACCAAAGACTGTCCTGGCAGGCACAGATTCTCTGTTCAGCCAGAATGACACTTGAGAGAGAATGACAGTCATGATACAGGGGAGGTAAGTCTGAATGACAAAATAACCAATTTTTCTCTTCAAGTGGAAATGAGCCGTCATTACTGTATATTCACCTAAGGTGCCACGAACAAACAAAACACAATGAAACAAAAGGTTATGATCTTAAGAAAGTCCATTTCTTTGGTAAAAGAAAGTTGGGTACATTTTTAAGAACCAAACGTGCTAGGGTTAAATTGCACAGAACATATTTTGTAGTAGAAAGCATCCTACAGAATATAAGAAAGTTTTTGGGTACAACTACATCTTATTCCCACTGAACTCCAGGAAAGATCAGTCTTCAGGAACTTACAGGAACTGTTGTATGCCCTGATAAGGACTTCAGTCCTTCAGGCTTCTGCACATAAGCAAGTCTCTGCGTTCACCGAAAAGCACCCTAAGAACTTAGTCTACAGTCACAATCATGGGGGTTTAATCACATGTAGGAACACAGTCTAAAGTCAGGTAGAATAATCCAGTATTTCTGGATAGGTCAATAACACAATGGAAGGAAAAAACGGTTGAAATCAGCATACTTCACCATTTAGCAGACAAAAAGTGCCATTTACCATAGGAATTATCTGAGTCTTGGGTTACAAACATTAGGATTCAAGACTGAGCTCCAGATAGCAGTAAAAAAACAGCCACCGAGAAGTTCACCTCTGCTATCACCAGGTATATTAACTTGAAAGAATCAGTAAAGTGCTGCTATGTGTTACTTGTACATTAATAAACTCCACCTAATATCTCACATTTTGCAACAGTTTTTTTCAGTAGCCTTCTACCACCAGCAGCAATGCCTATGTTATTCATAGCCGAGTGAGTGCCTTTTTTTTCAAAATATCTTTTACTAACCTGTACTTGATTTAACTGTCTCTTTTCCAATTGTTTGGCCTAAAAGATCGTACTGATTCAATCTTGAACCATCTGGTGCCACCTGCACTGAATCTGAAGCATTGTAAGTCCAAATGTATGTCACTTCTGAAGTTGTGTATGCATCTGTGGGAAATAAGATGAAATATTTTGTCAGAAATTAAAATTAAACAGCTTCTATCAAAACTTAGAGAATTAGAAGAGCTACTTATTCGTTTTTCAAAAAAAAACCTCCACCCCAAGAACCTAAAGTGATATGGTAAAAAATATATTTGGACATCTAAAATAGCTTTACTCTAGGGTAAATGCCTGTTGCAGCATGGCAACAAGGCACTCATTTGTGATTAACCACAATTTATTGCTACAAAATTACAAGCAACATCTTTTCTATGCTGTTAAAAAACTTGTTAGAGATTAGATATTTTACGTATGCTAAAAGTCATGGTAAAACAGATTAAACTAACAACAATTTGCAAGGTTTAGCACACAGAACATTTTTGAACATTCATTCCTATGTTGTTCTGACTTTCCATTGTCTTCACTCTCCTTTTTTGTGAGTCTATCATTATCACAAGCGTTTTATTATTAGCTGAAATTCACACCTAAATATGGGAAGCCAGGTCCAGTGACAATACCCTTAAGAAACCTGTAGTGGCTCTGTGCTGAGCCCTGCGTACCCTCTTAAATTTCACTCCTTACCATGGCATCTTTTTGTGGGACAGGCCAACATTAAGCAGGCCGCTCTCCCAGTGCATTCATGATCAAACATACATTTAGCCTAGGGTCTGTCAAAATAAACTACAATGAAAGCAAATCAACACTGCATTTTAGATAACATTAATGCCTCTCCAGTAAGTAAGAAAGAGAAAAATTAAGTATATCCTGCAAGTTTTTCCACTCTAGTACCCTACTAACCAAATGGAGTATGAAAGGAAAAGGGGAAACCACTGATGGAAGAAATTGCGTGTTCATTTTGATTGATTGAGACAAGCACATTTTAAGTCTTATACCATAACTGCAGCAAAGTGAAAAAGAAAAGCAATGTTTCTGTTGGGCTGCAAACATTTTCACTTGAGAAATCTCTGGAGGCCCAAAAAACAGCTTCTTCATGCAACTGTCCATAAATTGCATGGCTAACAAAATCTAGCAGGTGGGTAGCATGTAGAGATTTTTTCACACTCCCCCTCTATCTTTCCAGCTTCCCACAAGAAGACCTCTGCTTTAATGCAAACCAGCACTGCTGCAAAATGCTGATTTGTCCCCGTCTTCCCCACTGGTGGATAGACTTTCTGATGAGGATAAAGAAAGGCAATCTATTAAGCAACAGCTTCTCCAATACATTCAGTTTGTCTTTTCTCTTGTGTATAACAAAAAAACTGAGGGATTCGTACAGGCTGATGATCCTCCCAGCAACGTAAGGTTAGCAGCATATGAAGAGCTGTGACGAATATATACCACTGGCAGACTTGCCTCAGCTAGACCAAAATCCTCAGGATTCCCGCTTATTTTCACCACTCCTCATCATCCAAATTCTATCCCAGAATAAAAGCTGAAAAATGCACAGTAGTCTAGAAATAAGTTCTAGGTAAAGAAATAAAATGAGTGCAGAGCCTTTCAAAATGAACAGAAATGAGAGTCCCCTGGATGTGCCAAAAGGCTGGAGCACAAGTGACTACGGGGGAAATGAAAGACATCTTTTCTAAAAATCGGATTGCTCACAGTTTGAATTCTCCTGTTTACTAGAAAACCAGAAACAATGGACAGAGAACAAAGAACAAATTAGAAAGGAAAAAAAAAAAAAACAATGAACAAAGCAAAAAAATGAGAGGAAAAAAAGAAAAAAGAAGAAAAAAGAAACTATTCACACAAAGTTTAATATACCTATTCACAAGGACTTCCAACTTAGGAATGCAAACTAAGTCATATAATAAAGTAGCCTCTTGGCCTGAGTAGCAGTTTCATTATTATGGGGGTTTTTCAGATGTTTTGGAGCTACATATGAGTCTTTTCCCCTCATGACACCTTATAAATCAAACATGCCTTGCTGTGCACATATGTGTAAATATTATTAGTCAGTAGCTGATTTCAGCTAACATCTCTGGTGTTAGTTAAGCTGTAGTATGCACTATAAATATAACATTTAGGGGGCAAAAAAAGTCTCCATGATACAAATATTATGAATTGTAATGATCTTTTATCTCCATAGCTAAGATTTTGCTCCAGTGTGGAAACATCATCAGAAACACAGGCTTGATTTAGTTTGCTCCGAATTCCAAGGAAAGGGGATAAGTGAGGGTTATGGAGAGAGTGTGCATAGTGCTCTGATCTGGTTAGTAATGTCCTTAGTGGCAGCATATCACCTGTTTTGTAACCTGTGGTGGGTGCAATTAATGTAAAATCAGGCAAAACTTAAAGGCATTAACAAGTTTCCTCAAAAAAACATTCCCTTTGATGGGTCCAGCAGGCAATGTAGGCTGCAGCCAAGAAAAAAAAAAGAAAACCTTTTGTATAAAATCCGGCAAATACATATATTGTGATCCTAATTCATGAACAAGAAGAATCAAGGCTGTAATATAGGTAAATGAAGCTATGCTGCTATTAAAATAATACTAGTGAGATCAAAGTCCACCTATCTACCATGGAGATGCACTAACGAGTGAAATTTTTTAACACAAGAAGCCATTTTTTGGTGCTTTCATTGACTAAGAATGTAAACCCAAATATCATTAACAATAAAGAGGAAACAAACGTTTCAATGAATGAAAATAAACATTCTTTGAAGTCTTTAGTCTGCTCTTCATTAATACACCACGTACATTCTATTCAGGCTACACGGACCCAAGTCCGCATCCATTGGTATGGTTTGCGTGCTGGAATAAAAGCAGATAAAGGCAGTGCTGAATTAGGTGCATAGTGTCTATTGTTAACTGGAGTCAAGAAAGCTTTAAAATACATTTGAAGACTGAATAGAGAAATGAGATTTCAATGTGTCAGGTTACAAATTTTAAATTTTTAATAGCACCATCTTGTGTTTTAAACCTCTCATTTAACAACTTATTGAAACAAAGCGATGCTGAGCAAAGTTAGATATTCACTAACCAAAGGCTATACGTCTTGCTATATACTTACAGCTGCCAAATTTCAGTGGGCACGAGTGAGCATCCATAGGGAAGTCCTCCAAGTGCATTGGACATTCAGCTTGGACTGTAAGCCTAAAAGACAAAAGACCATTATGCGTTTACGTCAGTTAGCAGGACAAGAAAATCAATTCCACAGAAATGAACAGAGTTCATGCTGATTTGGGCAATGAAACTGAAATGTTATATTAAACTAATTAAAATTTAAATCAGCTCTTTCTTCTTCCCTTTTATGTGTTCCTTTGGAAGGCGTTGACTTATCACATCAAAAACCTGAAAGAGCTGACCTCAAAACTATGAGGAAAGGCCATTTAAATGAAAATATAAATTATGTAACTGCAGGTTGTTAAGAACAGTCATTTTCTTCTCATAATATTCTGAGGTACATGTGTGATTATATGGCTCTCAAAGGCTCATTACAAAAGCACATAAAATACAGTTAATTTGCCAAAGGACTGTGCTCCATAGTTTTCTGAATTTATTTTTTTTTACAGTTTGAATGGAAGATGTAAAAAAAAAATAATCTGTGTTCTTTCAAAAGATTGCTGCTACGCATTCTCCAGGTTACTTGTGATTATTATTTTTATTTATGTGTAAGCATGACAGTATGTTAACAATGCACCCATTTTTGCTCATTTTGTGAAAAAACACCCCACCCTAGCAATATCCCAGTACCAAATATAGGGATTAATACAATAAAAAAGAATTTAAAACAATTTGAAAAAATTTTTTCACAGGCTTTTCTTTCCCGTTATTTTTAGTTTGTTTCTCTTTCCTATCCTGTAAGCCTCCTCTGGGTGGAGATTTTTTTTCTGCACGTCTTCGTTCCTCTTCATCCAGCCTCAAACATCAGCCACATGCTCCTGTACTCTCAGTGGTTCATAGTTGTTCTATTCCTCACTATGTTCTCCCACCCTTCCACCCAAAAATATTCCATATTTATATTCCTCCTCTCCCTAGGAAAGTTTTTCTGAACTCAAGGGGCAGAGAGAGTGAGGGTCAGCAAACAGCTGAAGGCAAAGGAAAGAACCGCACGAGCTCCTGACATAAATCACGCTATCACTTTAAATAGACACAGATAAAAAATGGCTGTTTAAAATCTAGACAATGAAAACAGTTTATACATTAATCTCATACCCTCAAAAGCAACTTGCTTACAAGTCATGAACTTATGAGCAAGTCAAGAAAATGCTTAGTTAATTCTAGCTGAAATTACTCATCTTACGTTTAAAAAAAATTCTTCATAATGGTTTCAAACAGTATTTCTAATTATTTACAGCATATGATTATAATACTTTCTGGAGGGAGAGAATTTCAGCCAGTTTATAAAGATAAAAGTTCAAATATTGATTTGAGATGAAGCAAAAGTACTGTAATGGGGGTCTCTATTTCCAGCAAACTTTTCTGAACCTGTCAAACTACCACATCATTCAACAGTCTACCCCTCGATACTCAAGGGTTTGGGTGTTGTATAATAAATCAGACTTAATGGATGCTGGTATGGCTGCATGGAAAAAGTTGCACAGTACATGTTTGCTTTACAGCTCACATTTTATATCTTACGTAGGCCGGGGATTTTAAGTCTATATTCACAATAAATTCACAGTTTATTAAATATTATCAAAGAAAGAGAAAGAAACCAAGTCAGCAGTTTCTGGAAATTTGGTTAGATTTCCCAAAAAACTCATACAGGTAACATTATTGCAAGAGTAATCAAAGAAGAAATCAGTCTTATAAAAATGCGTCTTATGCTGATGCATACACGATATTTTTATTTTTTCATAAATTATTTTCTAAGCAAATTTAATACATTTTAACAGCTAAATGTTTATCTTAGCTGCTAATCATGCACAGGATGCAAAAATTAAAACTGTAAGTAAAATATTGTCATTAGTTATAAAGAAACAGTTATTACAGAGTAAGACATATTTTTCCTGTAGTTCTTGCTGGAAAGAATTTGAGGCCTTATCAACTTTTTTGTCTTCCTCTTTATTTTTTATTGCCACTGATCTTAATAATAAATTTGCTTAAGGGCTCACATGGCTGGTACAATGGGTGCAGCAACAGGCAAAATTCATATACTACTTTAATCGTTCTAAGATGGAGTTGGTAAACTTTGAGTATTTTTAACAATTCTTACACAGCGATTCCCATCTGAAGTTCTCAAAGCACTTTACGCAGATGGTCAGTATCTTTCAATACACTATAGAGGTATGAAAACTGAGGAACATGTAGGAAACCGAACTAAGTCATAATCAGCCAACAGGCTTGTAACAGAACAGGCAACAAAACACACGTTTTCCTAGCTTTCTTTCTGCTGGAACAGAAATGAAACGAAGGAGAGTCCTCTTGGAACCTTATTTAATTGTTATCTGGAAATAGCACGTCAAGAAATAGCTTGAGCAGGGAAGAGATGAAAAGAGTTACCTCATGGTGTACAAGAGAGTCCCATCATCTTGGATTCGTAGAAGCTTGTTTGGCATTGTCATGTTATGAGCCACTGACTTCTTCCCATTGTGAAAAAATGTATCTGGGGTCCAGATTTTGCTGGCCATTAAGTTGTTCAATCGAAGAATGTTCATTGGGCCCTTAAACTTTAATCTCTCATCCTTCCATCTCTGACGGAAGAAAACATCTATTGTGTATTCCTGTAATGGAATAAAGATATGCTTTTTTTGACACAAAGAAACATTAATCTGCTTTTTGAGGGCCAAAACAGAAAAGCTCTGGCGGGTTGCAAAAATTCCCTTGGTAAAATTGTCAAGGGAGGAGAACAACCATCACACAAAATTGTGTAATACTGAGAATAATAAACAGGAAGTCAATTTATTCAGGGTATGACATTCTCCTTCGTGACTTCTAGCTGTTGTTTGCATATCAAACCCTTCCAATACTTAGATTTCTGTACCTGATACACATAGTGTGTGTGACAACAGTAATTTCAATAAACACAGCTATTTTATATTAAGAAGGAAGAAAAAAATACACAGAAGGATATTATATTGTTCCTGCAGCAGATGCACCTGAAGGAGAGTAATCCAGCATTTCAAGAGCATGGAGAAGGGCTGAGACTGGAAGGAAGGAAACAAGGCTACCCATAAAAGGTACAATATATCCAGGCAAAGTGATAAAGAAAGATTTTTCCAAAGGGTAAAGTAGGGCCCTGTAAGCGGTATGGATTTTATAAACGGAAGTACATAGGTAGGGAACAACAGCTGATGATTAACGGGTGGACACATGCTGTCTGCTGAACTTTACTCTGATGCCTAATCTTGGGAAGGAACTACAGTCTGGAGAAAAGGATGTGAGCAAAAACAGGCTGATGACCTAGACCAGATGCCTGTGTCACCCAGGGCCAGGTATCCCATCTGCTGGGTTTTGTTGATGTTCTGAACAAACAAAAAAAAGAAAGATACCTATTAAACACTGATAATGTAAATTCATCAAGTAACTTCAAATTGGATCTGTAATTGGATTTAGTGGTTTGCTACTGTCAGCACAGCATATAAACTGGAAATGGAAGAGCTTAAAAACTTTGTTGGATGCAAACTGTATTCTGTGTATTGGCAAATGCTACCTTGGTGCAATTTGTTTTGTTGGACAGGTGCAAAATGGACCCATGATTTCAAAATATTACTACGCTACAACAGTCTATACTATTGCAATTACTCTGCAAATGCTACAGTTTATGTAAACCACTTTCGAGTGAATTATCTTTGAATAGACAAATCCTAATAAAATTCAACCAATATTCAAGTGATTTCAACATAAAAGTGAGTTCCAGGAACTTATCAGCCCTCGTCACTTTCTGCTGCCTTATTTGTGCGCTGATTAACAAGGCCTAAGTTTTTTCTTGGTCAATCATACAGTGGTACAAAAGGAGTGCTGAGTAGACAGCAAGAAGCGACAGCCCTTCTCAGTTCCTTCGGTCTGGGAGCTAAGGAGCTGTGAGGACCTTTTCCAGGTCAGGGCCAGCAGATTAATGGAACATGTGGAATAAAGGAAAGAGAATTCTGTTACCTGAAGGAGCATGGCAGGGGCAGGAGAGGAAGCAGTTGTCATTAGGAACAGTGACAGGTGCTTGGGGAGATCTTTTTGGAATGATGTGATGGGATACTTATAAACTAACCTGACAAAAACCACAAGCGTAATTTTTAGCTGTATCAAGAGGTCTTACATTACTACAATACAATTTTGTTACTTAATTAAAATTACAGTTATTCAAACAGATATTAAATAAAACTAACACTACAGTACGCTGCAAATTAATATTCTTGGGTTTCTTTAATGACAGTTTCTATAATTTCTAATATTATTTTAGTAAATATATCTGTGAGACAAAAAATTATGCACCTGTAAAACATGTATTTGTTTGACATTATACCTGATCTTTTACTGTCTCTCATCACTGCTGGAGACACTGCCTCACGACAAGCAATTTGCCCATTTCTCTATGATAAATCACATTCAATTGTCCTATTTGCTGATTTACATGTTGTTTTATTTGCTAAATACCATGTGACTTAAAAACCCATTTACAAATCCCAAGTATTCTATCAGTTCAGTTGTAGGCCTGGGAAACTCACAAAACCTAAATCAGGAGCAGCAGGAGCAGTGTGCTTGAAGCAGGGGTAATATATGAAATCTGGCTAGAAGCATTAACAGGTAATTCAAGGAAAACAATTGCCCTAAAAGCCTCCTTGTGGTTTCTGTCTGAGGGGCTTTGCCAATAAATCATTACTATGTATGATAAGATTGATGTTTGAAGCATAAAACTTGGAGGGACCTGGACAGGCTTGAGAGATGGGCCCATGCAAACCTCATGAAATTCAACAAGGCCAAGTGCAAGGTCCTGCAAGTGAGTCGAGGCAATCCCAAGCACAAATACAGGCTGGGTGGAGAATGGGTTGAGAGCAGCCCCGAGGAGAAGGACTTGGGGGTGTGGGTGGATGAGAAGCTCAACGTGAGCCAGCAACATCCTCTCACAGCCCAGAAAGCCAAACATGTCCTGCACTGCATCAAAACCAGCATGGCCAGCAGGGCGAGGGAGGTGATTCTACCCTTCTACTCTGCTCTGGTGAGACCCCACCTGGAGTCCTGTGTCCAGCTCTGGGGACCCCGACATAAGAAGGACATGGGCCTGTTGGAGTGGGTCCAGAGAAGGGCCATGAAGATGATCAGGGGGTTGGAGCACCTCTCCCATGAAGACAGGCTGAGAGAGTTAGGGTTTTTCAGCTCCGGGGAGACCATATAGCCCCTTTCAGTACCTAAAGGGGCCTAGAGGAAAGATGGGGAGAGACTCTTTATCAGGGTTTGTAGTGATAAGACGAGAAGTAATGGTTTTAAACTGAGATAGGGTAGATTTAGATGAGATAATCAGGAAGAAATTCCTTACTCTGAGGGTGGTGGGGCACTGGAACAGGTTGCCCAGGGAAGTTGTGGATGCCCCATCCCTGGAGGTGTTCAAGGCCAGGCTGGACGGGGCTTTGAGCAGCCTGGTCTAGTGGGTGGTGTCCCTGCCCAGGGCAGGGGGGTTGGAACAAGATGATCTTTAAGGTCCCTTCCAACCTAAACCATTCTATAATTCTATGATCTTATGATAAAGAAGTGGACAGAAGAGCCTGAGGGAGCAAGACTCTGAAATCCCACTGAAATTCAACAGGAGTGAGTGATATGTCCTGCAGGTTCCTTTGACAAATATCCCTGCACATAAATGATTAGAATATAAATCATAAGATTTTGTAATGTATCCATCAATAAAGAATTTCAAAGGTCCCACTTCTTCACCGTCTTCCAACATACACAAAAAGAATTGCAAGAGATATAAAATAGAAAAAAAGGAGACAGGAAATGCCACTAAATCAAAACAGCAACATTTCAAAAACCACATTTGATGCATGGCAACTGCTTAGGAAGTGCAATAAGCAGGACAGAATCTGAGCTCCAGCCTTGAAAGGTGCCACTGATAAATCTCTGACTGATCCACATGTAATTCTACCATCCAATCCATGCTGGAAATCTTTATTTGCAGAACATCCCATTTAGAAGATGGAAACAGGGAATAACCCAAGGTTTGATGTGAATGCTCATGAACACCTTCTCCTTCCATTTAACATATTAGCAATAAAATCTCACCATAGTTCTTAAATAAGAACTTATTCTTATCTATCTATAGACCACAGTGCATTTTTCAAAGGAAGTATTGGAATATTAATTTTGTATGAAGGAAACCAGAGCACAGAGATGAAATTAACTTGTCCTGGTCCATTTACAGAATGATTATGAAAAACAAAATACAATCCATGCCTTTTGCAGCCCAGTGCTATATTCAAAGATCCCAAAGTTCCCCCCTGAGCCAAATATATTCTACTTATGATCATAAATATCCCTATGATTACCATACAAAACTAATGAAAAAACAGGAAACTGTTGAAGTATTTTGAATATAATCAATGTGATTAAAAGCCAGCATTTATCAAAAGATGCTACATAAAGATTTTGTAACTATTTCCTATTCCATGTATGTACCACTTCGTGGTAAATGCTGTGTAACGTTTACTTTCCAAGCAAATCTAACATTCTGTTAGAAAAGCAAATCTGGACTCTAGAAAAAAAGATTCAAATTAATACCTGATACTCTTCATACAATCTGCAGATATTCTCCAATATGAAAAAACCCGTGCTGTCTCTGGACATTACCAAACCATTTTCCAGTACATAGTGCAGTATCTCCACAAAATCACAAGAGCGTACTTCCAGGACTACAAAGGACTCCTGTGATCACTTCTAGGCAAGCAAATGCTTCCTACTGATTTGTGTCTGAAACGGTGCTTTCACAGCTGGACTCTAACACAGTACAATTAAACATAATCTTTCAAATATGCGTTATACCAGCTTACATGAAATTTTAAGTACAGATGATGAGATTCTTACTACAGTGTGAAGAAGCACTTGAGCCTCTGCCAGTTCAATGGTCAGAAGAATAAAATGGTGAAGGATTTTCATTCTTCTTTTAATATGCAGCTGTTATGCATAACAGTATGCATAGTAAAAAAAGACATTAGTATCTCTAGGAGAAGCTTTAATTGATCTGAGTATATGCAATCCCTCCTCACTACATGGCAGTCCTCTTTTTTGCTAAGGCCAGATTTGTATGGGAAAAGTTCAAACAACAAAAAATGTACTCTCATCCTCTCAGCTAATGGTTGGCAGATTTTGGCAGTCTTTGCATCTGGAGCAAAGATGGAAGTATTCCAAACATTTCAAAAATTATGAGTGTCCATTAGCAAACAGTACTGTCATGGAGCAGACTGAACATTTTATTAATCACTCCCTGGAACACAGCAGTTTGTTTAGTGAATAGTTCAGGCCAGAGTTCCTCATTCCCTACTTGTGAAGATTTTTCTCAGTCAGCTCTCTAAAGAAAATTTGGCTATTTCTTGACCACTGTTAAAGCCATTAACTGACACACATATATAACCATAAAAGTAAATTTTAAAGAACGTAAAATATAAAACTTTAAAAATGCAAATACAAAAAATTAAAAATAAGGAAAGGCAAAATGGCACACATATCTTTCTATTGATTCCTTAAAGGCAATCAGAAATACTGTGGTTGATACATTGATGAGATAAACACATAAGATTCATAGATCTAAACCTCGCCTAGCTAATACAGGGGCTTCATATCAATATTTATTGTTATATTAGTATAAGTTCTTAATTTGAGTTCTTAAAAAGCACATTCTTGGTCTCATATCTACCTTAAGGCAATGTGTAATTTTTCGCTCAGTTTAGCTTAAAAATGTTGACAATATTAGCGTGCAACTAGTATTGTTGAATACTAACATGGCTGGTATGCAACTAAGTATCAAAACTACTTCTAAGAAAACCAAGAAGGAGTTTTAAACAGACTAAAAAAAATTGCAATTATTCAAAGCAAAATGATCAGCCCAGTATATGCATTCTTGCTATAATCTGATATTTGTGGGTTTGACGAGTGCAAGTTTGTGATGGAACTTCTGCAAATTAATTTACCAAACATCCTCAATAAGCATTTGGATCTAGCTTTTGAGTGAATGCTGAAATTAGCTTCACAGTGGGAGGATCAGCTCCTTAGTTTGTTGTCTTGGTCATTTCACGCTCTGTAGGATAGATTTATGCATGGTGCAAATGCCACGCACAAGGCCTAACACTACAACAGCCTGCAAAACCCCATAGTTCTTGAAGTACACTGCTGCATGGCTTGGCTTTACCTACCAGATTGGACAATGTTTCTACCATCTCCATCTCACTTTCTATTTATCTCTTCTCTAAAAAATAAAAAATTGTCTTACAATATCAGGACTGAAAGAGTTCAGGATGCAATCCTCCTTTCCCTCAAAACCTCTCTATGCTCGAATCACAAACACTGACTACTCAGGCTCTGTAAAAGTACTGCACTAGCTGGGTGTCTAACACCAAATCTCACTGCACAGACGTATAAACTGAGTCCATTTGTTCTTTTCCAAAACTTACCTTCTGATGTGTACAAAACACAGAACATAGAAGGAAATAGCAGACGGCCAAAAATTCGTTTCAGGTATTTGGGAGGTGTGGATATTATACAGCAGTGAATAGAATTCTTGAAAATATTCTGAATAAACTCCCTTATGAAGGAGGACTGTGGTATGAAACTGCACTGTTGGTTATTTTCTATCAAAATTCTTAACAGCCCTGTTAAAAATTTAAACACTATCCCATCGCTGCATTGCAAAGGAACACGTATTTATTTTTAAATACATAAGTAATGTCTGCCAGATATATACGACCTTTAATACTATAAAGAATATGTGGTATATTTCTAGGGAATTGTAGCATCATTTTCCTCTATTTGAAGAACTAATTTCAAGCCTTTTATTTCTGCTTCGTCTGCCAACTTCAGTCATTTTTGTCTAAGCATTTAATCTATACATGAAGTATTTGAAAAAAATCTGGAAAAAATGCATTTAATCAGTTTGAATTATAATGTCTAGGGAAGAGAATGTCTTCCTATTCATATCCATTTATGAAAAGGACCTTCTCTGAATTATTTTCTCTCTCTTTCTTTCCATAGACCTGATGTAGAATGAACTCTGAGTCTAAAATAAGCACTGAGCCGGGATAAGAGAGGAATGTCAAAGATACGAATAGGGATTACTTAGAAAAAAGACTACAGGATATTATCCACACCGCTGTCACTAAAAATACAAACACTTCTCATTACCCCTCTTTGTCCAGACATGGAGAAAGAGCAACCCTGAAACACAACAGATGCCTGGTGCCAGGGACAGGAATCCAAACAAGAGGTACACCGAGAGCTAATGTCAGTGAAGGGCTTGGACACAGCCTCTGACAAATCAATCTCCAATATTGATCCACTTGGCAGGATGCTGAACAGGGGAACAAGCCTGCCCAACAGAATAAAAGGACAGAAAATCTGCAAGAGATCATGTGAGATATCCTCCTCCAAATTTCAGCCTATGGATTTAACTTGCAAAGGCAATGACCTGAGCCATAGAGGGAACACAGCAACCAATTTATTGGCTTTTTAGAAATGTATCAATGATAAAATGACAACCTAGATGGTCCCCAACACCCAAGAAAGCCAAGTGTATTTATCATTTCTGTTTGCCTTTTACTCTTTAGTCTTCTGTTACTGAGTTACAATAAAAGCTACAGTAAAATAATCGCAGTGTTTATTTTTAATCTTTATGAAAAAAATCATCTTGGTGCGTTCCCTTATTCTGTCCTGATTTACATATCATACAACTCCTGTAAAGCTTACCTCCATTTAAGGAACCATAGCTAATAATTAGACTTTGGAAGAGCTAAAAAGTAAGTTTCATAGAAAAAAACAAAATCTGAAATAAAAATTGGAACGAGAAAATCTGAAAAACAGACACAAAAAAAGAAATGCGGTTTCCAGTTCTGCCACTCTCTCTAAAGAACCATCCTCAGTTGTAGTGAGAGTTGCTGTAACAATCCTTTCGGTCATTCTGGATTTGACCTTCAGCCTTCATTGAAAATTTCTGTTCTGGCTATATTTGAAAAATTAGAAACGCTTATTGAAAGTTTAATTGAAAGCTGACAAGATGGAAGTGATGAACTAGCTGGGTATGAACCTCTCTATAGAGAAATGTTCATGTTTCTTGACACTGGAGTGAAAAAATAGAGGTCTATCATCAAGAAACTAGGAAAAATTGTTGTGTACAAACAAATAGGGAAAAACAAAGACTCCCCAAAGACAATGAAAAGCTAAAGCTGAAAGTTGAAACACAAAACTTTCAGAAAGCAGAAAAGACTGTTCCCAGTGACAATCAGAAAAAACTGCTCCAAGGCAAATTTTGGTGAAATCTTGGCAGAGCTTTCTTTACAGCAGACCTCATATAAAGGCTCTCAGTGCCTATATGCGCTGTCTTACATACAATAACTATTGCTTGAGGAGTAAATATGTTTCTCTTCTTTTTTTTTTTTTTTTTTTTCCATCAAGGACATCAGCACTTATGGTTATCTGGGCAATTTTAGAAGCCAGAGTGTCAGGAGAGCCTGGAAAGAAAGTAAGTCTGAGGAAAAGCTGTAAAAGTACCTTGCTTGCAGTGCTAAATCAGAGTTAGCAGCATATAGTCATAAAGATATGTCAATCTACCAGACTTCAAATAATTAATTTGGAAAAAACAGATAAATAACCAGTTTTAATGTTTCAACTAAATCATTTCCATTTTGTTATCCTACAAATCATAATCCAACCAAAATTATCCTTCACCTCATAAATTTCAAATATTAAATATTTTAATTTGGTTTAAAATGTTTTAATTAGCCTCTTTAATCATAATTTAGCCTTATAAATCTTTAGAAAATGTAGATATGTTTTGTTTTTCAATTGTTCTGTTCAATTTTTAGTTTGTTTGTTTTTCTAAAGAATGCAGCTTTTCTTCTCTCAGGCTAATGTCAAAATAAATTTATATCACTGATCTGGTTGGAAGCCTATAAGGCATAACATCATCATACTGAACTTAAACATTTCAGAGAAATAACAGCTCAAAAAGACAGAACACTGAAAGTAAAATCTGTTTAATCCCATGTTTCAGTTTGCCTTCCTTGATTCTCATTAATTTGCAAGATGAAGTTGAAAATTCCTGTTGTATATTGGCGTTTCCTTTGACATTAAATACTGTGGTTGACATACAATGACATATATTTTTATGACAAAGCTAACATAGATACAGCAGTGTTTTAGTCACAGCAGTTCATTTGAAGCACAGTTTGCAACAGAGTTCTGGCCAAGTGTCAACTGATTTGGTGGCTGACTATTTTGGGCAGAAGAGTGAGTAGCATCTTTTTAACTCAGTCAAAATCTTAATCCACAGCAAGGATCAAATGTTTTTGACTCTTAACGCATTTGGAGTAAAATCTCAGCCTCAGCTTTTACCTCCTAAATTTATCAATGACAACTTCAGCAAGCCTAAAATCAGTCAAAGATCAAATTCCCTTGGATTTAATTATTTTTTGGCAAAATTGTGATACTGGAAAAATACCGGGAATATGAATTAAAACCTACATTCGATCAATCATACTGAGTCACAGATTGCACACGATACTATATTGTCATTAATGGGAACTACTAAGTGAGGAAAACAGAAACCAAACCTCACAAATTGCTATCAATTCAACAACAACAAAGGTTAGAATGACATTTTATCAACTTTGTGAATTAACACTGCTATGCAACACCTGTGTCCTTAGCTCCAGTCCACTCATCATTTCGAGCGTGCCACCTCCCTCTTCCATGCTATAAACACGTATTAATCATCTCCCATGGCAGTGAGTCCCCTTCCCATTTTCAACAGGCTTTTCTCCTAAGCGTTGTTATGCTTCACAAGATGCTAACCAAGGGGGGAAAAAAAAACCAAAATGGCAAATAGATAATGCAAAGGGGTGCAGTCATTCATCTGCTGAGTTTCATTGCTATGAAAAATCCAAGGGAAAGAAATCCTACTGCAGCAATGACAACGAGAGTTTTGGGCAACAGCAATGTCCAGCCTAAAAACCTGACATGGCTGAGGGCCTCACCACTCACACAGTGAAAGCAGAGGACCTCAGGGGCTGGCACCCAACCTTCCTGAGAAGATTTGAGATTCAGTTTGGGATCCTCTGGAGATTTAGGAAGACATGGGTGAGAGTCAAACTTATTCTTCCCATGAAGCCTTTTAAGGAGGAAGCTTATAAAGTGAGAACATTCCAGAGCTTCCAACATTTACAGAAGAAAATATCAGTAAACCCTCTGTATAGTAGTTTACATTATCAATTCAGTAATGCAATGCCTAACTGAAAGAGTACTCATGGTTAAAACTCTAATGTCACCTTCATGTTTGACAGAATATGTGATAGTTTGGAAGCTACTATTTCAAAACTCACATGTTGAAATTTTCTAATTGACTGCTCGTACGTTTCAAAATGATTTTATAATTATCAACTGAACAAGCTAAATTAACCCTGAAACTTGTAGTAGTAAGTATTAAACTGCTGTTACTTACCTATCTACTTATCTGCAAATAGACCTACCCATTACAGTACCGGAGCCGTTCTGATGCACTGCACTTTGTTTTGATTAATATCTCTGCACACAGCAGTTAGAGCTGTAGCATCGAAGAACCTGACCCCTTCCTGTGCCGTCATATCTGTCTGTGCAAATGGACGCGCAGAGCTCTCCACACATCTACACACTGACGTCAAAAGTGTTTCAGTAGCTAGAGATTAGGCTCAGGGAGCTTTTCATTAAATTCCCATTTAAGCACAGATGACTTGCACAGCTTTGGGTGCCTCAGTACCACATCTTTAAAACTGGGTTAATATCATCTCACTGTGAAGTCGTGAGATACTAGACTAATAAGGTCAAGATGGTCATATCACCTTTGTATAGAGCTGTGGACACTTGCTTTTTATAATTAGTAATAAAATAGGAATCATTTCAGAAACCTAACGTCATTAGGAAAAAAAAAACTCAAGAGAATCAGTAACATATACAGTGACAAAAAGAATATAAATGTCTATTTTTCCCATGAACTGACTTTTCACGTGAAGCCTCAGTAATGTATTCATCACAATTGAAACAAAGCTTGAAAACTGAAACTACCATGCACAAAAACCAAACACAAAAACCCAGAATATATTCTCCAAAGCTATGACTACCTGGTAGTCAGTGAGCAAATTATTTTTAAAATGTACAGTGTACCATGAAATATTTAGTTTCCTTGCAACCTAGCTTGTAACATCAAGATGTTTCATGTTTTGTATAATGCATAACCTGAAAGTTTTCATAGAAAAAGTAAATAATGCCTGTTTTTAAAAATATTATTTTTTTAATACCTATAGATACACATAGGCAGTATTTGATATGTCTCATATATAATCATGAATGTTCAAAAAACTTCAAAAAATAATTTCATGGAGGAAATAATTTATTGCAGGAATGGCAAGGGCAGCTAAAGTAACTTTCAGATTGTCCTTCCCTTCTTCCCTTTTAAAGATGTCATATCCATTTCTCCCTGGTGCGACACATTCTCCCTAATCTGTGTATGATTTGCAGTGAGCCGACAAAGAACCCCTTGCCTTAGAGTGTCTTCCATTGCTGTTTTCATGAAAGCTTCTTTTTAATACCACTGACTTCCTTTAAATTGTTACCCAACTCCCAAGCTACACCTTTCAAGAAGTTTAGTTTAGACTGACTCCAGCCAGGTCCCTCAGACCTTCGCCAACATTAAGTGTGCTCCGACAATGCACCTTCCACTTTGTTTCATCCAAGAGGAATCCAGTTCACCCATCTCAAGACTGCTCCAGAATACGAAATAAAATACAGTCAGTGGGGACAATCAGAATATTCACTGGTCCAAACTAAACAGCTAATACAAAGGTACTTATCATGCAAGGCCTATAAACCAATTTCCTTCTTTAGAACTACTGGGATTTGGCACTGACTTCAGTGGAGTTATTCACAATTTGTCCACAACAAGTAAAAGCAGAATACAAGTTTAAAGGAAGTTAATAGTATATATCTTACACCATTTACTATATATGCAAAAGATTCAGAAACTCACCATATCAGTATCTGAAACAGGTCCAAAACTGGTCACGTAGATATTAGTGAAGACTTCAGTAATACTATCTGATATGAAAAGAAAAAACAAGCAAACATTTTAAATTTATAGGACTTCTTCAAAATCCCTGTGCAAAAGTATGGGACATTTTGAACAAGTTTCTGTCCTTAATTACTTTTCCTAACCAGTATTCTGTTGTAAATAGTGAGGGTTTCTACCCCACTTAACACCGAGGTTATCGGATGAGAGTCGTTTGTTTCAGTTAAAGGACTACACAGCCATCAGCAACTACATACATATTTTCCATTTCTTCACCATCAAAAATAACCACACTGTGTTGGACTTAACACGGTAGTAGAGTTCTAAACAGAAAATGCCTTTGTTGCAGAGGTGGGATCTCTGTTGTTGCAGATCATTCCTATTTAAAGCCTTTCTAGTTCAAGGCTGTTTTCTTCATCCTGAATAGCTTTTTCAAAGCCAAAGACAAGAAAAAGCTTACAAAGCAATTATCAAGTAAACCAAATGTAACACGCAACAGCATCCTATTTTTTAATTGGGTATGTTTTTAAGTGGAACGTATTTTAACATAATAGTTCCTTCCCTTGATAGACAATGCTCCTGACACATTGTTGTGGTACTGTAAATACTATAAGAAAACGTTCTTCCTAATCATTGTAGTCAGACAACCATGAAATCAGAATATTAAATATTGTACTGCGGGGAAAAATAATTGCTGAGTTTTCTGCCTTCAGTTTTCAATTAGGCTCAAAATGGAACGATATTCACTAAGAGGGATAGCACACACTTGCAGGAAATTTCTTACAGCAGTTGCCAACTACCGTCTGCATTCAAGATAGTCAACACGATGAATTCTCTGCCTTAAAGCCAGTTGCTGGCTAGAAAAGAAATATTTGAATACAACTAGCTACAATTTGACTCACCCCAGAATTTTCCTAAAAATAATACAGCTGCCCGTTACAAGAGTGATCCTGCTGTTATATTATGATTTCCATATTTAATCATCATTTAATATGGATAGTTAATAGTTTCTATATTCCTAAAAGCTACCTTTTGACAAATATGCGGCATAGGCAGATTTTACTTTTAATTGTATTTGAGGCCAACAGTATAATCACTGCCCTCTGTTGGGAGAAATCTGCAGTGCTCACCCGTGACAGGAGATGCTCTACCAGCCACCAGGCAAAGGCAAGGCTGTGCCATGAGCATGGGGAGCAGTGCATTTTCAAAGGGACGTAGCTGCACCCCAAGCAGAGATGGGGTGACACAGTGCTTTCAGAAAAATTCTGGAGCACGGGGGAGGCACATTCCTGCACTCTCATCTTTAAGAAAACTTGAATTTTCTCTTCAGCCGAACACCAGACATGTCCTTATTAGAATATGAGACTTTGCAAAGCCTTTCCTGCCCAAAAGAATCTTCTTTTCGGGATCGTCTCTGCTATTTCAACAAATAAATACAGTTTGAATCTTACTATGTGTCACTCTGAAAGTTCAAAAGCACAGTTTCCCTGCACGGCCTGAGAGATGTTTATTTGTTTGATAGAGACTTCTGTAATCCCATATGCAGTATCCATACACAACCTGAGTTGATTTCTACTCCAAACATCTTACAAACTAATTTTAAGTCAGCGGACAACATGAGGTGCGGAGTCTGCACTGTTCTTAATATTCAACAAGGATAAAGTATGGGTCTGGCTGAAATACTGTACAGAAACCACAGGGACAGTTCAGAAGCCTAGTGACTGCATGTTGCCTGTGGGAGACTCTCCAGAAAAAAAGATTATTCTCTCCAAATGGCTACCTGGCACAGGCTCAGATGAAATGGAAAAGTGACAAGAGAGCTACTCTTCAGGGGGTTAAACAGTGCTGCAGGGACTAACTGTGAAATTTGGCCTGTACTGTGAAATTTGGCCTGTGCTATAATGACAACACAAGATCTTAATTACAATTCCATGAAAAACATTGGTGTTACAAAAATACGACTGACAATCAAGTATCCTGACAGCAGAGAACTAAGGCTAATTTCATTTATACTGGTATAATCTGAAGGAACCCTACTATGGGCAACAAAGTCACTTGGCAAATCTTAACCTGCAGACACACATACCCCCCAAATGGCTGGAAGCTGGGTCGTCTTGTAACCTCACCCTATTGCTATCAGTTGTTTGCATCTGGCACATTATTCCTCATGTGGGAATGTCTATAGGCTTTACATATAGTGAACTACAGGACATGGAATCTTCAGGCTTGCCTTGCATTTTAAGTGTTAGTTTAAAAAAAAGTCCCATATTCTATCATATTATTTCTACATACTTCCGGACACACCCTCCCATCAGAAATGAGCAGAGAAGACAGAGCTGAGAACAAACAAACTGACCGCAACGTGTCATTGAACGCTATTACAACAGTCTGTAGATTCCCCTTGTTGGTGCGCATTACTCACTTCAAATCACTGCAAATCCTTGGGGTGAAGGAATAAGCCTTGGGGAGGGAAGGGGGGGATGGATGGGAAGACAAAGAAGCTTGCTATCCCCAGACCCTCAGCTGCAAGAGCTTCATTTCAGGCTGCCATAATTTAGATAAGTACTTCAATGTATATAAAAAGTCCTGGGGCGAATTCATCCCTGATAGCCTCAGGAATGGGAACGGATGCAAACTAATCATGCACCTTTATTTCTTTATTTACCGGAACTGCCTAAAACCAGCATAGCTCCAGGCAATGGTGACAGCAGTGAGTTTCAACGCAACTGGTTGCTCTCCCCCAAAGTGAGGGTTCGTCCTGACGGCAGGCACGCCACCAGGCTCTTTCTCCTCAGGAGAGAGCCACGCCGCCATAGAGAGCGAAGGGAAGAGGTAAAACATCTTGAAACAGGGTAAGAAAGGGACGAGGGAGGCTGAGAAGTTACAAGGGATGAGAAGACTGAGGGAAAAGGAAGGATGAGAAAACAGAACAAAAGAAGACAGGAAAAAAAGAAAGAACAAACTACACAAAAGAGGTACTGGCAGATTTTTATTTCTGCCTACTGTTTTCTCTCAAAAATCTGCATTTTTTATAAATTTCTTTTCATATCCTATATACAAGGAAACTGGTCATTAAAGACAAAAGAAGCTGAAATGTAATAAATCTTGAATTATTCCTGTTTTACCATCTGTTAGTGTTAGCAGCCTGGGCCTTGTGTCTGTTTCTTCTTTGTTACTTTACACAGTATTAAAATAAAGATTCCTCTGAATTACAAATTTGAACTCGGGGTTTCAAAATCAGTGTCTAGAAAAACTAAAAAATGAATCATCCTTTTCTACAACAAATATTGTAGTTATCGCTTTGAAAGAATACACGTTCGTCAAATAAAGTCTATATTAAAACATACCACTTTGTCTCGTTAGTAACTTATTGAAAACAATTCATAGGCACAAAGCACAGTTTCAGATGGACTCTCTAATCAGAATTCATCGAGCAGGCACCACAGTTACAGGCTTTTTATAACTCACATCCTGTCAAGAACGGCACAAGCCCACTGGAGATTCAAACAGTTCTGGATCATCAGCACTGGTGGGAGAGCCAGAGGAATGTACTCAGCTAAAAAATGTTCAGTGCAACCTGTGTTCATGTACAAATTGAGAGTCTAATTTTTTGAGAAAAATTAAGGACAATTTTTTTCCACTAGAATTATAAAATCTTTTTCCTCAATTGGCATGTAAACACATAACTAAAAGGCCTGATTTTCAAAAGCGCTTAAATCAATGGAGGCCTAGTGCTTTTGAAAAAGTCTAGTTTTTAAAGAACCCCCTGTTGGGAAGAGGGGTGGCTGACTCATATGTATTTGTGAGCTCTTAAGTTATTCTGAATCACTGCCTTTGAAGGTTAAACAAAGAAACAGGAACAGGAAAGGGTAAGGATATAGTATCTATTTCTGCTGTTTCTTTTAGGAGAAAAAAATCTCAGGCAAAGAATACGACATGCAGATGCCATCATCACACGAATTGCTCTAAAATTCAGTAAATGCTGTTATAACATCATCTCTGACTTGCCTTGGTCATAAATGTTAAAAGAGAAGCCTTATCTGGCTTAGCATAGGCTAATTTCTCAGAAGGTGGAAGCCAAAAGTAAACTGACAAAAAAGAGTCAAGAAAGTTAAGAATAAAGAGAGGAAGAAAAACACATCCTATGGCAGTAGTAAAAGTATTAACTCTAAAGATGGCGTTTCACATGACTCTCAAGCACTGGTTTCTTCTGATTCCCTTTCCTCACTTGAACTGTCATGATAACAATACTGAAAAAAAAATCAAAAAGTAAGAAAAAGCAATAAACATATCAAATTGCAGAAGATTTATAGATCCTTATCTGTCCTTAGCTGGAAGGTTTACTGTGTGCTTTAATTACATTTAAGATTTTACGAAAAATAATTATAATAACTTCTCTCTGAAGATAATAATTTTATTATCTTCATTTTTCCGTACTTGGGAAGCTGAGGCAGAAGGATTAAATGAAGCGTAAGTAATGTGAAGTACAGGTGTTCACCAATCTGGCTTCAGATGTCCAATATTAAGTATCCACACTGGAAAATGTCAACATCATTGACTCATCAAAAATTAGAAAAGGAGTTCAGAGCTTAGTTAGAGTTGGTATCAGTGCCTTTGTCTATTCCATTATGGCAAGTCTCCTACTATTGGGATACCCTTTCTGATGGTCTGAAGTCCTGCTGACTTGTTCCTCGGTAGAAGAGCTGGCTCAGCTGAAGCAGGCTGCTTGGCAGAGTACTTGCAGCGGCTGAAGTCTAAATCGATCACAGGTTTAGTAATGGAGATGGTCAGGAAAGTCGGATGAAAAGGTTCCTCATCAGCATTTACCAATTTGTCAAAATTGGAAATTTCCCCAGAGGCAATTCAATTTTGAATTAGTTCCTTTGGACTGCTGCCTGCCAGGCAGTTTTCAAAACTTCTCTGCTTTCTTTCAGATGTCCCTTGTCAGCTGTCTGTATCTCTGAAGGGTCATACAAGGTTCCAGCAATGTGGAATAGCTAGACATGAAGGGCTGGGCACACCTAAGAGATCTTCCTTTCCTCGAGAATTCTGAGGCAGGATTATCTTTCTTGAAATAAATTTTCTGAATATTTCACAAATTTGAGAATGATCTGTGTTTTGCCCAATCCTTCTCTCCTCTCACCAAAATAATCTACAATCCTTTCTGTGCAGAGAGCAGGGACAAAACATGCATGGCTCCTTCTAGGTACATTTAAAAGAAGAGAAGAAAGAAATGTGATCATTGTGAAGTCCTCAGAGTGGACCATCAGCAAGGTTCCAGATGTTTGTTTGCATGAAGCTGGCTATATTATCCATTAATGTGTTAGGGCTATCTTCACAAGAAAACAGGCTAGTAGATTGGGTTGGACTTTTTTAATTATTATTATTATTTAATTTGAATTTGCAGTCAATAAAATTGTAAATCCAGGGTTCAGGCAGATAAAATAAGTATTCTTGGTGGAACAGAGCTTTTAAAATATACATAGGCAGTTCTAATGCATAGCATGAAACAATCTCTTACAAACATTCTTTTAAATGTAGAGTAAATAGTACCCAGGAGAACATTGCAAGGCTGTAACTGAAGGGCTGCTACAGCATGCAAAAAAAAAAAAAGTGAAAATAAAATACTGCTCTGTAATTATGTCAACAAAAAATAAAAAGGGAGGTCAAGCTGCAGTGCTGTGGGAGCCTTAACTGAGGATTTCCGAGTTTTTGTGGAAACGCTGTCAAAAGCTTGATGTTACTTTAATTATTTTGCTATAAAAAATTATTTAACTGGAATTGACATTGTTCTGACATTGTAATATGGTCTCCAAGGGCATTCTTGGCAACGTTGCCCAAAGGCTTTGAAATTGTCATTCATAATACAAGTCAGGAATTGCACAGGTGAAACGGCCAGGGTCTTAATCCATCAAACACTGTTCCAACTCAACATGCTGCCCTTATCTGACAAGCTCCTTAGCGTGTCTGTTGACAGCTCAAGACACTCTCTGGCTGGTAGGGAATGGGGGTCAGAGGAGGTCATGAGACGTGGAGCCGTAAGAGCAGCAAAATCCATAGGAATGGAGATATTTCAAAATACTGTTCTGCCAATTCTTTTTTATATTTTGCTTTGGTGCTTTATGTGACAGTTTTATCTGTCTTAACTCCTCAGCATCTTCATTCATTATCCACTGTTAAATTACAACTGTTTTGAAGCCACATGTGTCTACACAAATACACTTCCAATTTGTAAATGAAAGCCAACTGTGAAACTAATTCACTTCCCTCCTTGACAGCAGCGCTTCACTTCCAATAGCCTCACTCTATCCTTGATCTATCAGCAAGACAATTTCTTAATACGAGCCATAAGTAAAATTCTCTTGCAAATCTCCATCTTTAATGAAGCATATTTAGAGTAAGCTTACCAGTAAGACCTAGTAATACCTGTAAGTGTTACTGTTAACAGTTGCTCTCTTGATTCAATTTGGTGTAAATGAGACCTGAATCAGGTGCCGTACTTGATTTCTCATGGTGTTGACAGAAACAAGAATATATTCTGGAGAAAGATGCAGGAATTGAAAGCCAGTAGGCTAACAGTTCCTAACTGATTTCCCTCTGAAGAGCTTATATCTATTAACAGACATTATATGATATTCTAAATAAACAGCTCCAAAGGCCTACCCAGAACTCATGATGTTGTGTAATCCTGTAAAACAGTACCATTCTCTTGAAATAAATACCATTATGTCATTTAGACTAACTGAATACCTGGTCCTGTGTATAAGCCCATTCTTGAATTGGAATTTTTGTTTCAGAAAAGTTGTCTTTATTATTCTGAAATTGAATATAACTGGTCGAAAATAGCAGGAAAATATAATCTTGAGGGAGAATTTACTGTAATACAAAACTTCAGTTAAAAGCTGGTGCATCTTTAGAGGTGAGCGAGACATTTTGACCACTAAGAAACCACACTCTAACCTGGAAAAAAATGTTCAGCTTAACTGTCAACGTCCTTTTCCTCTGTAGCAAAAGATATGACTTGGGAAAACGTTTTCAGATATGTTTTTAGCCAAGCTAACATCTTCTTCAGGCGTAGGCTACCCTAAAAATGTGCACAGAATGAAATGCAAGCATATCTGCAACTCAATGTGGTATATCTCCACAGCCATTTAATTACTCAGATTTCTCCTGTATGTAAAAGACACTGTTGCAAACTGTAAGAGCGGTGCTTCCAGCTAGCAAACAGAAAATTAAAAAGTTGTCTCTGTGCTGAGTGATACATAATTTTCACATGCATATGACATATTTGGGGTTTAACTCTCACTCAGAAAGAAGAAAAGAGTGCAGATCACATACACAGACATCTTCACTACTTTGTCTTTTCTCTCTCTCTACCAAGAGACCTTTAATTTGCAAACCTTACTACTTCAGGTTACAAAATTAAACACATTTCCAAAGTGGCCAAGAGCCTTGGATACAAGCGACACTTCAGGTGCAGTTTTAACTTCATTATAGGCTTCCTCCACAAGTTTGAGAAAGACACTCAAGGGTAGGGCTAAAGACTGATTCTGGTGCCCAATTATCTCTTTAAATATATTGGACAAGCTCCACAAAGTTATTTAAGCTCCAAGTTTCCATTTAAATCAATAGAAGTTAATCTGAATGTCTCTGTGGTCCAGATCATAATGACTAAATTTTGCACTTATATTTGTCTGAATCCCCTTTAGTCACAAATTCCTGTCTAACGTTGTCAGTACCTAAAATTCCCTGGCTGCTTATATTTCCACCTTAAGGCAAAAATATCCTGATGCTGCCAAGCAGCTTAAAGAACTGGCTCTCAACCAAGTCCCAACAAGTTCCTCAAACTATAAATAATTACAAATTTACTGGGCCAGAAAAACTTTGAGAGAGAAGGCAAGAAAACAAGCAAGAGACTGATTCCACAGCCTAGCAGTGCTCATGGGATGTAGCAAACATAAATTGAAGTCCCTGCTCAATATCTAATTATTTACACAAAGCAGAACAATTCCTTCCAAAGACTGAGGAAGCATGCCCTATCTTAGAAAATTCACCTTTGTGGTCAAGACAGACCCTGACACACAGTAACTGGAGTTCATGTCTCTGCTTTAAATCAGAGCACGCACTTGACGTGAGGTGCTCTCTCTCTCTCTCTCTCGCTCTCTCTCTCTCTCTCTCTCTCTCTCTCCCCCTCTCTCTCTCTCTCTTACACAAATTTCCATTATCCCAGGCTACCAGCTACTCTCATGGCTCTTTTCAGGAAAGGAGGAATGGCATGAGCTCTAGAGCGGGCACACCACTGTTAACAGGTGAAGTGGAGACCAGTAATGTTTTCCCACCCAAACTTGGATGTTTCACCTGTGTTGGTACGGAAAGCTGCATGCCTCTCTTCAGCATTTCTTGATAAGTTAGCTTGACAGATCCATACTCAGTTTATTGGCTTTATGAACCGCTTTAGCATGCTATCCCCACACCATTTCTGAGGTGTGCCAACATGCCTAGCTTTTCCCATGTTCCATGGCTGTTTGAAGAAATCAATTCCACTATACGTGGGGTCCAGGAGATATAGGCACTGCAAAACCTAAGCCCTCCGTCTGTATGGGGCTGATTGGCCAAAGACTGTAAATAGCTCTACGGTCCAGCGGTATAAAACATAGGTCTCAGTCCATGTTCTGACACATATGTAGATACTTTATACAAAGTAAAACATCTCCAGTGGAAGAAACCACTCCCCCAGAATGATTAAAACTTCTGTGTCTAGTTAACAGTGTTGGAAAGTGGGAGACATGGATTCAGATCCCTTGTCCAAATCAGGTAGAGAACAATTAAGAAGTTTAAGCTAGAACATACTTCATCCCTGATAAGAAGGCTACTGTACTGACTGGTACAGTCCATATCACATTGGGCCAACCAATCAACCAGTGTCTAGCTTGAATCCTGCCGGTACTTAAACATGAGAGAGTTTGGAGCAACCCTGAAGTGCATAACTTAAATGGTTCTTTGCATGGGGAAAAGAAGACATTTAAATACTCTCAGTCATTACTGTTGGACTTCACAGACTTTTGGCACCTCAAGCCAATCTCAGAGGTATCAACTGCCAAGTGATTAAGACAACAATTATCTATTTATACATCTTTCTAGATTTTTTCTGCTATCTTTTAAACAGAGTATTCCTCCAATTTACAGGTGCATTGCAAAGATATTCATACCACGTGGATGCTTTGGTTGTATAAACATTTGAGACAACTGAGTAATTATAAACAGTAGTCTTGACTATGGTAAAATTAACAAAGGGAAAAAAAAGAATGCTGAAAACAGGAACAAGAAGGAGTGAATGAAAGCATTGGGAAGGGCAATCTAAACACATGGGTAATATGAAATCTGGTCCCATAAAGCCAGGCTACTGTGAAATCCACCAAATCTCAATTTGTTCCCTTTTGATTACATCCTCACGCACCACGAAAAAAGGAAAAAGGATTAAAAAGCATTCGGTTCTAAAATAAACAACAAACGTGAGTCATTTTTAGTTGGAGTTGCACAAAATGTTCAATAGAAGCACGAAAGTGAAAACATAGTTGAGTTTGTCTGGAAGAAATGTGATCTTACGGAGATGGGTTACTTAAAAGGTTGAAGTAAAATGAACTTAGCTAACACAACGCATTTGGCAGCAGACCAAAACTACATGGCATTCAAATGAAAAATAAAACATCAGCACTAAACCTTACCCCTTTAGACATTACAGCTTCCATCAGGATGCAAAGGGATTGTATATAATAACCAGGCTGAGTCACAAATGGGACTACTGCATTGTTCAGATCAACTGGATGAGCATGATAAAGCTAAAATGAACCAGACTGCCCCAACACTGTCTAAAGAATGAGACAGAGGAAGACGGAGAGAAGAGAGCACTCAAGTCTGGAAATGGAAGGGAGCACACTTTGATAAAGTGGAGCACTAATTATTTGGACTGACCTGAATCAGCGTCATCAGACAGATAGGGATGGCAAAGTTATTATTCCCATGCAACCATATTTCCATCTAATCTGTTTAGAAGTTTGTGCTATTAGAAAGGAAGCTATAACACGCAGGTAGGCAGAAAAATTCCCCAAATTACTTCAGATTTTGGAAGCTTATATTCTTTATCTTTCTTTTTTATTTTTAAATATTTAAATTTTATGACATGGGTACCTACAGTCATGGAACACCCTGGCAAATTCTGCTGCATTACCCTTCTAGACTAATTTCAGGTTTAACCTCTGTGCTGTATTCCAAGTCACAGAATGCATAAATCATCCCATTTGATACACTCACTCTGCCAGTCCCTCCTGTACTCCAAAACACATCTCCCCATAACAGCAGTATCATTTTTAAAAAGCATCAGCTTCAAGTTTCTCTTTACAGTCATAAAGTGGCCGAGTCTGGGCTTCTTAAGATATGCCTTTATCACACAGTGGCTCCTGACTCACTTGATTTTAGTTGCTAGCTTATTTGCTTGTTCATCTCCTCTTACAAAGGCCCCGGTGCTTTTCTGGCCAAGATCACTCAGTCTAGATTTTCTCCAGGTTAGATTTCAGGAGGCCCTTTGGCTTATGCTGGTAAACAGGTCAACTTGCCAGTTAAAGTACAAGTTATGTGAGGCAGCTCTCCTTCAGTACCTTCCCACATTCCAAACATTAAAAAAACCCAAATTCTCACAATTTCCTGGAAGGAAGAACATCAGAGGTTGAAGTCCTTCCGCATCAGGGATGTGTGAAATGGCTGCAGAATTCACACTGGCGTGACCAAGGAACTGTGATAATGCATACATAATACATAGAGGATTTCACCCTTTGGCTACACACTACTTTCTCTCAGCCAAAACAGAAACTGTCACGGTGCTTATTTCCCTTCTTAATTGTTTAATGAAGATTTGGGAAGCATGCCAGAGCCCACTGAAGTCAGTGAAGAAGGCTTCTCCTAATGCTGGCCAACTTCAGAGGAAGCCTTTGGAGAACACCTGTCTCTGTGGTCAGCCATGGCAAAAAGAGGTGGCACCCTGGATCTGACAGAAACCAGGATGAAGCTCTAGGAAGAACAGTCTTGCTTGTTCTGTGGCAAATGCTCGTTGTCACCAGAGGTCGGCATCTTCTCAAGGCTTGCTGCTATCAGAGCAAAGTATGACATTCACACGTTCCCAAGTCCCAAAGGCTGATGGAAATCCTCTAGAGGTCAACAGACTTAAGAAAGCATTGAAAATGATGGTCCTTTCAGATAGACTAATTTTACTGTCTGTGTATAGTGAGTGCCTGGTTATTAAAGTCCTGGATTGTATAGTTATTAAAAATGGAGCTACAGTTCTTTTATCTTCTGCTAGCCTTGTACTTTGCATTCAAGCATGACAGGAACCAATGGTAGAAAAAGGTAGTGCCTTTATTTAATAGAGCTGTGTATTAGCGGGCACTCTTAATGCATTTTTTGCAGCAGGAGCCTCGAATATATTTTTAATAGGTAATCCTGTATGAAATTCTGTAATAGTGTTTCAGAAGATTGTGACACACTGTCAAAAAAACTAGACAGCACTCTAATCCTTCTATCAACCAGCCAGCAGTTCCTATTTTAAGCCAGGTGAAGTAACTATGAAGTACAGGAAATTAATGTTTATCCAGACTACTGTAATATTCTCAAAAAAGCTAGCATGGATTACTAAAGTCAGCTGGAGGTTGTGTGTATGTTAACACCCTAAATACCCAGGGTGCATAAGAACAGGTAGGCACATTTTTTCTTCACACTTCCCTGATCCCCACGGTCGCTGAGGAAGAGAGGTATGGGTCTAAGACACAGCAGAAATCAGACTGGCTGCCAAGCTGCCTTTTTTTTATTCTTAACCTCTTTTTGTTTGGCAGGACATCCCTTGGGATGGCCACAGATAATAAACGTCTTGCTAAACAGGAGGCCTGACAAACAAAGAGTTCATGCCTCGACCCAACAGAGAATCATATCAATACTGAAATTGAACAAGTAGCCCCCAAAAGAGAAAAAAATAACATGGACAGTAATGAGGCAATCTTTTTTAAAATCCCATTTTAACATGTTGCTGAGTTGTCAGTTACTCTTGCGTTATATAGTTAATGATTAAAAAAAGGTCTGATTAAGGCTGTGTAACGTGCCTACAAGAAGTGTGCTGTAGCACTCAAAAGTCCCACAGCTGAGTCACTTGTATGTCTCCAAGTTACTTTACAGATAGCAGTGTTTCCCAGAATCTCCTCTAAAACATACTCCCAGGATACTCCCAAAGCTTGCATTAAGCAGCCTCAAATTTGTCTTTTATGGTGCCTGTGACAAGAGAATTCCCCTCTGGCTGTCCATGGGACTTTCAGAATCCGTCAAGGCTTCTACATGTGGAAAGGCTATATATTTGTGACAAGAATCTGCTTTTTAATATTAAATTAACAAGGTTGGGGTTTTTGCAGGCACAAAATACATAACAGTATTTTTTTTCTCTGAAACAATGCCTAAGATGAGTTTAACTAGAATCCAGTTTCTTAAAGTGCATATTCTTCTAAGCAGATACTACGGCTTCGTGAAAATGCAGACATCTACTACAGAATATTATTTTAAAACAATTGGTTGTTTTATAAATAGCATATTATGCAGTAGCAAACAAGATTATCTGTTCATTTTTTTTATGGTCAACTAAAGACAAAATGCCTGTACAAAAATAAAGAATTCTCTGACAGCTTTTAGCACCCAGCAGATGGAAAGGGATTATTAAGGATGTGACCATTCCCTTATCTCAAACAACAGGCATTTATATTTCTCCCTTCTCATCTTTATTTATTTAGCTAGTTTTCCATGAGGAAATATCTTCCCTTTTGTTCAGAAACTGCATGAGGCAATGCAGTACCAAGTTCGCATTTAAAGATCTAGTAGAAATAAGTTCACTGTTTGGTGCTCAATTAACACTACAGATGCTGATAAGGACAGTCTGTGAAATGCCACTGTATGCTCTCAGGATGGCAGAGGGGTTTTATCAACAACAGCACTGAATCTCAGGCTCAAAATCCTGTTTTTCCTCATTTATATACTCCATACTACAACTGGTCCTCAGCCTCTCTTCATCCAGAGGGACTTCCTTCCTCATTCAGTGAGCCTATAAATTCTGAAAAATATAAATTACCTCAAATAAGAATAAAAACACAGCTACAGTAGCCTTTAGATTGTCACTCAGAAGGAAATATCTAGAATATGAGGCTGGTGTATTCAGGGCAGGAATTGTCCCTTCAGTCCACCTCTAAATTCTTAGAGATAACTGCAGACTCTCCTTCCCCCTCCATTCCCTTTCTGCTCTCTGGTGGTGTGCTGCAAGGCTCACACGCTTGAGGGAATGGAAAAGGATGGCTCCAATAAATCCCAATCTCCTGACAGAAGTGGTCTGAAGAACCTATTATTTTAGGACAATTGAGAATGGATACAAGAAAGAAAAAGCAAGGAATGTGCTGGAAGACAATTACCTCTCTTGGATGAGAGAATCAGCACCAAGAAACAGAGACCTACAAAGAGAAGAACAACTAATGACAGGGCAATCTTTCAGTCAGAAGATACATTGCTTTTCTGGCATTCAGATATTTAAGGGATTAAGAGGATACAATTTTTTTAAATTAAAACAGAAGAAGGCATTAAATAAGTAAGATAGGTAAGTCCAGGAAACTACATTCACATGAAAGATCACAAACGTAAGCTATAAACACTTCAAGAAAAAAAAAATAAATTAGGAGTTTCAAAAACCAGCTTATCCATCTTTCCAGGTAGAATATATCTTCTGTATAAACCTCTCCACTCAGATCAAATATGTTAGAAATTATGTGACCTGTGAAACAGAGCACCATACTGGGCTTGGAGACATGGATCTGTTCCATTACCAATGGCGGATCATACCCTCCCGGTTACTTCACCCTGATGCACCTTTTGCACTTACTCAGATATAAAAGTCCCCGCTTTTGCAAAGTACTCTGAGTTCTCTGATACATTTTCAGTGTCCCTGCTGTGAGAAAATCCATGACATTCATATAATGGACATGCACGTTTTACAGTGTACAACAGTTTTTAACTGATTCTTCTTGAACTATATGTGTCAGAACATAGTGAAGGTCAGTGGTCCATAGCACTGAATTTGGAATGCAATCAGCTCTGCTAGTCATAACACTACAAAGCTACAAGTTAACTTACAGTTTGTAAAAAAACACAGACTAAGCAGATGGAACATGGGGCATCCATATTTTCCTCAAACCAACTGCAGATTAGGACGCATGATCTCTACTGATTCAACAAAAAAAAAAAGCATGTGCAGGACCAAATGTGTATGTATGGACAAAAGAAAAAATGTAATTTGGTCAGATGCAACTAAATCCAATCTCTGACTGCAGCTACACAACTTAACTAAAATGTTTCCTCTCCTCTGATGTGCGCCATAATCCCAGGTAAGAAGGAAATTGATTTGCACTGCTTTCACAGAGTTAACTGCTCTAATTATTAAATAGCCCTCAACATATGGCAAGGAATTACAGAATGTAAATCAAGAGCCATGTGCTACAAAGTAATCACACAAATGGCTCACAAATAGCAACACCGCTTCCAGAAGGTTAGCGGAATCATACCTTCCTGATGTGCAGACAGTTTCAGAAAACTAGGGCTGACATACTCTGCATTATAAAGCAAACTATTATTAGGATGACAGTGGTAAACAAAACTTCCTTTAGCTTGTGATTAATGTAATCCGAACATTAACCTGAAAAAAACAGACATAAAAATGTGTTTAAAGATTAATCTTGGCATATTAAAGTGCTTTGATTCTTATCATTAAAATTTATTAGACTTTTGACAGTATTAATTCAAAATCTTCTGCCGATGCTTTAATTTAGCAGGCTGGTGAATTGTACAGCAATACAAAACGTTATCCGATATATCCTCTATAGCCGCTTTTTGAGACAGATGACTCATTGTTGAAAAACATTAATGCCAGAAATTTAAATGCATGCATATACCATAATGATAAAACTGCTTACGTTATTCTACTTTCAAGTTTCCAAAGGGTATTTGAAAAAAACATCATTCAGCTATCTTAACCTGCCAGTTGTTTAAAAGTGGCCAACGTTTAGTATCACCATTTTATCTCCCTCCTTCACTCTCCATCTCTTTTGTCCTGCCCTTTCCCCTGTTCCCTGCTCATAGTGGTTTTCCACCTTGGCTTGTATTACCCTAATGCTAGGCTATTGAAAAAGAGTGGGATATTCTACTTGGTATCTGTTTCTTGGAGTCTTTAGAAGCTATTCTTAGATACTAATAGTAGTCACTAATAAGAGCTATTAATATCAACAATTAATACAGACCAAAATACTGTAAAAAACAAAGCGGATGCAGTTTTAATGTACAGGCAATTACAATGTCCTTCTGCATGATTCTTGTTGATGAAATACCTCTCTCTCTACACACTACTAATTCTAAAAATCAGATGCGCTAGATTGTGCGTTGAAAAGGTTGTTGTTAAAAATGGTCAGGAAATGGTGGCACCCCAAGAAAACAGAAGCAGGAATATGCAGTCAGGAGTACTGCCAGAAGCAACAGATCTATCTCAGACCACTCAACACCACCAACAAAATTCTACTGGCACAAAAGGAAGGACATACAATCTGTGGCTAGAGAAGGATCTTTGCTTTTCTACCTACCCAGGAGCCTGCCTTCATATCATTTCAACCTCCCCGATCCAGCTTCATTAGCTATGAAATCTTTCAGGCAGCTGGATATAAGCAGCTGTACCTGGGAGGAGGGTAAGGCAGGTCTGAGCTTCATACCACACCAAAAAAAAAAAAGGAAAATTAGACAGCTGCACCTACACAGCATGTCTGGCCTGGATTTGGGGAAAGCTACATTAAGATGGAGAGACATAAATTCATGAAATTTTGGTCAAAGAGTAGAGTTGGGCATTTTCTAGAAGAACATATGAAATAGGTATTTAGAAAGGGAAAAGGCAATTATGAAAAGAGAAGAAGAAAAAAGGAAGACCTTCATCAGGACAATTCAGAAGGGCAGGGTTTGGAGGTTCATGGGTGCTTGCTGAGGCGGTGTTGAGCTCTAGGATACAGAGTGTTGTACAGCTTTCCAATTCCCTGTACACCGCCCATCTAATGATGACAAAGTAAGCTGGGAACAATTTGATGAAATACAGTGCCTCGCCTTTAAAATACTGCCTTTTCCCATATTTAATCCTTTTCAGAACTTCACTGGGAGTAGAAAAAATTTGGCTAGAGTCACTTTTAGCCTAGTAGTCACGTCCCAGATACTGCTGAATGTTAGAAAATCCAAGGCAAAGATCATAAAAAAGGCTATGTCCTCTGCATTCTTCCAGACCGTGCCCGTTTACCCCAAATCTTCTGTTCATCACAGCGGATTGTTCATTAATAATAAGCTCAAGAGTGGTACAACACTGTGCATTCTGCTGTCCTTAGGCAGTATAAACCTTTCATTTAAACAGGTATTTTTATTAGCTTTATCTTGCAGAACTGACATTCTAAATTTTTTTTTTTCACAGTTGCCAATTAAGACGGAAAACTTCAGCCATTATTTCAGTGTCTTGCTGGTTGGAAGTCACAGAATCTTAGATGAAGTCTGTTTAAAAAGCACCTGCAGAAGGCCCAAAGCAGAGCCAGCTCTGAAGACAGATCAGATTGCCCAGGTCAAATATCTGTCAAATTTTGAATGTCTCCACAAAGATGGAGACTCCACCACTTCTCTGAGCAACGATTACCTCTGCAACTATGTTGGAAATCACCATCATTGGCCTAATAGTTATGAGCTTGCCTAGTAAAGCTAAAGAGGGATGGAAAAGCATTATTTCTTTGTTTTTTTTATCATTTTAGGTTATGTCTCATAAATATAGTATTGTTCCATTGTTTTCACCACAATCAGGCCTTGAACGGAGTAGATGCCTGTTGTGCTATGCAGAATATAAATACATAGTAAGAGGTGTGTCTCATGGCAGTTTTTATTTATGGGGTGCTAAAATACAGAAAATATATTTAAATATATGTTAAATATATATTTGCCATTGGAGGCTGTAAGAACAGCAACCTTTTATTTTAAAAAATGCAACCTTTTAGTGTAACTCAGAATACTATTAAATTTGTATTACAAAATGTGTCTTTGTTGCTTCAGAATGACTAACATTTTTTTCATTGTAAGCAATGCACACATTGATTTCTACATTTTAAATTCACTTTTTGCTTGGTTAAAATCCACTCCTAAAAATCCATGAAATCCATTAAAATCCCCCAAAGATATCCTGAATGAATTTCTAATGCGCTTAAATATTTCTGAAAACGTTTCAGAGTTAGATTATTTAAATAATAATTATATTTCCCATTCAGGTGGCATTACACAAATTGTCCCATTTCACAAGGGTAATAAAAATTTTGGAACTATAATATTGCAGTCCTTTGGTACTTGGCTATTAAAACTAGTCAGCCTGAGCAAGAAGGAACTCTATATTTCGGATAGCAAACTCATCGCAAGATTTATGTAACATGATAAAAGGCCTCAGTGGGAAGCAGTCAACAGTAGAATACCTTGGATATCAGCAAGACCACTGCTTTTCAGCCAGTTTCTAAATAACCCAGAATAAACGTAATGCTGAAAAAGGGCGATGTTTGTCTTAGCCCATCAAATCTGGCTGAAAAATTAAACCATCCCGTCAGCCTGATTTACAATGAGCTCCAATGAGCTCCACAGAAATCTGCAGTATCTGCTTTCATGTCTTCCTTGCAGCTGAGATAAAAGTAAGCAAAGCCTTAATTCAGCCTTGGTGTCATCAGCAGTATTTCTAGCATTAGGAGCAAATGCTGATGCTTTGCCAGGAGAAAAGGAAAAGAAAAGAAAAGAAAAGAAAAGAAAAGAAAAGAAAAGAAAAGAAAAGAAAAGAAAAGAAAAGAAAAGAAAAGAAAAGAAAAGAAAAGAAAAGAAAAGAAAAGAAAAGAAAAGAAAAGAAAAGAAAAGAAAAGAAAAGAAAAGAAAAGAAAAGAAAAGAAAAGAAAAGAAAAGAAAAGAAAAGAAAAGAAAAGAAAAGAAAAGAAAAGAAAAGAAAAGAAAAGAAAAGAAAAGAAAAGAAAAGAAAAGAAAAGAAAAGAAAAGAAAAGAAAAGAAAAGAAAATAGTACTGAATATACATGTTCAGTGAACTGGGAGATCCTCCCAGACAAGTTCCTTTATAGGCATATAAACTTTCCTGTAAAGTACCTAGATTTTTGTTAACTGTTTTGAAGCCTAGCATTTTGCTACTTTTTACAGTGCAACACCTTCCCCGATTGCAATACTCTGCACAGCTGTAACATTAATTTTATTTTTATATCTTCACTGTTGATTTATCCACAGACTTACAATAAATGAATAAATAAGCTTTGTCCAGCTCCTCAGCCACTAGACTACCCTACATCATTTCCAATGGTTTGTTCTTCGGTATCGCAACAATTTGTGAGGGTTTTTTATCCTTCCACTTTCCTAATGATTCATTTCCTAGAATGCTTACAGCTACTGAGCTAGTTCTGCTCTTGGATTTTAGCACCATCTGCATGCCCTGGATAACTAATTAAATGAGATTTTCATATCCTCCTCTCTATTGCTTTTCCATTTTTTTGCATGGAATGCTTTTCGCCAACATACATTATCCACAGCTCTAACATAAATTAATCTGAGGTTCTCGCTGGCTCCTCTGAAAGCACTATTATGGCCAGATTCCATGTGACCCTTCCCGGTACACCCAAGAAAGCACATACAGTAGTTTACTCCTTTGTGTCCCAGCATAGCTACTTAGATAGTGGGCTTTCAGAAAATGCAAGTGCTGCTCTGAGTTGCTCTGCACTAGCACCGGCAGGGAGACATTACCATTTCCAAAAGACGAAGCTGAAGCAAAGAAGGGCTAAGGAAGCAACCAGAACTGAGCAGGGGAACGGTGATTTTTTCCTTTAAAACAGTAGTGAAAGCTTTCCTGTAGTGTTCTGCAGCAAAAATAGTTGAAGGACCTTCTTTTAGGATACTCGGCATGCACATCAAGCATGGTGAGGCTGACAAACACTGCTAAGTTTTGAATGCCCAGCTAGGGGACTGCTACACCTACAAATTCTTCTAAAGCTGATGAAAAACTCTGAATCACAGAGATATATAAATATACTGCCTTAAATTTAACATATTCCAGATTATCAGCATATGATCGCGGCCTTGTTTCCTGGCAACTGAAGACATACAACTCTCTGATAAACACGTGCATACACACACACACACACACACATATATATATATATCACCTGATCTGAGGGGAAAAAGAAAGAGTTTTCAGCAGGAAAATGTTTTTTCCCTTTTAGCTCATATTGGTGAGCACATCATACAACTTTTGATCCCCGAGTCTGATACTCTACACTACCACACCGATTCTGTGCAATGATGCATCCAGTGCTGCAAAGGTGAATGACCATACCCCCAAGTGTCCACTGCTCACCATCTCTCTCCTAGCAATAATCCTTCTCCATTCTCTTCGGTTTTCCTGCTCAATTTATTTACAAAATGTTGGGGGGAAAAAAAGGTTTTGGTATGTCTATAAGTGAAACACAGTGGAGAGTCTTATTTAAAGTAATCAGAACATCTGAAAGTCGCTTTGCAGCAGAGACATATCTTTCGAAATGGAACCACAGTGGCATTTGGTTTTCACCTACCTACTGTCTGATCTCCCTCAGTTTTTTTAAGAGACAGAATTCACCTCTTTGGCTACAATGAGAATGCCATTCTGAAGCTGGTGAGATTGACCATAGGTTGTGGAAAGATCCTCAAATTGTGTAAATTTGCATAGCTCTTTTCGATGTCAATATGGCAGTTGAAAATCCGGTCTTTAGGCTATGAAGTCCAGTCCTCTGTCCTTGTCACTACCCTTTCTGGTTTTTTTTTTTCAAGATTTAAATTTTATATTTTCTAAATCTTGTATTCAATTAAATTTTATAAATTTGTGAGAGTAAAACAGACAGAATTTCTATAGCTGCTGGAACTGAGCAATTTCAAAGGTGAGAAAGCAGAGCAGGCTGAATAGCTTATGGAGATTGTAAGACTACTCAAATATCCAACATGATATCAATATCCTAGCACCATCTCCGTTCCTTCTCCCTTCCTTCCTCTTTTTCATCTTTAAAAAGAAGCTACTATTTTAAAAAATATGTATGTTTTTGCTGATAGACCTAATACACAAGAACATCAACATACTAAAAGAGAGGATTGCCTTAATCAGTGTCCCTTTTTCTTTTAATTATGTCTGTCCACGGGGCAGAGGAAAGCAGACAGAGCAGACACCACCTCCAGATTTGAATGCAGCTTCAGTATTCTGTTGTCTCATTATCTGAAGATCTAAATTCTCTTTTGGTCCCTTGCTTAGCTTTAGTGTCCATTGTTTTGTGGATTTCTTTTTCTATATGCTAATAAAAATCAAAGGATTTATGGAAAAGTGGCTACCCTAAGTGTCTTGCAAACATTACAGCAAATAAATAGAAGAAAATACCTTCATGATTCGGAGGAAAATCATAAACAATCAAACCCTTTATGAATTGTCATTTGCATGGCTGTATTTCATACAAATTGGGAAATGACATACAAATGACATAAGGAATTTGTTTTGAAAGTAAACTTGTAATTTATTTTGATGTCTAAACAGAAATGGCGTGGAATGTTTGGGTGAAATGGTTCATGTCACAACTGAAAATGCAGTCAAGAGTGTTCCAGCTGCAATCCTGTGCTTAGCATAAAACGAATACAGAGAAAAATTCATCTCCCCTTGAATACCCTCATGCCTATCCTTATCAACACAGTAAGTCAGGGTATTATCTAAGTCATACGAGATGTCCCTGGATTCAGGGGACAGTGCAGTGTCTTCTTTTCCCTGCCCACACCCATTTTGCAGGCTATTTCATCACTATAGTGTTCATACATCCTTCAAGGATCCCGGCTGCCAGGACAGCCAATAACCAACAGCCAAAACCTCTTTATACGACAGAGCTGCACCACCAGTAAAACTTAAAGCTGCCTCAACAGTCTATAGAAAAGAGTACTCAGTTCTGAAGTGTATTGGTATATCAGTAAAGCATCGAGTTACATACTGTGAGTACTCATACCAAGTTGTCCAGTAAAATTAATTCTAAATCTATCCCTAAATTCAAGAACGAATCCCCAGATAGACAATTACTTATTTGAATTTATATACAGTCTTTGAAAGAGCCTATATGTTTCCATTTTGTCAGTGAGTAAGTGTTAAGCTAACACTTTTGTCATTAAAAACATTTTTGAGATGAATAATTCTTTACAATGAGCTGAATTTTTGCTGCAAGACATCTCTGAAAATGTCTTTCGCAACAGGTGAAAGTGAGCTGGTGAACAACTCTTGCTTTCAGAAGACTCTAAAAGAACCCATCTCAGACCCTAGGCTATTTCTGCTGTGGCATGTTAGGCCGGATTGTGATCTCCGTCATAGTAGCGTGGCAGGATAATGCAAGCTGCTGTGCCAAAGTAAATGCTCTACTGGTTTCAATTGAATTATTTCACATTCATGTAAATGCAGGTGGAGGAGAACTGAGACTGAGTATATTAAATTAATGACATGTGGCACGGTCAAAATGCAGTAGTCTGTGCACAAACACTTTTAGAAACTATCAGGACTCACTAGGCACATAGTGTTTAAAAAAAAAAAAAAGACGAATGATTTCCATTTTTCTTTTCAGAGTACAGGTTAATAGAGAAAAAGGAATAAAGTGCTACAAAATTCCTGTAACATGAAACTCTGTAACTACTCAGCATTATGTGCAAAAGCGTTGTTTGGTATTTTCCATATCATGGATTATCACAACTGGCTTTTACAAGCATCCTTTTAAACTAGAAGAATCCATCCATCCACAACTGAAGGATTCTTGCAGATTAAGATTAATGTATCGTGAATCATCACGGTTTAATATGCATGACACAGTTTCATTTCACACATGTTCTGCATGGGTTGATTGCCATGTATGCCAATATCAAACAGATGTTAATTCTTTAATTTTTCTGCTCCCAAAGTATATTTTAATTGCTTAGGAGGCTTGGCAAAGAAAAGCAGGGAGGTATTTTGAAGTAGATTTAATAGAAAATCTAAAACAAAAATCCATTAGAAAAAAAAATTTAAAATTAATGTTTTCAGCAATATAAATGTTAATATTAAAAAGAATATATGATATGCAAAGGAACTGCAGACTGCTCTCATTAATCAGCACATTCCTTTTTGTAAACAAGAAAATAATATTTCGTTATTTTTGTAGTAAAACCCATGCTTTTAAAAGCCCTGCCAATTAAACACGAGCTTTGTGATAAGAAATGTTTCAGCAAGTCACCTGCAAGGCATTGTATGTTTATACTAGATCTAAATGCTTAAATATGGGTATTTTGCAAAGAAATCGGATCTCCATGTAAAACATCACCACATAAATTCTCACCTCAGCAGCGCCCTATGTCTCGTTTTATGGATCACCTAAATTAAAAAGTCCTTAAATATAAAATAAGTCGCCACTTGTACAGAGGCCAGAAATGGAAATGAAGAGATAACCTAAGTTAAGATTAATGCATAACGAGAAAGCTGGTTCCAGCCAGCGCCAGCTCCCACTTTATGCTGTGTCAGATGCAAGCCAAGATGCTCCAGAACCAGAGCAGCAGCAGAGCCACAGGTCGGGATGGAAGAGTGTTGGCTGAAAACTGTGAGCTTTACCTAATTCCTGATTTGATCAAACGGAGTGGCTGTTAGCTTAATTTCCATGGAAGTCAGGGCAGGTCCCTAGCTTGGGGCCTGATCTGACTGAAATCAACAGGAACAGGAACGGCTCCCCGGGATTTTGCACGAGAATTAGTTTTAGCAAGCTGAAACAGTCTCCAGGTTGAAAATTACAATTACCAAAACTGTTACAAAGAATAACAATAGTAACAGTGTTATATTCGATACATAAATATTTATGTTAGATAGTATAAATAGCAGATAAACAATAATAGTAGACAAAATTTTATTGAAACCAGGCTATTCTGCCCCTCCCCATACCACAGATCTCTTTTTGCACAGCAATACTTCCAACACCAAACAAATCATTTAAATTTCTTGATTACGTACTCACATGAGCTGGAGTACAGCTTTAAAATGAAAATGTGAACTGACATTTTGAAAAGTAAGTGACAGTCATGGCACAAGAGTGCAGTGACCTCTGTCCTCCAGTATTTGCCTC